>OY720679.1:3838653-4218653 GCA_963170755.1 Amphimallon solstitiale | reverse complement strand
CGGAGATATCGGGGGTGTATATGTTATAACAACGAAAACATTTTTTTTCATCCCCAAGGCCTCTGATTTTTGAAAATTTCTGTCTGTGGATATGTTCCTTTTGTCGATAGAAACCTGCTGTAAAAGTTTCATCGCGGCACAAAAGCTAATAACGGAGATATCGGGGGTGTATATGTTATAACAACGAAAACATTTTTTTTCATCCCCAAGGCCTCTGATTTTTGAAAATTTCTTTCTGTGGATATGTTCCTTTTGTCGATACAAACCCGCTGTAATAGTTTCATCGCGGCACAAAAGCTAATAACGGAGATATCGGGGGTTTATATGTTATAACAACGAAAACATTTTTTTTCATCCCCAAGGCCTCTGATTTTTGAAAATTTCTGTCTGTGAATATGTTCCTTTTGTCGATAGAAACCCGCTGTAAAAGTTTCATCGCGGCACAAAAGCTAATAACGGAGATATCGGGGGTGTATATGTTATAACAACTAAATATTTTTTTCATCCCCAAGGCCTCTGATTTTTGAAAATTTCTTTCTGTGGATATGTTCCTTTTGTCGATAGAAACCCGCTGTAAAAGTTTCATCGCGGCACAAAAGCTAATAACGGAGATATCGGGGGTGTATATGTTATAACAACGAAAATATTTTTTTTCATCTCCAAGGCCTCTGATTTTTGAAAATTTCTGTCTGTGTATATGTTCCTTTTGTCGATAGAAACCCACTGTAAAAGTTTCATCGCGGCACAAAAGCTAATAACGGAGATATCGGGGGTGTATATGTTATAACAACGATAACATTTTTTCTCATCCCCAAGGCCTCTGATTTTTGAAAATTTCTTTCTGTGGATATGTTCCTTTTGTCGGTATAAACCCGCTGTAATAGTTTCATCGCGGCACAAAAGCCTAATAACGGAGATATCGGGGGTGTATATGTTATAACAACGAAAATATTTTTTTTCATCCCCAAGGCCTTTGATTTTTGAAAATTTCTTTCTGTGGATATGTTCCTTTTGTCGATAGAAACCCGCTGTAAAAGTTTCATCGCGGCACAAAAGCTAATAACGGAGATATCGGGGGTGTATATGTTATAGCAACGAAAATATTTTTTTTCATCCCCAAGGCCTCTGATTTTTGAAAATTTCTTTCTGTGGAGTTGTTCCTTTTGTCGATAGAAACCCGCTGTAAAAGTCTCATCGCGGCACAAAAACTAATAACGGAGATATCGGGGGTGTATATGTTATAACAACGAAAACATTTTTTTTCATCCCCAAGGCCTCTGATTTTTGAAAATTTCTTTCTGTGGAAATGTTCCTTTTGTCGATAGACACACCGCTGTAAAAGTTTCATCGCGGCACAAAAGCTAATAACGGAGATATCGGGGGTGTATATGTTATAACAACGAAAATATTTTTTTCATCCCCAAGGCCTCTGATTTTTGAAAATTTCTTTCTGTGGATATGTTCCTTTTGTCGATAGAAACCCGCTGTAAAAGTTTCATCGCGGCACAAAAGCTAATAACGGGGATATCGGGGGTGTATATGTTATAACAACGAAAATATTTTTTTTCATCCCCAAGGCCTCTGATTTTTGAAAATTTCTTTCTGTGGATATGTTCCTTTTGTCGATAGAAACCCGCTGTAAAAGTTTCATCGTGGCACAAAAGTTAATAACGGACGTGTCGTGTGTGTATACCTATAAAAACGAAAATATTTCTTTTTCAATATTTAAACCCCTGATTTTTTTTTCTGCTTCGAGGACTCCCATGTGGTCATTAGCAACCTATAGTGAACATTGCTGTACCATACAATACTTTTACAACTGAAGAATCGATGATAAACACACATTGCTCGAACGATTTGCCGCCTTCATGATATAGCGAACCGCACTAAAATTCGTTGCTGGCATTCGTTGCTAACTTCACTCCGGTTACAAAAATTATGTTTTTTGTTGTTTGTTCAAATTTTTCGTCATTCCTTTGTTATTGTCCCAATTTTTTTTCCTAAGAAATTTTCCAAGACCATATATAGCTAACAAAACAAAAAGGAACTACGCATATCCATTGAGTTATAGTCTTGAGTTAATACAAAAATTCTATAAAATAAAGCACTTTCAGTTTTCCCAATTTTTTCAATTTTCCGAATAATTTTTTCAATTTTTCTTTCCCTAAAAACCTTATTCGGAGTATTACAAACGTTTTATATATAAAATTAGCCAAATCGGTCCAGCTAATCTCAAATTAGGCGCTTACCAACAAACAGCATTTAATTTTTATTTATATGGGTAAATAAGACATATATACCAATCTAGAGCTTATTTTGTCTTCGAAAATAATTTTTCTTCTCAGCTAATTGGAAACTACTAATAAAATTCTGTTAAAACAAGGAAACCACTCGAGTATCTTTTATTTTTTGGCATCAAATTCAGATCGTTTAAGACCACATCAATTTAAAGAACGTGTTACAAAAAGATTTATAATCTTTGTACTAAATAAAGACGGATAAATATAATATCGCCACAGATATTAGTATTGAGAATCTAAACAGAAATTCTATATTCGTCCATCATCAAAACTTATTCCTAAAAAAGAAATATCAATCACAATTATTTACGCCCGATCCTGTATTACAACAGACGATTTCTTACCATCAACGTTTGTTAGTTTTAAATTTCTTTTTCCTCTTATTCCAGCAAAAACACACATCTCTCGCAATTTACGATTACCTCCTGTTTTAACCGCCGTGTATATCAATAGCAACGGTATCTTAAATTGACTTCTCCACTTTACTAGTTGACGATGTGAACAATTGATATGAGAAAGGTTTTTATATGTAAGATATAAAACGCGTCGGAAAAACTAAAACGGTTTTAAACCAGTTCCACGATGGGAGTATATGTAAGAATGCCTTCGGAACGGCTTATGAGAAACTACATAAACGATATAAAACACGGCGTTACCAGACATCAACACACACACGAGCGAACGGATAATGTTTTTGTCCAAACAGCTTATTGTTAAAAATAAATTGGTTTCAGGTTGGTAACGCCGAATCAAATTATCGAGATGTAAGTGAGTTTAATTGTCCTTTAAGCATGTTCGAGTAAAAAAAGAAGGATGAAAAGAAACAGTTTCGTGAATCTCATTTATTATTAGAAAACTTAATCTGTTACATAGCACATATGTTCGTACTTACAAGGCTCGCTCAAATGAAAGCTTAACCAGCTATAAAAATTGAATGGACATTAACCAACAAAAAGCAATTATTAAATTATAACTTTTCTTTCAAACATTTATATATACTTATACAGGATGGCTCACCGGGAACTGAATCGATCGATTGCGGAAAAACTGTAGCTAGGAATGATCTGAAATTTTGACACTATACTAAAGTCGATGGGAGCCATTCGCCTAAAATATTTTCAAGATGGCGGCACTCCGGGCTATATCGGAAGTAGGCACCAACTTCCTAATTTTAAAAAGAATATACTATATATTGTCAGGTTTATAGATTCTACATGAAATTCTAAATATATTTCATGCATAATGTCATATATCTAAGTGTAACCCTGACTTATTGAAATTCTTATGTTAAATTTGACGTTTACAGACAGAAAATCAATAGCACTTTTTCCAAATAAAGATGAATTTATTATTGAATTTGAAGTAAATTATCTCCAATAGATGGTCTAATTAAATACTAATTGTTACAGTTATTATGACAGAGTGTGCGTATTATACGCATGAAAACGAATTTGGAAAAATTGCCAAAAGAAATTTTTTTTAAATGGGAAGCGGCAACTTTTATAATTTTATCTTATTCCGCATTGAAAATAAGGATCACTTTGTATAAATATGTCTATTATAAAAATTAGCAGTTTTCGAAATATTGGCAAGTTAGTGTTTTTATCTTCTACAATACATACTTTTTTCATTAGTTAGCCATGACAGTGTTTACAAAATTATAAATTGTCATTCGTTGAAGGAAAGTCATTTACCTTATCATAATTTCAATAAGTCATGCCGAGGCGCTTAAATTATACAAACGGTGATAATTTAAATTATTTATTATTTATGGGGAATCAATAAAGTTATGACAAGAACATGTGATACATTTGCATTACATTATTATCGTTATTAATAACTGGTTTATTTCTCTGAATCTTTGCCCTCACGGATCCAAAATTTCTGAAGTTTTCTATAATACGTTTAACTGTATTGGTAGATGGTTTCCGTTTTTGTGGATATCGAGTTGCAAATGTATCACATGTTCTTGACATAACTTTATTACATTCCCCATAAATAATAAGGAAATTTAAATAATCATCGTTTGTATAATTTAAGCGCCCCGGCATAACTTTTCTTCAACGAATGACAATTTATAATTTTGTAAACACTGTCATGGCGAACTATTGAAAAAAGAACTAATACAAACAGTATGCATTGTGGAAGATAAAAGCACTAACTTGTCAATATTTCGAAAACTACCAATTTTTATAATAGACATATTTATACAAAGTGATCCTTATTTTTAATGCAGAATGAGATAAAATTATAAAAGTTGCCGCTTCCCATTTAAAAAAATTGTCTTTTGGCAATTTTTCCAAATTCGCTTTCAGGCGTATAATTCGCACGCTCTGTATTAATAATTGTAACAATTTTATACAAATATTATTTAATTAGACCATCTATTTGAGAGAATTTACTTCAAAATAATAATAAATTCATCTTTATATGGAAAAAGTGCTATTGATTTTCTGCCTGCAAACGTCAAATTTAACATAAGAATTACAATAAGTCAAAAAGGGATACACTTAGATATATGACATTATACATGAAATATATTTAGAATTTAACGTAGAATCTAAAAACGTGACAATATACAGGATATTCTATTTAAAATTAGGAAGTTGGTGCCTACTTCCGGCATACCCCGACTTCCCGCCATCTTGAAAATATTTTAGGCGAGTGGCCCCCATCGACATTAGTATAGCGTCAAAATTTCAGATCATTACTAGCTATAGTTTTTCCACAATCGATCATTCATTTCCTGTGAACCACCCTGTATAGTGTGTCCATATTTCGATGCTCACTATTAGCATATCTGTTATTAGAAGAGATAGGGTAACGGTTAAATGGTGAATGTTTTGCAGAATTCAATGCTCGCACCAAGTCTCATTTCAAATTCATTCGGACAATTTTGAGATATTTTGAAAAGACCAATATTAGCCTAATCAATTTTCCTCAATAACGCAATAACGCCAAATGCGATCGCTTTTAAACTCTAACATTGTTGAGACACTTTTTTAAGACAAATTTTTTTGTGTCAATAGTAACCCCCGATTTTCATTTTTTCCAAATTCTGAGGGCTATCTTTTGTTTTTCTTATGGCGACCATATTGGATTCTTAATTAGCCATTTCACTCTAAATCAAAGTTAGTTGGCTATGAATTAAATGTTAGTGTGAAACAGACGATAAGCTCTGTCATTATTGACATATCTCAGGTTGAGTATGAATAGCTATAGCTAGACTTCGCCAGGCTTCATCAACGTAATAGTCTACTTTTTTTAATAAACGCAATTTATTATTATTATTATTATTACACGTAAAAGTGCAATTGTGTACTAGTTATTGATAAGTAATCACTGTTAAGTATTCAGATTATTAAGAACTGATAATGGCACATACATTTTCTAATGAAGAAAAGGTTGATATGTTGGAAGTGTATTTCAAAGCAAATAGAAACTCTGAAAATGCTTGCATAAATTACGCTCAGCGTTTTCCAGCAAGACCACGACCAAGCTTCGTACAAAAAAAGACCTAACTATCAAGTTAACAATACTGATATACGTCAAAATAATATTTTGCAAAATGTTATGAAGAATCCAAGGTAATCAGTACGTCGAGTGGCTCGAGAAATCGGAATTCTGAAATCTAGTGTTGATAAAACTTTGAAGAAAAACAAATACGACCCATACAAACAAGATTGCAATTTTACAGATGGTATCTACAAAAATGTGAAAATGATGCTGATTTTCCTAGAAAAATACTTTGGAGAGATGAAAGACCGTTTACCAATTGTGGAGTGTTCAATAGACCTAACTCTGATCATTGGTCTACTGAAAATCCACATTTGGTAAGTCAAAGAAGATTTCAAGTTAGACTTGATTTAATCTCTGGTGTCGTTTGATAGGAACAAACCTCTGTTGACATCTTTAAACTATCATCTTGGTATGCAGTTTTAATAAGTTCAAAAGTTTCAGTTGGAGTTTTGCCCAACCGAAAACAACATTTTATGGAAGATTTTTGCTCCACTTTCATTTTTTCGATGGGTACGTCAAACACTAATAATTGAATTATTAATTTGTAATAAACGTCAAAAGTTAAATGAAATCGTAATTACATCTTCTGGATTTCTCTAAAGCTTACGACTACATCAGTCATTATAAGTTATTACTGACATTACAGTGCTTCGGTATTAGAGGCACTGCCTGAAGTGGATACAATCATATTTACAGGATAGAAAACAAATAGTAGAAGTCGTTGCCAATGGAAACATTGTAAAATCAGATCCGGAAGTCACAATAATATTCTTGGTTTTCTGTTATATAATATTTATATTATAGATCTGTGTAAATTGTTACTGAGTACCCCACATACGTATATCGATTACGCTGATGATAATTCAATGTTAATGGTTGTTAAAAATTTCTCTACCTTTCAATATGAGGCCGAAAAGGATTTACACAAAATTAAACTTTGGTCAATGCAAAACGACCAAGTCCTAAACACCGACAAGACTGCAATTCTTCTTTTCAAAACAAAAAAATCGATTTTAGTATTGAATAATATAACTATTGATAACAACCTTTTCAATTTAAATAATAATGTTAGAATTTTTGGCTTAATTCTTTATGAAAATATGAGCTGGAGCCCGCGTATATTGATGTATTAGTAAAGAAATTAAATAAAGTAAGTTACTGCATAAAAGTCCTAAAAAGTTATTACGAAAAAACAGTTCTCGTGACTATTTACTATCGGGTATTTATGTCTAAACTACGTAAAATATGGTATACTTTTTTGGGGAAATTCCCCGGATTCGGACCGAGTTTTTGTAATTCAAAGCAAATCTTTCGAGTAGTTTTTGGCTTTCTCTTTAGAGAATCATGTCGTGGAAAATTCAGGTCAGCCGGATTTCTTACTGTCGCAGCTTTGCACATTTTTGAATGTTTAATTTTTAATTTTAAAAACATGGAGAAATTTGATCATTTCCTATCTAGTCACGATGCGAGACTCGATCTCAATTACATATATGTAATTATCCAATACACAGACTTAATATGATGGAAAAACGTCTATTCTTTGTGTTATAAAGTTCCAGTTGTGAAAGAATTTCAAATCTCGTTATATTTTGATATTCCCACGTATAATATACAAGGTGTCCAGAAAGGGTGGGGGGTATTTGTATCTGCGCTGCCCATGTAACGGCGCAGTTTGGAGGGGTAGGGTAAGGATAGTTCATTGCACTGCTCTTTGGAGTAGCCATGGAAGTGTACCCGGGAGATCATCGTGCTTTTTGCGTACGCGCCTATTATCGCAATGGTGATTCCATTGTTACAGCGCAACGTTTATATCGTGCAGAATTTAACGTACGAAATACACCGAAGGATGATACCATTAGAAAATGGATTGGAATGTTTGAGAATACCGGTTCGACTGTAAAAATTCTCAATCAAGGTCGCCCGCGCTCTGTTCGAAGCCAACACACGATTGAAGAAGTGAGTGTTTCAGTGCGTGAAAATCCGTCTCAGTTCGCAAACGCAGTCAAGTAATGAACATTAAAAAATCGTCGTTGCACAAGATTCTGAAGCAAGATTTACAACTTACAGCCTACAAAATTCAGTTTGTTCAAAACCTGAATGTCACCGACTATCCTGTCCGGTTGAATTTTGCAAATGAAATGCTTCAACGTTTCCCAACGTTCGAAAATATTCTGTTTAGTGACGAAGCGAACTTTCACTTAAATGGTCAAACACAACTGCCGCTATTGGGCCAACGAAAATCCAAGACAGAAACATGAACGACCATTACATAGTCCAAAAGTGATTGTGTGGGCTGTCATGTCTGGTGGAGGCATTATTGGGCCATATTTTTTTGAAGACCAGCGAGGGCGAGCACTTACGGTAAACAGTGCACGGTATTGCGACATGTTAAGAAACTTTTTGGTTCCACAACTGCAGGAGTTTGAAGGCGTAAATGGGGAAACATGGTTTCAACAAGATGGCGCCACATGCCATACCTCAAACCAATCACTTGAGGTTGTGAATCAACTTTTCCCGGAAAAAGTGATCTCCCGTCGAGGCATCATCAACTGGCCCCCGAGAAGCCCCGATCTTACACCCCTTGATTATTTCTTATGGGGATACCTTAAAGAGAGAGTGTATGCAAAAAAACCACGAACTCTACTGCAATTAAAGCACAATATCCGCACTGAAATGGCCGCCGTTTCCATAGAGATGTGTTGACGCGTGGCGGCTAATTTCCGTGTTCGGTTAGAGGAGTGCCAGCAGCGCGAGGGTCAACATTTGGACAACGTACTCTTTGCCACTTAATTTTCCAAAACTTTGTCTAAAGATTAAAAATAAAAAAATATTTTACTGACTTGTAGTGTTTTTTTTTATTAAATTTACAAATACCCCATACCCTTTCTGGACACCCTGTATATCATATGTGTTTCTTAACCCCTTAGAGCATATTACTAGTCAATTAATTACCAGAAATATCAATGAATAAACTAGTAGTAATTTAAACTATAATAGACGTAGCCTTAATTTTGCATGTGTCTGTATGCTCGCCAATTCAGATATAACAATGTTGCCACCATACAAGACTACAAAAACGAGAATATCGACGGGCACGAACAAGAAAAAGAACGAACTATTGTGTTACTGCCACGTTTTGCTAAGAAATTTTACAGTTACAGAGACCAGATTATTGTATCCAAAAGAACTTTTAATCGCCTATCCTATACATGGTAAATGTAATATTGTATGCGATAGGAATTTGAACATTAATTATAAAACGCAGAGGAGAGAGAGGTGAACCAAAGGCAATGTTAAAGGTAAGATGAACGGAACAACGAAAAGTGGAGAAAAAAACTAGTCTCTCGAAAGGAGCCTTTCAACATGAATAACAGGCGTGAAATGAGATGTTTTTAGAACTACCATTATAAAGGCGGAGTGATTCTGAGAACGCCTGAGAAATATCAATTTGAATTAGTTTAGCCGTATTCATTGATTTCGAATAAAATCTCTCACTTTTGCGACTGCCATACCTATATATCCTTCCATTTTATTCGGATTAAAAAGGATTGCAGTGAGTGTGATATCGTTCTATTATACGACTTACGCAATATTATTCTCGGGTATTGTCGATGAAACAAACTACTGGTGCTCCTACCGCAGCTATACGGCACGTTTCAGAGAGAGGTTGATTAAAATTGGTTTAGTGTGATCGAAAAGCGGATGATTCGTCTTCAGCGTTTTTGGTTTCTAATAAAACTGAGGGGAAACATTCAGCTGTATTAATACTTTAAAGAATACGAGAATATTCTGTGAATTGAGATTGCTGACGGTTCTCCGTGAAATGTTTTATATAGGCTAACAATATTTAAATTAAAATACTGCTTCACTAGTTTTATTTTACTGACATATTGCTATGTGCTCAAACATAATTGAGAGTTATTGTTGAAAAAGCGTAAGTCACGTTTTAATGTTTTGAGATAATAGTAAGAACATTTATTCTTAAAAGATATACATACTGATGTGGTATGTGTGAATAGTAACTATCTTTAATAAATATACTTAATATGTAATTTGAATAATTCACTCATACACTTCCATATACAGGGTGTTTCCAAATAAGTGCGAAAGTATTCAGAAAGTGATTCATCGGCAAAAATTAAAGGGGGCTTTCATGTAAACAAAAGCTGTCCTTGAAAAGTTCTACTCTTCCAAAAATGAGATAAAACAATTGTTTTTTTTTCCTTAAAACTGCTGATGAGTTAAAGAATCGCATTTTGTGGGCGTGTTCTACCAATAAAAAGGCTACCTATGAATTTCTTTAAAATCTTGTTGTGATCTTTTAGAGGGGTGAAACATGCAACCCCTATTCCTTTTTTTACTAGACCTATGCAACAAAATAAAATTTCCTGATTTAAAAATATCCGTTGAAAAGAATGATTTAGTGCTAAACTCTTTTAAACCTTGTGTTTTTTCTGTAAAAGTAATAGTTTCTTAATAAAAAAAAATAGAATACAATATCGTGCATGGACGTATCTTCTGTGAATGAAATCGAAAAAATCTTGTAGGTGGATGTCAAGTCGCTTTGATTTTTATGTGATAGTTGACAGTTCAATTCGCTTAGATTTCGCTTAGATTTTTATTTCAATGTTTACGCCAATCTCTGAGACGAAGACTTGATTCCTATCTAATGGTTGGAGGTGGTTATTTCGAGCAGTTTTTATAACTCTGTTCCGTTTGATCTTGTGTTACATTATTTTTTTTTGTATGTTATACCTTATTAGCGTTCTATATTTTTTGTTGCATTTCCTGGGAGTGACGCTGTACATTTATCTTGAATTCTTTCGCGCGAAGTCAGGTCACGCCCAGAATTAATCTTTTGGAATTACGTATAATTATTTTCTGCGGGATGTGGAATTTTCATCTAATTTATTTCTATTTAATTACCTCGTGTAATTAAGTGCTTTCCTTCATTTTTAATTAATTTGGGTTATTTTTCCATTGGTTATGCTATTAGGTAGCATTAAGAATGTCTTTCCGTTTAATGTTGCTATATTCCTTACGTCGATGCCTAATTATCTGCGACTATTTCTAATTAATTACTTCTTTACTCTGTTCTTATTAATATATCCGTTCTTATTAAATAATCCGTTAAATATTTAATGTAACAATTCTCTTTCAACTGATCAGATGTCGCTCGACATTGAGCGGGTGACTTCTTCAACCGTAACCTCGTGTTCTGTCATTTTCATTTCTTCCGTTATTGATCGAACTAATTAGTTGGACTAAAAAAGCGATCCAATTACTTCATTCGGTGCTCACTGTATAATTAATGGACTGCATTTGTCTAATTAGCGTACAAGTCACATGTTAAAATCGTGGATGTTTAACAGTGGCAATATATTTTTGGTAGTTACTTAGTTTTTTTGCTGCATTACGCAGGATTTAATTAGTTTGAAGTACATATATAATAACTTTACGTAATTTCTTTCTAGTGATTAATGCTTGTTTCGTGTCTTCCTTTTTTTTAGTTTTTTATTCTATGTCGTACTGTAGTACACATTTTTGTACGAAAACGTTCGTGGGTTGTGGAAGTATCGCCGCCATCACGTGGACGTTTATATATACGGAAATATTTGGACCATCTTCCGCCCTTGTTGGCATATTTCCACCATTTTGGACCTGGAATCAAACTATTTCTTGTGATGGTGCCTGTGGATCTGATGTCTGGAGTGGCTCGATTACACGGTCAAGATATGTATATAGATAATTGTTTTGATTGGAAATTCATTTATCTCTTTTGTTTTAAATTAATTTCATTGGCATAAGTTGCAGTGTTACCTGTAATTTTAAGTTCTTTAACGTTATAAGTGGATCTTTAAGATTCGACAAGTTTCTGTGTCCGATGCCAAACGGATCGGCTTGGTTGAAGATTTCTAATTTAATTGACTTCCATAATTTTTGTTTTCATAAGTTTCATAGTTTTATAGTTAGCTAATTTGTTTTTTTTTAATACACATATACAGTGTGTAATGTCTTAGAGGCATTAATGTAAAGCGAGAACTCGTTCCGCCTTAATTTCTTTTGTAAGTTAATTAATTAATCAGGATTTGAATGTATACAAGTTTTAAAAAAAAAAAAAGATTCAATTTTTCTTAAGTGCCCTCTTGCGGTTGCCAGACCTGAATTTTCAATTTTTAAGCGCATTTATGCTCTTTTGGCGTTTTATAGCTTATTTACATTATAGACAGTTGATTATTTTCAAATTTAATTTAATTTAATTTTTAAGCGCATTTATGCTCTTTTGGCGTTGTATAGATGCTTTAAATTTAGATAGTTATTTATTTTTAAAATTTAATTTGTATTAGGGTGATCCACCCATTTGTGGGATTATTATAATTTTGTCTGTGCATCTTAGCATTCTATGATTTCATACTACTAACAATAAAATTGTTATTGTTGTTTATATCGTGTATGAATGTCTTACTATACCTAGTGTACCTAAGTTATTTTCGCTGTCGGAATAAGAAACTTATTGGAGTGGGCCTGAAATATAATGATAGCTGGCGCCTAAGAGTCATTCACCTTCAGTATTCTGAGTGACCCATCCCCTAAAACCGAGAGTTAGAGGCACAGGCTCCACCCTATCTTTTCCAACGCACACTAGGGAAGTAAGGTAAGGCAGGTTGAAGGCGACACACAATAAATTTCCGAAACTTTCATAAATTTAGTTGGACGAAGCTACAGGTGTGAAACTCCGACAAACGGGCACATCTCTAATTTTCTACCGAATGACATTATTCTAGTTACCGTTAGCGCCATATGTACCCCCCTTTCTGCCAGGAGAATCCTAAGGCGAAGCGAGCGTAACACTTGTTATCTTTTTCTTTTTTGTAATACACATAATTTTGTTTTGTTTGTATTTTTTATTCTATATTCTATTAAAACATAATATGGGACTGGTACATGCCTAGATATAAAGTCAAAAGTAGGGGAATAATTATAAAATACTACAATTAAAGTCATAATTTGTGCAAACAAAACGTAACATCGACCTACTAGATTTTTTCGATTTCAGTCACAGAAGATACGTCCATGCACGATATTGTATTTTATTTTTTTATTAAGAAACTATTGCTCTTACGGAAAAAAAACACAAGGGTTAAAAAAGTTTAGCACTAAATAATTCTTTTCAACAGATATTTTTAAATTTTATTTTATTAAAAAGGTGTGATAAAAAAAGAAATAGGGGTTGCATATTTCACCCCTCTAAAAGATCACAACAAAATTAAAAAAATATTCATAAGGAGCCTTTTTATTGGAAGAACACCCGCACAAATGCTATTTCCTTAACTCTTCAGCAGTTTAAAGAAGAAAAAAAACATTTTTTATCTCATTTTTGGAAGCGTGTTACTTTCAAGGACAAGCGTAAGAGCTTTTGTGTACATGAAAGACCCCCTTTAATTTTTGACAAGGAATCACCCTCTTTAAACTTTCGCACTTATTTGGAAACATCCCGTATCCTTATACAGATTCAATAAATTACAAGCTCTAAAACAAAAACGATTAGTTACTAACACACAGATAGAATTTGGCAATACCCCTTCATAGACACTGTCATTAACAACATAACAACACCCCACCACACACAAGAACAGACAAGTATATAAGACAAACATTTAGTTAGATTTGTATATCTCTTTGATAATGGTGTAACAACCGAAACGTATGTCAGAGTATTGTTAATAAACTCATAGTGAAACAAGCCAAGTGTTTTAAGTTATTTAATGTATGAAGTTAAAAATGTTTCACCAAGAATTGTCTGCTAGAACAGTCAAGAATATTCAATAAAGTATATCAAACTATACCAATGGCTCTTATAAATATTTTCGGACGCTCTCTATGTGGGAACTGACTCTTTGGCTTCTAAAGTTTGCCAACCACTGGCCTAGATTATAAAACTGGAGAAAAACTATACTTTATTCAAGTGAAACCACAGAGAATATTATCTTTTTATTATACTACAGATTATATAATAACATCACTTCCGAGCAAAATTTTTACTCACGTATTTTTTTTTATATATGCGCAATGATGCGGAAATACGCACTGAGAAAATACGGTAGGTATGGAAATTACATTCGATTTTTTCTTATGTCTATATTTTTCCGCGGAAACGTTCAGGAGCAAAATCGGAAACAAATTCGACGGTAAAATAGAAAATTCAATTGCGAGAGAATTTACTTGAAGTAAGTGATACCTTTTTATGTAAATTTTATTCAAAAATGAATTATACGCATGGAAGGAATTTTCAATTGAGGAGCGTGGAATTAGTTTTTCCCGCTCGGAAATCGACTGTTCTCCATTTCCTTTTCGCAGTTCACAATGAATGAGAGCGTACACTTTGGAAAGTTTTGCCGAATCGGTGTAAAAAGCGAATTAGCAAAGTTCCTCATTACTGTTATTACAGCGCAGATATGTATATGTGTGTGTAACCTAATATCCTCTACGCTAGTAATACCAAGGATCTCGCCTAATGTCTTTGTTGTTAACTTCACGGGGTATTAAATTTGTTTGTACTGTTCACGTGTAATAAGTTGCCCTGAGTGGTAGTACCATTATGCTCTAGGAAATAAAAGGATTACTTGATGTTATTTCGTTCGTGTTGTAACTGTAGCAATACATTTCAATTCTGAGAATGAGTTAGTTTAAATCATATATCGTCGTCATAAAGTCAAAACCTCGTATCTAAATTTTTGGCGTTTTTGAGTTACGAGCATCACAATTTTTTATTTATGATCTCGCGTCGAATGCAAAACCTCGCATCAAAATTGGACGTTAGGCGAAGGCGCTGGAAACAATTGTCAAAAACTCGTAACTAAATTTGCTCCTAAACGAAATGTGAAAACCTCGTATCTCGTCTGGCTCGCTAGTGACAACTTGTAGCAGCTGTTTCGACCACGTTTCCGACCGACAGTTATTTAAAAAGTTAAGTTCTTAGTGATAAATAATACACAGAACCATGGTACGTATAATATTTACTGTAATTACGCTTATATTACATTTTTTTATTAATTACTTCATACGGTTTTAAATTTTAACTCTTTATTTGAGGTTAAGGTCATTTTATTTCGTTAGGATACTTTATAAATTAAACTTTTCCATTCAAGATTATTGCATTTTAGTTGTTTTAGTAGAAAATTAAAAGTTAATGTTAAAACAAGTCTATAATCGGTAGTTTTTTAAAGAAAATTTTTGAGATACGAGGTTTTAAAATTTACATATTCTTAGACAATTCGTGCCGGTTCTATGAGTTATGAGGTTTTGTCGTTACTAAATATATATTTTTTTACTTGTAGATGTCCCGAAGTGCGCGTATTTTGAAAAATGGCGTTAAAAGAAAATGCAAATATTATGCTAATGGTGTCTAACTCAGATCGTAACATTGAAGTTGAAGTAAATAGTCCGGAAAACTACATACCAAGAAGTAGCATGATAAACTTGGAAAATGACCAACAAGTACTGTTTGAGGAAGTGCACTTGTCTAATGTTCTACAAGAAGTGCCTACTCGAGCGAAAAAAATATTTTTGAGGGAAATATAAATCAAAATACTGACTTAAAACCCGATTTACAAGATGTTAGCACTACACCACCAACTTGTAGAAAAAAATTACGGAAAAGACTAGCATTAGATGTAACAAGAGCAGCAGCTTCTATGTCACCCACGACCGAAGAGTGTAGCCGCTATTCTGTATCGGAATTAGACGAAGAGCCGTTTGAAGACTCTGGCTCAAGCTATTGTTCTAGTGATGAGGATGAGCCGAGTAACAATACTACTAACAGAAAGCGTAGACTATGGTCAAAAATGACTTTAAAAACATCTGACAATCCTTCTGGCCGTGATGCGAAGAGAAATATTTTAGAAAAAATAACAGAAAAGTCAAAAACCGATACTAAAAAAAGAGCAAAAAAAGGAAAGGCAGAATCAAGTAATTGGAGAAGGAACAAAGCGAAAGCTTTTAGAGAAGTAGGGAAGGAATGTGAAGGAACAAAACGAGGAAAAAATGGATCTAAATATTGGAAAGTCAAAAAGAGCACCAGAAAAATGGGAGAAAGGTGCAATTCAAAAAAATGTACAATTACCAAAAATAGAGAGTGCAGTGAGATAACTGATGACCAGAGACAAGTATTGTATACTAAATTCTGGTCGGACATGAATTAGAATCAACGGAAAACCTTTGTTGCTGCTTTAGTGAACAAAGCCTCAACAGCTCAAAAAACCAGTAAAAAGAAGTCACGTCGACAGTGTTCTTTGTTTTACCACCTAAAGGTTAATGATGTAATGCTACCAGTATGTAAAAAAATGTTCCTTTCTACATTGTCTTTGGGAGAATGGTCCGTAATTAATTGGGCGAAAAATATTCATAGCTCTGGCATTGTTACACAAACTTCTTCTTTCCCAAACAAACAAAAGGCCATTAATGAACAAAAAAGATCTGCAATTAAATCGCTTCTTGAAAGGTTACCTAAGTTATCCTCTCATTATTGTCGTGCCTCCACGAGTAAAATGTATTTAGAAACTGTATTTAATTCATACAGTGAAGTCTGTGAATTGTATAAAAAGGAAGTTGACAAGTAGCTAATCTGTAGCAAGCCAGTTTTTATGTCTGAGATGAGAGATCTAAATGTAGATATTTTCCAACCACGCAAAGACCAATGTGATTTATGTTTCAGCTTCAAGCAAGGAAATGTACCTAATGACAACTATCAGCAACACTTAATTGAAAAAAATAGGGCAAGACAAGAAAAATCACTGGACAAAGATAAAGCGTTGACTGGCGAAGTGTGTGCATACACGATGGATGTCCAAGCAGTTCAATTGGTTCCTTGTCTACCCGCTGCAATGGCATGGTTTATTTTAAACAAAAACTTGCTTGTCACAATTTTACTATTTATAGTTTAGCGGATAATAAAGTCGTGTGTTATGTATGGCATGAAGGCGAGGGTGGATTGGATGCAAATTGCTTTGCATCCTGTTTGATTGATTTTTTAGACACAGAAGTACAAGAAGAAGATAAAAACAAAACTAAAATATTTTATAGTGATGGATACTGCGCTCAAAACCGATATAACATATTATCAAATGCCTTATTTCACTATGCTGCCTCAAAAAAAGTTACCATATATCAAAAATATTTTGTAAAAGAACATTCCCAAATGGAATGCGACAGCGTCCACTATAGAGGTAGCAAAAAAGAAAAAAGAAATTCAAGCACCTTCAAATTACGTACAAATAATTGAGCAGGCAAGGAAAGCTGAAAAAGGACCTTATAAAGTAAAATACATAGATTTTAATTTTTTTAACAGCTATGACGAAATTAAATATTTTTCATCAATAAGGCCTGGACTCAAAAAGGGTGAACCTTGTGTCACAGATTTGCGAGCTCTAAGATATTTTTCACAAGGAATTGAATATAAATTAAATTTTGATCATAAATGGTCTTCTTTGCCAAAAAGAATAAATTGGACCGTTGGTTCCATTAAAAAATTGTATGATGCACCCCTTCCAATTAAAGGTGATAAGTGCGATCAGTTGCAATCGCTTAAGGCAGTTATTCACAAAGATTATCATGGATTTTACGACTCATTGAGAAAGTTCTAAATATTTTGGTTGTAAATAATTACTGTGACTTACATATATACCTTTATACGTAAAACGTATATGCATATATGCATGTGTTTGAGATACACACATACATTAAGTGCTATTGTCGACAATCGAACGCACAGACACCGGTGTTTCGACCTATGAGGTCTCATCAGTGTGTGTGGAGATTCTCGACAATAGCTTCAAGACTTAAATCGCTGCTTATGTCATTTTAGCGTGTTAAATGCAGTGAGAGTATCACAGCGACATCTAACACCCAAAAGATGACACAGAACAAAGCGATGGCTTCTGACGGCATGTTCTGCTATACAGAGGCCTGCATGTTAATAGTGTATCTCATGTAATAGAGCCTTAGGTGGCGTCACCGATCAAAACGAAAATGAAAAGTGTGAACACATGGATGTTAAAACTAACATCAAGCAGTAAATAATTACTGTGACTTACATATACACCTTTATACGTATAAAGGTATATATGTAAGTCACAGTAATTATTTACTGCTTGATGTTAGTTTTAACATCCATGTGTTCACACTTTTCATTTTCAATTTGGTTGTATTTCATATTTGTATTTAGTTTTTAAGTTTAAACACTAATATTACAAAAAAGGATACTATTTTTTTAAATTGTTAAATCTCGTAACTCACGGAATTTACGTTTTTTAAAAAACGAAACCTCGTAACTCGTTTTATATATTTATTGCTTAGTTAAAATATAACTTACATTTTTTTAACTTGCTTAACTTAGTGTTTATACTCTTTTTTAAGGATGTTGCCAAATATAGGTTTTTTTTGACAATTTATTACAGTTTTAAGAAGTTTTTTTATTTCCTGAAAATTGCCTATTTTTCAGATACGAGTTTTTGACTTTATGACGAAGATATACCGGGTGTCCCGTAAAAAACGCCAACAATAATAACTCTCTTATTTATTCTCCGATTTTATTCAAACAAAAAGAAAGTTAATATGCATCAAAAATGCTACAAAAAAGCAGTGTTTTGTTTGTTTTCAGTTGTTTTTATTAATGTCAAACCGAGTCAAACGATAGTCAACTTTTTTATTTTATATGGAAACAGATTTATTTTTGGCTATATTCGGATTGGATTTTTTTTATGAATTCAACAACGTATAAAATGTCTATTTTTGATAAACAATTATTGAAAAAAAATATAAAACACTTAATAAATTTCATCTTTGTATTCCATTATTTATAAATTTTGGAATGTGCCATGAAAAAACAAAAATGCGATAAACGTCAATAAACGTCAGTGTGAGTGTTTATTAAGACTTATTTATTGTTCTGCTTGAACGTTTTGCCACAAAAAAAAGTATATTCGTAAAAATGAATACCAATGAGTTAACAGACATGTTGCAAGTGTTTTTTGAATGTAATAAAAATCGTCTTCAAGCAGTTCGGCGTTACAGCGTTCGTTTTCCGGACAGAGAAGTTCCAGATTCGAAAATATTTCAGAAAATTGAAACAAATTTGAGGAATTATGGATCATTTAAAAAACCTAAAACATAGCGACGTAGATTCGCTGAAGATACGGAATATGATGTTCTTCTTGCACTACATACAAGAAAATTCACGAACTTCGACTCGCGAAATTGCACATAATATTGGGGTATCAAAAACTACAGTCCATAGTATTTTAAGAAAACACAAATTTAAACGGTACATAGCTCGCAAAGTTAATGCATTAGAAGAAAATGATCAACGCCGAAGAATACAGTTTTGTCCACTTTTTTTAAATGCATTAGAACAAGACCGGAGTTTTTACAGAATGATAATTTGGTCTGATGAATGCACTTTTAGCAACAGTGGTATTTTTAATAGAAACATACATCGACAATGGAGCCAAGACAATCCGAAATTTGACTTCCTTCCATCATCGGACTTCGCTTTTTCTCTCGGACCCACATGCTCCCTTTTCTCCTCTGCCCATGTATCGAAGTTATTAAAGTTTCACACGCTGATAACACAAAAACAAGGCTACAAATCTTATCATATAATTAATACAAACATTTTATACCATGAGTATTGTAAACATTATCTATCTAAATAGTATTTAACTTATCAATAAAATATCATTCATATTCGAATTTAAAATAATAAAAACAGTAAATTAGGCTGTATAATTACAAGTGCATCACTCATACATATGGGTCAAAGTTTCAAAGTTTTATTTTAGGTATTAAGTAATTGACGGATTGATACATGATCTCGTTGACACCCGATATACAGATGTTGAAATCGTTATATTTATTCAACTTCGTTTAACAAAAACAAAGATTTCGCGAATTATCACTAATCCATTCCAGCTTATTATTGTTTGTTCGTTTGGTCTTCACCTTTCGTAAATTAGAGCAGCTCCCCGTGTCTTTTTGTACGTCGCCGTAACTTCCGAATTCTCCAAGTTGTTTGGTTAAAAAGCCTAGTGCGCTCATTAAATACGAGCCTTTCCGGAAAGTCAGTGGAATATATATCTTTAAGCAAACAATGAAATTACAACCCCAGTGAAATTGTATGAAAGAATTGTTTAATTTCGCACTTTTCCTCACTCTCCTGCGCGCGAGAACGTCGCAGGGACCGAGCGCTCTCTTTTAACTTTCATAAAATGAAAATGAATATTCAGCAGTCCCGGAGAAGAGATATCCCGGAATAATTTACGAGCAGTCCGTAATATTTTTCACTTTTACCCCAAACCACCAGGACTATTTAAATGAATAATAGTTGAATAATCAATTCTCGACTAATACCGAAATAATTAAAATTAATTATGCGGTCTTTTATTTCGTCCTGTTTTTCTCTCCCCCCACCCGAGTTGTATTTCGTTATTTTTCCTTTTGCTTTTCTCTTCTCGCTGCGGTGGTTTTTCATTCGCAGTCTGGGGTATCCCGCGGGGCGGGGCGCTGGCGGGGGGCAAATACAGAAAGAACAGTGCAACTGGCAGATTGCACATTCTTTATTCCGGTCATGTATTTGGGTAGAAGCGTTGCCTCGCAAAGTGAACGGGCTGCGAGTCTGTGCCCCCGATATTTATAGCCTCAGTCAAGTACAGTGGTACCAGAATGCAGAACTCCACGGTTTGGATTCGCGTCCTCTCTGATTCCTCTTCCATACGTATCCATTCTCCGTGGCCGAGTTGAAAGGCTCCCCCGACTTCTTCCACTATAAGTTATTGCTTATTATTTTCTGTTCGCACCACCTCGACGATTTCCCGAGAAATAGAAAAGAAATTTGTAATGGAAAACACTCTTCTTATTTAACACTTCATTAAACCGTGTTCTTTAACGGGATATGCCGTTTAGAGGGCATCTCTTTTGAGTTATTTGAAATTCAGTTTTAGAGGAAATATAAAACTACGGTAAATGGAAGGAAATACGAATAAATTCTATTAATAACGAGATTTTTCTATAGACTATATGCACGTAGTTAAACGAAGTTTGCTGTATAAGATTATTAACAATGAAAGTCACAAACACTTAACGCACGTTTAATGATGTGACATATTTATTTTCCTTTTTACTTTCTTATACGTAGTATAAGGAAGTATTGTGACGACGAAAATTTTCGGCCTCGAGATTTTTGCAGATGTCCACATTTTGAAGTGTTTTTTAAAAAATGTCTCTCTCTGTGTGTGTGTGTGTGTCTCTCTCTCTCTGTGTGTGTGTTTGACCACGATAGCGGTCAAACTGCTGTAGATATCAATTCCAAATTCTGTATTTACCTGTATAATCTCCCTCTTGAGATCTGATTAGATTTTCAGTCAAATCGGCAGACAGGAAGTAATTCTTTACTTCAGTGAAAAAATCGAATTTTGCCAATATTTTGTCAATTACTAAGTTGAATCAAATTTATAAAGATTTCAAATGTACTCAAAATTAAATATGAGAAAAATTGTATCAACAAAGTTTTTCGAAATTCTTACCGGAAGTAGGTCTTTTATTCTTATTAAAAATCAAAAATATCTCGCAAGTTATGCTTTCTAGGCAGGTACCTTACGAGAAAAGAAGTATCTAGAATAGGATTTTGAATATTTTTTGTATAAAAAAATATTTAAAATTGTATAATCTGAAAGACTCATACGTATAAGAAAGTCATGTGGTGGCCACAGCTCATTTTTTCACTTCACAAAACAATAGAACGCATATAAAACTAGAAAATGTAATAAACTTAAAGATATTTTAATTATGAATAATTAATGATATGTATAAATACATATTTTGATAGGTCTATTGAAAAACACTTATTCCATTATTTTGTCAGTTTGTTGTCCCTGCACTATTATTAGTGTCCAATAGTTTAATTATCATTATAGAAATATTGCCATATTGCCTCCAATATGTTCCGTCAACTCAAATATGTTGATTTGCAAATACCAAATATCAATTTGAAATTTTACGAAAAAAAATTATTATTGTATTATTTCCGCAGCATGACCGATCCTGATTAAATGGAAAAAAAGCAACGTTTGTTTAAATACTGTTACTTCTGTCTTGTAAAAATTGAAGGGTTTTCAAAATAAACACAAAGTAATGTATCGATATGTAAGCAAACCGTTGAAAAGTGAGCTTCCAAATCCAATGCATTGAAATTCTTTTGCCAATTCCACGGACGAGCAAGATATAAACGTTGTTTTGATTGTGTCATTTTTAAGTGATTTGACGTATGTTCCTTCTGACGAACCACATCTCATTACTCAGATCTGAATGATTTAATACGGAATTTGGGTTTAACCAAAGAAAAATCACAAATTTTTGGATCTCGATTATAATAATGGAATCTTTTACATACACTACAAGAAATCGTGTTACTGTACTGATGTAAATCAACTTTTATATGAAATGAGTATATAACCAAGCAGAATGGCGACTGTTTATCGAAACCAAGTCTCAAGCCGTTTTATTTTATAAAAAATGTATGACAGTTTGTCAACTATATTAAATCTCATTCAATATTCAAATCATCTTTGGCAAATCTGTGGTGACCATTAGGTTGTTTCCTTAAATTGAAATTAATAATTATTACACATATACTCATTAATATCTTCGTCACAATATGCTTACGTTTAGATGCAATTAAATTTCGATGTTCATAATTAACCACCGTATCGCATCAACATAGAATTTTATGCAAACGTCTTTACGATATCCCATTCCAAATAGATTAACCGTTCACGTGTTTAATCCTCTTCCGTGTATAGGTATTTTCTTAACTCCCCGTCTGTCCTTCTCTATCTTCATGTCTGCATGGTAAATGGCGTATTTGCGGTTTATGGCACGTCGTTATCTGCACGAACTGAACGATTTTAGTAAACTAATACGATTAAAACAGGAAAACGGAGATATAAAGCGTCGGACCCCCCAAATATGAGTTATAACTAATCCGAAATACGGTACTTCTCGGTGTGAGAAGGTGCGCGTGTGGTTGTATATATCAGGGATTAATCAAGAAACTCGAAAACCGGCTCAGATATATTACGTGCGCATATGGTATGAAACAAGCATGGTTGGTGGTAATATTTATACAGGAATATGATTGCAACCCTATTGTGATATGAGGTATAAACTCAAATGTATTTTTTTTTTTTTTTGGAAACGGACACCATATTACAAAACGCATTAATTTTGGAAATGTAATACTTTTGAATGGTGATTACTATGGATCGGCAGAGGTCCATGTGCAAAATTTATCTTATAATTTATAACTTATAATTAGTTAAAATATAACTGATGTGATGTTTGAAGTTTTTTACGTAAACGAGAGCAACTATTAACAAGTATTTTTGAAGCTGGTCGTGCTGCTTGTGTGTCTCGTGATTTTAATACCGAATTGTTAAAAAAACAACGAAGATAAGCTCAATTTATTATCCCCTATGCAGTCATTTGATTTGATTCAAATTGTACATGAAAGCCCTATAGAATAATTTATAAAACAGCGAGTTGCGTAGATATTTTTATTAATTACGATAATGTTAAGGCTTCGGTTGTGCGAAACTCAGATTTTGGTTATTGACTTTAACAATATAAAACAAACCGTTTCTGGTTACATGGGAATTTTTTCAAAGATAAATGATCGTAACATCTTAGACAGTTTAAAAGAGGTAATTTGGTTAGAATTAGTCAAATTCAAAACTAATGCTAATGATCTTTTATAGAAGTGTCTTTAATTACTGGTATCCTCTTAAATTGATAGACACTTATGCTGGTAAGATACGTAAAATTGGAAACGCTAAAAAGGAAATAAAATAATTAGCAAAGGAGAATTCTAACAGTAATCCACATGCGTCGTTCTAAACGAAAATATCGGGAGTAGGTGTAGTCTTCAAAAAATCACTATAAGTATTTATGGTCATCTCATCTGACAATATACATAACAGGCCAGTACACATTTTGGTACTTGCAATTTTTAAGTGTTTCTAGGTAATTTTTGGGTTTAGAATCCAAAACAACTGTGAGATTTAGCCTATCAGATCTACTTGTTGAGTAACACTATATTGAACTCTTTTAGAAAGAAATCATATATTTATGTATATTTCAGGTTATTTGAGACAGAAGCTCATTAAAAAAATAAAGAATACAAAGTAAGGTATGTAAATCACAAAGTAGATAAATATACATTCATGACTTATCACTTAAAAATGTTCTTTTATGCGATTTTCTAGCATGAAGTTTACTAGGACAGTCTCGCTGCAGACTCTAACAGTAATTGACCATCATGTGAATATTCCACCTTCCTTAGTCTTGATATCTTGATGAAATCTTTCCCCTTGTTGCTCACTGTAATCACCTAGGTTTTATGGGACCGATCTAAGTGACTGTGGAGGTAGTGAAGTTTTATGCTCATGTTGCAAACGAGAATATTAAATTTAGAAAGCTTATTTTCCACTAAATCTGTGCTATTCTCCGCTTTATGGTTGATAAAAAAATGTTGTACTACTTCAACAAAAGAGCACCAAGCATTAGATTCAATCTGGTTCTTTGCTGCGTTAAATTGTGGATCTTTTATAGCTGTCCTATTTGACGGCCATCTAATATGCCATCAAGTTCCAACTTGATATGTAAAGGTGGAAATATGATTTTTTTTTCTCGCAACCAAAGATTGCTGACTTCGTTTTCTTTTCCTGGAACCATGACGTTTCTTAGGGGCCAATATTTGTTAACCCAGTGCTGACCCTTAACTCTACTATCCTAAAGAAATAAAAAACAAAGAAATTTTGTATATTATTATCCATTTCGCTGTCCAAGGAGGAAGTTAGCCATTCTTAGATCGGCGCAAATCACCCACTGATGTTCTCCATAGTTAATATTCTTAGGATTATTGATATTGTCTTGTTATTCCTCTTTCAAGATGGTAGAATGACCAATGGGTATTGCGCAAAATCTGTGACGATTGCCCAAAATTTCATTATTTTTACCAGTTATTAATACGAAAATCAATTTGCCTGTATCTTAAAAACTAGCTGCTACGAAAAAAAGGCAGTTATTTTTGGAATCAGCACATCAAATATATCAAAAATCAGTACTGAGTTTTCCGGCACCAAACCAAAAAAAATATTTTTGTTGACCTGTGAACCAATTACTTATTACAATCAAAACCAAGGTTAAATCGTTCAAGTGCGTCCTTAATTTTATGCCGAAACTACTCCAGTTAAGTATTGCACCAACTAGAGTTTTAAGAAGATAAATCGAACGTTTCACTTATAACAGCTAACAACCAAATGGGCAGAGGAATAATACAACGCATGCTAACGTCAATGAACATCCCCACCACGTGTGATGATGTGAAATTGTCGTTAGGAAAATGAGAGAAAGAGATAAAAATTTTGTAATTTTTATCTCTTTCCAGTATTTCTACCCTCCCTAAGCGAATGGGCTGCGAGAAAAATTTTCTGTTCCAGTAAAGGAAGAAAGCAAGAAGACGATAATAAAAAATAATACTTGAAAGTTATTAATATGCGAGTGCTAAATAAACTAAAACCTTAAAATTCGTCATAATTTAGAGACTTAAACAGATCATATGTTAATTCAATCTGATACTATTAGCATTGTATGTTTATTTCGAGCCTAATCTGTTTTCTCATTTATGCCTATGTAAACTGAAACTGAAACTGAAAACAAATAAGGTATAATGTGTTATTTTTGCGGAGACGGCAATAGTTAAATAGTTGGAATTAATTTGTCTGAGATTATTGTCACTGTGTGTTTATTTTAACTGACTTTAATATTATTTTTCACATGTTGTTTGGACTTGGATTGGTAGATACAAGTGTTGGTTTGTAACACAGATGTTATTTAATTAGAATACCTTTGTTTTCTTTGTTTGTACCGTTTAATGTCCGAGGATTATTTTTTATCTCTCTACCTGTATCGCCCTGAGATAAAAACACGAGCTAGCCAAAGAAAATTATTTAGTTTTCATTTTATTTACAACATAAATGAGTAACATTCAAATTAATAGGTATAAGCATTAAAAATATCGGGCATAATTCGATGAGTACGGAATAATGTGGAAACCATTCATATTTACCAGAAATATGATATTGTAACTTATTACTCGCACAAAAGCAGTTTTTAATTTTTACAGTGAGGGTCCTCGGTATTATATCTTGAGTTGGGAAAAAAATGGGAAGGAAATACTTCCAATTTATGTCAACAAAGAGTCGAATTTCTTTTATCCACCTCTCAGTATGAATTAAATATGTACTTTTGCACCTGGCCGAGCGCAGAGAAAATAGCGCAGAAACACCGTAGAAACCGACACCTGATTGAAATTTTCAATGATAATGACGCGATATGTTGTGACGTTCTTCGTTCGACAGTTCTTTGTGTGTTTCCGGTCGTATTGTGTCCGGCCCCCTTTTTTTCGTCTTAACCATTTCATTATGTGCGTCGTGTTCGGTGCACCGCCCCACTTTCAGTTTTGCCGGTAATTCGGCCCAGCGTTATAGCTGCGAGACCCCCGAAACACCGAACCCAGGTAGGAGTTAAAATATAATGGGGTAGGTCTTGAATTCAAACGACACTCCGAATATCATATATGCATACTGTATGTCCAGAGAGAGATATTTTAACGATTTTATTCACTGGATTTCATGTTGTTTTATTGTGCGGTCTCGGTTTGCTCTTTGTCTATTCGAGGCGATCAAACGACCGCTATATGATGCAGACATCTCTATTGAATTATTATTTATTTGGTCTGTGTCTGGACTATTTCTATTGTATTAATATCAGGCCTTCAGACAGGATACTAAAATAATCATAAAGGTAAACCAAACAATATTATTCTCATAACAATAAGCACCATCATTGCAGAGTTGAATCAATGAAAATTTAAACATTGTTTGTACTTTTTTTTCTACTAACTAATTCATATCGAAATACATACATATCTTTATACAGGGTACATCACGACGAGATTTCGTTAGAACAATATAAAAAACTAATAAGAGTTGAGCTTTGAAATTTCGAAAATATTAGGTGCGCGATACTCTCTTTCGATTTAAAATAGTTTCTGCCAGTTACACCGAAAATTGATATCGATTTCCTTATTTTAAATGGATTAACCCATTTTTTATGATTGATTCGTATGAATAAATAATAAACGTAAAGATAGTTTCAAATAATTTTTATTGTTTCACTCACAACAATATTGTTTCGCCAAATTTTGGCTTCATCAGGTGATGACGGAATAATGTTTGCAAAATCATTACAGCGTTATATACAATATGTCTCACTAAATTGGAACCATATGGAAAACTTTTTTATTATTAATTTTAGGAAAAAAGTTATTTTTCATAAAAAATTCTGCATGTTCTAAAATCTAAAATACAATTATCAGATATGATTTTTTTTTAGTTGTATACGAGGTATGTCAAAAAATATTAATTTTACTTAAAAGTAAAGTACCTTCATATTTGAAAATATCAAATAATGTTATTAAAAAAGTTGATTAGAACTAAAAATTACGTCCAAATATGCAATTACATCCATTTATATGGAAAAATTCATTTTTTTTATTTTTGGCTATGATAACAATGCAAATTTAACTCTAGTTACATGTTATCTACGATGCACTGACATACAAATGATTTGTTGTTTGGTAGAAATGTTTGACAGTGAATGTCAAAACGCGTTAGAATTTATATGACACATAAACATGGTAGGGTTATTAACTTGTGAAGAGAAAATAGAAATTGTTTTGATTGTGGCAGAAAACCATAAAACGCATAGAGAAGCAGCGATTATTTTTAATAATAGATATCCCAGTAAAAATATTAATCTGTACTGGAAGTATTAACAAGAATTATAATAGAAAACGCCAAAAGCTGGTTGCCGATGATAATACGCAGTTTGAGGTAATGCCGTCTGTTGTAGAAAATCCAAAAATTTCATTGCGCAAAAGGAAGTCGTTGATGCAACAAAATGTAAGTAAAGATACAGTGCCAAAAATTTTAAAACTAAATAAATACAGTCGTAATAAAAATATTGTCCTCCTTATGGCAGAGTAAGCAAATTCGTCATGTCTGGATCGTGACCATAAAGGAAATTCCGTTGAAAACAACGTAGAACCAAGAAGATTTCGCTGGGGATAAACAGCGCCCGAAGAAAGAAGAAAGAAGTTGAAAAAAAAGATTTAAAAATAAGGAATTGTTTCAAATGATAAATGATTATTGTAAAATGAATGTATTTTTAATAATAAAGAATTAAAGATTGTAAAATAAATTTCAAACAGAGACGAACTAAATAAATAGAGTTCTTAAATAAACATCGTCTCCAACATATAAAGTATAATGTAACTTGATATGCTTCGTAATTGTCGTATATGTATATAAACATACACAAATCGTATGTAGCCTGCGTAGTAAATTCTTGCGTTATTGTTTACGTTTTAATATAACAAAGAATATACATAAATATTTGTGTTCATCTAATATTTGTAAAAGTGTATTGAAATTGTGTTTTAATGTGTTTTGTCCCTTTTGTTGTTTGTATAGAATATGTCCTTGTCTGTAAAATATACAAAATTCATTGATTTTGAATATAAGTATTATTTAAAGTTTAAAATGGCATTTTTCTTTTTATTAAAATCAATTAATGTTTAGGAACCTATTTCATTAATCATTTCTAGTAATCCGAATGGCCCTGAGAGAATCTGAGTTTAGCTGGCAAAACAATTTATTTAAATTTTATTTTAGAATTAAACTTTACATTAAAATAAATAAATTTCAAATAGAGGTTCTTGGTCAGTATTGAACGAGAGGGTGGATATGTCGAGGCATTAGTGAAATGAGTGAAAAATAAATTTCTATTACTAATATTTTATTAGTTACACAACTTAGTATTTGTTCGTATTTTCTTGTTTGCAAAATAAATGCACATGCATTCATTACGTTTTTAAATTGCGAAATTGCTTTATAGTTTTCTCCCACAATCAAAACAATTTCTATTTTCTATTCACAAGTTAATAACGGTACCATGTTTATGTGTCATAAAAATTCTAACGCGTTTTGACATTCTCTGTCAAACATTTCTAGCAAACAACAAATCATTTGTATGTCAGTGCATCCTAGATAACATGTAACTACAGTTAAATTTGCATTGTTATTGTAGAAAAAAATAAAAATAATTAATTTTTCCATATAAATGGATGTAATTGCATATTTGAACGTAATTTTTAGTTCAAATCAACATTTTTAATAACATTATTCGATATTGTCAATTATAAAGGTGCTTTATTCTTGAGTAAAATTAATATATTTTGACATACCTCGTATACAATTGAAAAAATTTAATATCTGATGATTGTATTTTAGATTTTAGAACATGCAGAATTTTTTATGAAGAACACCTTTTTTCCTAAAATTAATAATAAAAATGTTTTCCATATGGTTCCAACTTAGTGAGACATATTGTATACTTATTCTACATAAATGTCGGGGTTCAAAGAGGGGGATGTTTTAACAAATTTAGAAAGACAGTAGAGGGAATTGATTTAAATCTGTTTGTTCATTTAGTGCCACTCCCCTCTACTGTCTTTCTAAATTTGTTAAAACACCCCCTCTTTGAACCCCGACATTTATGTAAAATAAGTATATATAACGCCGTAATGATTTTGCCTCATGACCTGATGAAGCCAAAGTTGGGCGAAACAATATTGTTGCGAGTGAAACAATAAAAATTATTTGAAACTATCTTTACGTTTATTATTTATTCTAACATGGAGTTTCAACAAGTAACATCCCGTTCAATTAGTTAATTGATTCGTACTTCCGACTTCATTTTAAGGCTAGTTTGTCTAATAAACTTTGCCTATGAAGTTAACCACTGTTAATTTAAATAAGTTATTTTGAAAAATTTATCAATTCCTTCAAAGTTTTATTTTGTATAATCGATAATGCTACGGAATGTCATATAAATAAATACAATAAAATAAAAACAAATTGCAATCATATTACCTATCATTAGTAGGGTATTTACTAGTTTTAGTAATCGTTTTCTGTTTCTGAATACTTGAAAATGTCGCGATCTGATTTTAATAACGATGATTTTTTGAATCTAATAATTACCAGAAGAAAACCTTTGGTGTATCCAGAATGAGCATACATCGAACTTAATTTAATTTAAGTTACCAACAAATTCTATATTTATGAACCAAAACGAGTCATATTTACAATATATGTTAGTTTAAGAAGAGCGTTTACCTATCGAAAACTAAGGCATCGCCGTTTCGCGTTTTTTGAATTTATTTTGTAATTTTAGAATCTCAAATTTGGGTTAGTAATGCAAAAGGCATCGTTTTATAATGTCAAGGCCAGTCTTTTTACTAATTTATTTTCTTAAAAAAGTTATCTGTTTTAGAAATAACGACAAAAATGCATGAATTTAATTAAGTCTACTAAGTAAGGCTGATATACAAAAGAAAAAAAACAACCTCCACGCGCCAGCTACACATTTGATGAGCGATATATAAAAAAAAACTTTTTGTAATTATTTTGGAAGATAAAAAACATTAAATAGTAAACATTGTCACACACATTTCACACGAGGTTTTTCCAAGCTATTACGTCGTCTATCCCCACTTTACGGTATCTCTACCGGTCCTAGCCAAGAAGAAAATCTATCGGAGTCGGTCGGCTACTCCAGACTCAAGTCAGAGTGACACTTTGTAATTAAAAAGAAATGTCATATATACCTATAATATTAGAGTGTTTAATAATATAAGTTATGGGCAAGCGAAAATTGGCTTATTATAAAACATCAACAGTTCCGTAAGTACTCATTCTTTCTACATTATGTTTCTCATCTATAGTATTCCTTTATCTATGACAGAATCTGTGAATAAAACCGAAGCGCTGTGACAGAACCGAATATCGTCTACCTCCACTTACTCACACCCCCTTGCGTCTACCCGTCCCGCGAGTAATATAAGTTGCATAAGGTTCTATTTGTTAGGAAACGCCCCTCTTAATAACAAAAAAGAAAATCACAAAATCTGGACACGATAGGTGGTGATGTGGTCGAATTATTAATATATTTTATATTTATAAACAGAAATAATTTAATCTTGATAAATTGAGCACTTGTGAATTTTAAACAATTAATTAGAAAGAGAAACTCGTTTCACAAATATATTTGTGAAACGAGTTTTTCTATCTAATTAATAGAAATAATTTATATGTATCTACATAATATGTTTGCCCGGCCAACAAAATTGTTTTGGTATATGCTGCTGTTCGATTAACGGCGCTATTTTCTTATAAGCATCATTTCTCTTTGAATTTCGATATAGGCCATTTCTCGGTCCCCCACAACTCCATTAGGAAACTGCAAGTGAAACTGTTGCTTACATTTCGTGTATAGGAATATTGCCATTCTCTATTAAGAAATTGTGCACTTCGGAAATATGCTTCAAAAATAAAAATTTTCTTGCAAAGTAGACATTATTTAGCAGTATTGTTTATTAAGTAAACAACTTATTTGTCCGAAAAAAATATACTGCTAATCACAAAATGACATTAGGTAAATAATTACTTATAAATAAAAGGCAAGTGGGTTATTAGTACCTACTAGTTACTCAGTGCCTACAAGGATCAAGTTCTTTTTGAAACACGTTGTATTTAAAAGTGCATTATCTAAAAACACGAAAAAAGTACTTCGTAACTTCTGGCATTGGACCATTCATTTACTTGTGTTTTTTTTTCTTTCCTCAAGATTGAAACATTATCGGATGAAATATTATCCGTCCGTATCTGTTTTGTACATTCTGGAACATGTCCATAAATTCTTGGATTTATCAGTAGATGTACACGAGGGAAAAGAAAGTGGTTCCTATAGGAGGTACAAATAAACCAATTACGGTTTCGATGTTGCTGACAACTAGGAAAAAATATAAACACCGATATGGCAATAAAAATAAATACACCTTTCAAGACAAACGCAGAAGGAACATGACATCGTATATTGTTACACATTATCGTTGAAGAAATATGATTGCGTCCGGCCTAGTTTTCGCTTCGAAGACCTGCTAGGCCGTTGCTACAGAACTGAACGCGACCATTGGTTTACTTCCCACCACGAAAGAAGGCCATTACTTCAACGAAATCCATCGATCAAAATTTACGTCCGACGAGGCCGACCTCGGGGCTCGGAGTTTGAACCGTTTCTCATCCCACATTTGTTGTGGAACGCCGACCGCATCAAACTAAATTGCTACGGGCTATCAACGTAAATAATTAACACTTTATATATATATTAACATTTCCTCATTTGTTAGAGTTATTATAAGTTCTAATTAGTTTCGTATCGTTCTTAATATTGAACAAGTTTTTCTTATGTTGTTGTTGTTGGTAATGGTCTCGTGACGTGAATTAATAAAAATGCCTAAAGAGAGAAGTAAAAGGTTAAAGGTTTTTGTAATTTTTATTTAGATCTAGTGAAGCGGGAAAATAACACATTTCTGTAATGTTATGTAAATATTCGAAAATCAATAGAATTAAGGGAGAAGGGTGTAAAATAGACGGGTAATGTTGCAAACTTAACCCTTAAAGTACGACACGATGCAGGTGAAATACTTGGGCACGGTAATAACAAGTTCGGGTGACATAGACAAAGAAACAAATGAACAAATTGCGAAAACTAATAGACTCGCTGGATGCATGAGCGACGAAATTTGGAACAACAAGTACCTGAGAATTGACACAAAAGCAAGGATATACAAGAGTGCATTGAGGTCCATACCGACTTATGGAGCCGAAGTAAGGCTTGAAACGACTAAGACCAGAAGACAAATACAAATGATGGAGATGAAGGTCATGCGAAGAATAGCAAGTAAAACCAGATGAGACAGTTAGAAACAATAATATAAGAGAGACATGTCAGGTAACGAATATTGATATATGAATAAGAAAACGAAGACAAAACTGGGAGGACCACATGTCTAGAATGAACAACGAGAGATTACCAAAAATAGCAAGAGACAGCAGACCACTTGGGAGAAGAAGGACAGAAAGACCGAGGAAAAGATGGAGAAATTCTAATAGAAAGAAGAAGAAGAAGACGACGATGAAGAAGAAGTATTACATGTGTAGAAGTTCAAAGTTTTTAATTTACCTACGCGATTTAGGAACTATAAGTACTTCGCAAAATATGAAAAGTATCTACATAGATAAAGAGCAAATGTTCTTAGACACTAAAGAAAACACATATTATTGGCTATATACTCAAATAAATTATTCTATTTTATGGAGGTTGGTATGTGTCTGGGATTGTGGCTAACATCTTAACCCTTAAAGTAATAAGTACTACTAAGACCGTCATAACAGACAACGAGGGTCTCTCAGAGACCTTCTTTCTTTTTTCTTTACTTTTGGCGAAAAGGTTTGACAAGTAAAAACAACAATATTTCAAAGATAATATACAGGCTGCATGTGTCATATCCGCGGGTAAGGGCGATTATGCCTTTATGAGTAAAGATATTTCGAAGCGGTTTTTTTCTTGTGATAGCTGCTCTTCAGGAGCACATTTTAAAAATATTTTGTATTATACACAGTGTTTCATAACTTGGTGGCTAACCATAGTTATAAATTTTTTAAATGGCACACCCTATATTATTAATGGGGTGGGTAGTAGAACTAGTTGTAGATCATATTTTGCCTCGATGAGAGTGTTGCCGCTACCATGTGTTGACATCATGGAACTTTTGTTATACGCGAAGGACAATCTTAATGATTTGCCTCATTTGAATAGTTATCACTCGTACAACACGCGGAATTCATTACTGTTGGAAATACCAAGGCATAAACTTGCATTCTATGAAAAGAATCCGCACTTACTAGCTATAAAAGCATATAACAAGTTACCCAATAACGTTAAAAATATCGGGTGCAGAAAGATCTTTAAACGCACAATAAAAGAATCTTTGTTGCGGAGGTGTTACTACTCGTTATCAGAGTTCTTGAATGAGATGTAAATCAGAATTTGTGTTTATATATTAGTTTATATTCACGTTGTCTATGTATATTTTATGTTGTTGTTTATTTGTTGACATATCCCATACTACAATGTAGTCGAGAGGATAAATAAATTATTATTATTATTATTATATATTATTGCATTTTTGTATTCCCCGTATAATTCTAAATCAAAAAGTAATAAGATAGTATAGGCCTAAAATCGAAAGTTTTTGACTTATTCCCATTTTTCTGAAAAATTCAATGTTTCTATAAAATCATATTTCTCGAAAACGACGTCATAAATGGATATATTTTTTTGAAGTATTGTTTATAATAAGAGGTCCTAATAGAAGCATGTTTTATTTCTTTACAGTTACTAACTGAATGTGCAGAAAACTGGATCAAAATTACATGACACGTTTTTGTACAAAAGTCAATTTTTTTAAATGGAACACCCTATATGAATTGTTTATTAAATTTGATGTTAGAAACATGTAAGACGTTAATACGTCATCAAAACTTTAGAATTAAAGATTTAAAATGCAATATCTACACCATATAATAAATTTCAACTTGTCGCCTTACTCTGTATGCATTCATTACGAAAAAGTGATAATTTTCAGAAACAGAGTAAAATATTTTTATATATAAAAATCTAAAATATTCGCAATATTGGCGGCGTTTTAATTTTCTGGAGGTACAAATACAAATTATACAGTCTAGAAGAAATTGCAGTAAAATTTTGACGATTTCAAATGTTCCAGAGTCTCATTATTATCAATATATTCTGGTATTAGGTATACTCCATAAGCGAAAGAAAAGAATAATATTTCTAGTTGGAAGAAAAGAAGATGACATATTTATGTTCTCACTTAAAATGTTACCACCAACACCGAAAAAGAAAGAAAAGGATAGTGATAAGAGAACGAGCAAGGAGGATATCCAATAAAGTAAGACTGTTGGTTAAACGTTGTGATTACCATTATAAATAATGTATATAAAGGTTGCGGAACCATTCTCGTTACTTGACAAAAAGGCGCATAAGGCCTACAAGGAGTCCATAAGAAGTTATTAAGGGTAACAGTTATATCTCTATAACATTTGTTATAAAACTTGGGGTTATATAAAGTTACCAAATAGTGGTAACGGCAACACTTATAAGATATGCCATTTAAGCTCTTTAAGAAGTATATGGGGGTACGAAAACGTTGTCATCAACAATTTATATTACCATAAGTTTTATAATGAGGTGATTGTGATATTTCGAGTATCTTTATAAAACAAGAATTGTTTGTAGGGCCACCAAGTTATGGAACACTCTGTATAATTCAAAAGATTTTTAAAATGTGCTCCTGATGAGCAGCTATCACGAGAAAAAAACCGCTTCGAAATATGTTTACTCATAGCGGCATAATCGGCCTTACCCGCGGAGATGACTCACCTTGTATATTTTAGAAAGAAAAAAAACAAATTATAATTCATTTTAAAAATATGAATCAGAAAAGCAAATAGCCAAATACACAAAAATACTATGAACGGAAAAAAATACTCTACGTCTTGCAAATGAGAAGTACACATTACGGTACTTTCTTTTGCAAGTATAAATTGCTTGCACTCATCGCACTTTGTGTTAATTTGTTGTCGTTTTATTGGAAGAGGCAATTCGGCTTGTATTGGACTCGCTCTGTATACAACAGGATTGCTCTTCAGGTTTGGAACTCACTGATCCATATTGGGTAAGCCAACTATTTGCCTGAGTATGCTTAGCAACATACAGGCTGGTTCTTAATAACATGCTAATATTTAAGGGGGTTATTCTTGGGTCCATTTTATGAAAAAAAATCAATCATGTGCATCTCGCTAGACTATTTATGAGAAAAAACTATTTATTTAACTTTGAACAACAACTTATTTAAGAGAATAACTTAATCTACATACATTTTGAAATGGTAACAGCACCTCCTGCTAATATGCATATCTCTGATCTTTTCGTCATGGACTTACGTACTCTTTGGAAAATGCCGGGAGTGTTTCTAATTGTTTCGCAAGAAACTATGATGCTATTTCTCAACTGCTCATCAGTATGAATTGGTGTGCTGTAAACCAATGTTTTCAGATGGCCCCATAGGAAAAAAACTAAACTATTGAAGTCCGACGACCTAGGTGACCATGCCTGTGGTCCGCCGTGACCTATCCACCGATTATTGTAATTTTGGTTTAAATATTCGCGCGCCAGAACACTGAAATGTGCGTGGACATCTGTAAAAATTTCAAGGTTGAAAATTTTCGTCATCACAGTACTTCCCTATACTACGTATAGGAAGGGAAAGATAGGTCACCATTTATCAGTGAATGTTGTGTTTAATTGGGAGTTCCACAGGGATGCCGCCTGGGTCCTCTGCTATTTCTTGTAACTATTAACTATCCCTACAGTTCACCGAAGCGTTTTATTAGCGGGTGATGCTCCTGTGAAGGTATAAGCATGCTGTCCTGTGCAGTTGTAGCAATATATTATGTTACAAGTTTTAAATCAAATAGATCATTGATGTACAATCGACTGATTTTGAACAAAGAAAAGACAAACTATGTTTATTTCATAAGCAAAGATTATTACCTCTACCGTTCCAAACTTTCAATTTTCAAAGCTCAACGAGATTGCTTCGGGTTACCTTAGATGAAAAATTGATTTAGCATCCACATATCAATATGTGGCTTTAAGTCTTAAATCCATTTACGATGTAATTAAACAACTTAGGTCTAGTTTGGATTGAAAACAGCTCCTTAGTGTGTATTATTTGCGCTTGTATTTTTCGTATTATTACTTTTACATTGAGAATTTTTCGGGATTGGGAAAGAGTGTTTATAGCACGAAAAAGAATATTGCCTTTGATATTCGCGCTTAACCTTAGGAAATCATGTAGAGACAGTTTAAAAATATACAGAATTCTACCTTTCTAATGCTTATTAATATAAAAATCTGTAGTGTACGTTAGATAGAATTATGGTGACTTCAGCATAGTGGTGAACAATCAGAGAAAGTGCATTGTTTAATATGGAATGTCTTTTTAAATATGTGTTACAGCTTTTAATATATAATAATATGTAAAAATTGTCATCTTGACGTGTCAATCCACTTTATATAGAAATCAATAAATAAACAATAATTATTATTATTTATTTTAATATCCCCAGAAAAAAAAACATTCTCTTATTAATCGAAGACTGATAGTAGTGTTGAAATATCATGAGTAAAACTTTTTTGAGGTTTCGCAACATTTGATAGGGGATACAAGCCTTACTAATCAACAAAACTATTTATTATATTAATGTCATAAACATAATAATATTTGATGTATATGTATTTTTTGCTTCTTTGCTGCGATTTATTTATTTCACAATAAAATATGTTTACCCTGCTATTGCTTATTTAATAATAAATAATTTTATATTTTTATTAAAATTAGACCAATATCAAGTCCAGAAACACAGTGTTACAATCTTTGTCATTATGGAAAAACCTCACCATTTTTTTTTTAAATTATACCTAACGACAGTTTTAATAAATTTTATATTTTTACCATTAAGATCTAAGAGGAATTTTGTTATGTAACGTGCTTTTGCTTTCCTTTTAGCTACAATATCAGGAATAATAGCGACGTCAAAAACAACGGCGAGTTTTTTTCAGTCGATTATTAACTTGGGGTAATTGAAAAAAAAAAAAAAGTATATTTACATACGTCTCTAACAATGTTCACGTAAATTTTGTAATATACGATATAAGTAAATGCTTTGAAGAAGAAAATGAGTTATTCTACAAGGGCTCTGTTATTCGTGATAGAAAGAAAATTGAAAATAGAGGTGTACCCACTCTTAAGGGGTAGTAATCATAAATTATGTGTGTTTCGGAAAATTTTTAGCCGGAAGCTAATTGTTAACGCAAAGGAAAATTTGTTTATATCAACAGTTTATCTTAAATTTAGCCGTGCGTGAAATAACAGAATTATATATATTTTTTGTCAAAAAAGCTTGTGTTTATCTCGAAAACATGGAATTGCGCCGTTGCAATTGAAACAAACATATTTAGTATATCTCTGGCAGAGCTCTTTGGTTAAACAGTAATAATTATGAAAATAACATTGGATGTATGTGTGCCGCGGTGTGTGTATGTTCCGTATACACTCCGAAACAGTTGAACCGATTTTGATGAATTTTTCATTTGCGAATATACCTTGATGAATAGTAATGTGGTATATTTACTAAAATGTGCTTGTAACCAGTACTATATAGGACAGACTAAACAGCGCCTAAAGGAAAGAAACACATTGCATGCTAGTGACATCAGAAGACACCCTGAAAGATGTACTTTGGCTGCGCATTTGAATAGCACTAATCACGATATAATATTTGATAATATACAGGTGTTATTCAGAGAGAGCAACTTAGTCAAATGACATTCCTAGAAACCCTGGTGATTAAGACAATAAAACCAAATATTAATAACAGAAATGATTGCAGGCAGCAATTTCAGCAATATATATTCTGCTCTAATTCCCCAGATTACACAAAGAATTAAAACTAGGATGAAATAGGAATTTTTCTTAGGTACGCGGAGTCCGGACCTGTTTCATGTTATTTTAGAGCCGCGTCATGCGTTTCTGTTTTTCTCATGGAAAAATATCAATGGAATGATTTCTTTGTCCTTTTCTTTTTCACTTAAATAATAACAACAGAATTTCTAAAGACATTTATATTTTATTTGAAGACTAACAAGTACATAGGATATTTGATTCCATACTTTGGGAAATTTTAATTTAAAATGTAATATCCAAGTTATTTATTTATATACACTAATTTTGAAATGTACGTGTCCTTTTTTTATTTCTGACAACAAGTTTTTAATGTGTTTCATGTCAGTTTCGTTCTCTCGTGATGTACATACAAGTAATTATGTTAGTGTAAGTATCATTTTGACACATTGTACTAAATTAGCTTGGGTTTTCTCCAAAAATTGTTTTTCCTGTGTTCTTTTAATAAACAGGTCTGATGAAGACTGAGATATTCAGTCGAAACGTCACATTACGTAGAAGTTTGTTTTTATTCAATTTACCTCTACCCGTAATTCTGCCTTGAGCAACAAGAAGTTTTTTTCTACAACATATTAATTAGTGTCAGAGATTTATATTAATACTTTACCAATATATATAGGTATATATAATTAGAACATGGTTTCAAGATTTGAACCGGAAGTCACACTTTTACTCTTGAGAAATTTCATTTTGCTTGCAAATATTTGGCAAATGATTGCATTCCACGTAAATTAATTCAGAGGATAAAAATATGTAAAATTAATCAATTTTCGTCATAATAATTTATATTATCAGTAAAAGATAAACAGTAATATCTTTCCGTAATAAGTTTCACTTGAATGTTAGAAATAACAACTTGCTAAGAGAAGGAAACGTTTTACATTTTGCTTAAAGACGTAGTAAACGTTTGTAAAAGAACGAAATGACGCTTAAAAATTAATAGTTCCATTCGAAGCAGTGACATTTTATTTCAATGCTCCCACCTATCTTATTACTGAAACTGCACAATTTCTGAATGTAGACTGTGGCGAACACAAAAGAGATAAGAACCAACTTTGTGCCATGTTATAAATGATCCGTTGTCACCAAAGCAATGCATATACACAAGCAGCAAGGCACTTAATGCCCCCGCTTACTTCTTTTTTACTTCATACGGTTTCTTTTCTTTGCTTTCCAACCTCCTTCTTTTCACATAAGAAAAATAGCACAAAAACAAAGAGCAGGTCGTGTAATAAAACACTCGAGAAATCCTTCTTTGCAGAAAACTACGTACACCGGCATTAACTGTCGGAATTTATTCAAGAGTTAACTTATGCAAAGCAGATAAAATGTCATATTTTCATTTTTAAGATAACTCTTCACCGGCTACTGTACAATAAGGCTAGTTCTTTATATTACGTAGACAGCTCGTTATCTGCCCTTCAAGTATTTTTCTGTATATTTTCACGCCATATTCACAGCTTATTATTATTGTGGAGTTACGTAACGTACTCCCGGTAGAGCAATATTGACTGTTTTTGTGCTATCTCTCGCCATGAAATTGATGCTTAAAGTTCCTGGATATTTCCATAGAATGCCTTGTATAATTCTGAATAACGAGAAGTAACAGCAACTAGATAAGTGTATGGCGGTATAGTCATACATACATCGTTCTTTCTTCTTCAACAGAAAATTTGAAAATTCCAGGAAAACCCTTTGGATAAAACTAGCGTCTACTACATACAGCATTGCATCTTTGGAATCATGGCAACGTTGATTTTCTACGTCTTTGGTTTAAATAAAATGAATGCTGTAATTAAGCTAAATGAATAGGTAGTATCATTTTCTTTGTTTGTGGTGTGTTATGTAGAGTTTAATATAATCAATATTTTAAAAACATACAAAATATTCAACATGAAGTATATTTAATAAATGACAGAAAGTATGTACAGTAAAAATTAATTTTTACCTTAAATTGTTGATTTATAATACTCGCTAGCAATGAATATGTTTCTACTTCTTATCAAATATAGGCAACTTGAATAAAATTAATAGAGATGTGCACAGAAGAATCATTATGTTGTATATTTGTTTCGAATACATAATGAATTCAATTTGTTATAAATTAATTGAGTGCAGCTAAATAGGAAAATAATGCTACTTGTAGGTCACTCCTTAACAAAGAAAGTATATTTTTGTTTAGTATGTAGCTTTTCCAAACAAAAATAAATACAGGGTGTTTAAAAAAGATGCGGCAATTTTAAAGGGGTTGATTGTCCAGGTCATTTTATACAAAAAAGTTTATAATAAACAAGGTCCGCAAACGCTTCGTTACCGATCTACAGCGTGTTGAAGTTCAATTAAAAGAAACAGTAAAAATTAGATTTCTCCAAGACGGCATTAAAGATCAACATGAAATTTTAGGCGTGTTATTTTTCAAGAAAAAAATAGGACGCCGCTGATTTCTCTAAAAATGGAAATATGTTTCTATTCTTTGTTTAATTGTGAGGAAAAAAGCTCTCTTAACCTTCTATCATACCGTTTTTTAGTAAAAATTACAATAACTGTGCAAAGTGACCACCTCGAGCTCGGATACAAGAATCCAATCTTCTCCTCATCGACCAGCGAACTCTCTCAAAAACAACAGGATCGGTTTCAATTGAGTTGCACCCAGCAATGATTCGATTTCTTAAGTCTTCTACGTTTTCCAATGGAGCAGCGTACACCAATGACTTCAAATGGCCCCACAGGAAAAAATCCAGGGGATTTAAGTCCGGGGATCGTGCAGGCCATAAGTGTGGTCCACCTCGGCCAATCCAGCGATTTCCGTATGCTTGTGTTAAGAAATCACAAGTTACTTGACTAAAGTGGGCTGGTGCGCCATCGTGCATATGCCGCATTGCATCTCTAATTGCTAATGGTACGTCCTCCAGAAATCCAGGGAGCGTGTTTTCCAAAAAGTTGCGATACACCTCTCCGGTTAGTCTCCTTGGTAAAAATACCGGTCCAATTAGGCAGTCCCAGAATCCCAAGCCAAACGTTCAAAGAAAAGTGATGTTGAAAACGATTTTCAACAATTTCATGTGGATTTTCGTCACACCATACATGGTTATTATGGAAATTGCGTATTGCATTTCTTGAAAAATTCGCTTCATCGGTGAACAGAATCAACATCGGGAATTGAGGGATTTGAACCATTTTCTGCAAAAGCCATTGACAGAATGCAGTGCGAGGAGGAAAATCAGCAGGAAGTAATGCTTGAACTCGTTGTATATGGAATGGGTACAACAAATTTTCCTTCAGAATGTGCCAAATAGTCCCATTACTTACATCCAAAGCGCCAGCAATTTTTCGAGTAGAAGTACCTCGATCTTCTTCAATCATGTCTATCACATCCTCTTCCAGCTCTACTGTTCTTGCTGTCCTTGGCCTTCCTGCTCCTCCATTTCGTCTTAATGTGCCTGTTTCATAAAGACGCCGATGCATGCTTTCGAAAGATTTTCTATCAGGAGCAATACGGCCAGGAAATCTTTCAGTATACAACCGCCTAGCTTCTAATGCATTTCCATCAGCAAGTCCATAAATGTAGTGCATGTCGGTCATCTCTGCATTTGTATACCGATTCATGATAAGGAAATTCAACAAATTCGACACATACAAAATTATTAATCATATGTCATTCAATATGTTAGTGAATAAAACAGGACTGTTTAAAAATATTTTTGTAAGCATAATAAATGTACATGCACTAAAATGTGTTTTTTTTACTAAAAAACGGTACGTCGTATGATAGAAAGTTAAGAGACCTTTTTTATTCACAATTAAACAAAGAATAGAAACATATTTTTATTTTCAGAGAAATCAGCGGCGTCCTATTTTTTTCTTGAAAAATAACATGCCTAAAATTTCATTATGATCTTTAATGCCGTCTTGGAGAAATCTAATTTTTACTGTTTCTTTTAATTAAACTTCAACACGCTGTAGATCGGTAACGAAGCCTTTGCGGACCTTGTTTATCATAAACTTTTTTGTATAAAATGACCTGGACAATCAACCCCTTTAATATTGCCGCATCTTTTTTAAACACAATGATTTTTCTTAAATAAACACTCAGATACTGAAATTTTAAATTAACCGGGTTTTATACCTATCTAGCTGGGGGAGACATCAATAGATGGTGCCAATAACGGATTTAATTATTTTTTAATAGTCGCTCACTTTATCTTGGTTATATTACACATACAATTTTGCAATATTTTAAATTTGACGTTTTTAACTGATTAGTACTACTTGGTTGCTAAAGCGATTCTGATATTACCCTTATAATTCAATTATCCTTTATTGGGGTCATTTTAAAATACTGTGGCAAATACTATACACTAAATGGTGTCTGTTTGAAGTGGTTTGAGTCATATTTGTCGGTAAGGGAACAGAGAGTTGAGCATCGATGGGATTTTTTTCTAGTAGCACTGATGTAGGTATGGGTGTTCCACAGGGCTCTGTACTGGGACCCACGTTATTTTTAATTTTTATCAATGACTTCCCTAACTGCCTAACTGGTACTGCTGAGGTGATGCTATATGACGATGGTATAAGTTTAGTGGTTTCATCGAACAATGTTGAAGATGTTAATAGTGCTGGTGATGTGGCCATGTCTGAAGTAAATAAGTGGATGAAGTTTAATAGGATCGTCGTGAATATTAAAAAAACACAGTGTATACTTTTTTACAACAAAAGAATGTTAAAATCTAAAGGTTTACCATGGCTGAGAAATTAATCTGGTTTGCAGTAGTAGGTTGCTCGGTGTCATTGTCGATGAGGGTTTAAAATATTCGGGACACATAGATCAGTTATAATCTAAACTCGCCAAATCGTGCTTCGACCTCTTTCAATTGGGCAAGTCGTGTAATTTGTCCACACAAAAAGTTTTTACTATTCTGACATCTATTCAAGGATGCGTTAAGGAATAGTGCATTGGGGCATGAGTAGTGACGTTTCTTGCATTTTTATTTTACAAAAGACGGCTATTAGAACTATTACTTTCTTATACGTGGTATAAGGAAGTATTGTGATGACGAAAATTTTCGACCTCGAGATTTTTGCAGATGTCCACGTTTTGAAGTCACATTATACCGAAAAAGTGGTTTTTTAAAAAATGTCTGTGTGTCTGTGTGTGACCACGATAGCGGTCAAACTGCTGTAAATATCAATTCCAAATTTTGTATTTACGTATATAATCTCCCTCTTCAGATCTGATTAGTTTTTCAGTAAGATCGGTAGACCGGAAGTATATAGTAGTTTACTTCAGTGAAAAAACTGAAATTTGCCAATATTTCGCCAATTACTAAGTTTAAACAAATTTATAAAGAATTGAAATATACTCAAAACTAATTTGAGAAGAATTTTATTAAAACAGTTTTTCGATATTCCTACCGGAAATAGGTCTTTTACTCTTATCGAAAATCAGTTTTTTGCGAATATTTCGGAAGTTATGCTTTTTAGACAGGTACGTTACCTTAATTTTCAATACATTTTGTATAAAAAAATTTCAAAATTCGGACCGGAAGTAACACTTTTATTCTTATCGAATAACGATTTTTTGCAAATGTCGTAAATTATGCATTTTATATTATATATATTTGTCAAGAGTACAAAAATATTAATAGCTGGATTTGCAATGTTTTTTGTATACATGATATTTCAAAATTCGGACCGAAAGTATTACTTTTACTCTTAGCGAGTAACACTTTTTTCGAATATCTTGCAAAGTATGCATTCTATAGCAATTTATTAAGAGAATAGAAGTACTTAGAACAGGATTTTGAATAATTTTTGTACAAAAAAAATTCTGAAAATTTTATAATTTGAAACACTGATACGTATAAGAAAGTAGTGTGGTGACCACACATCATTTTTAATCTCCCACAGGGCGACTCGTGTAGGAATATGTTTAGGGTTAATAAGATTTTCACATTTTAAGATGTGTACATTTTTGAGGTTCTATGTTATATATACAGAAATCGCAACAGCTTTGATTTTAGTTTGCCGCATAACTATGAAACCCGCCACTATCATCGTGTTTTGCCTCCTGTACATAGAACGACTTCCTTTCAGAAGATCCTGGCTTTTGTAGATTGTAAATTATTTAATGTTTTGCCATGTGAAATAAGATCATGTCCCGCATTACGAGTGTTTAAAATAAAATTGAATCTTCTTCACATCTGTTGTTATAGTATACAGGAGTTTATTAATTATTTTAAATAACTTTACATGATATTTTATTATATGTGACGTATGTCTTTTACTTTTGCTGTACTTTGCACATTGTATGAAGTATCAAGAAATAAAATTTACTATTATTGTTATTAATTTTTATCACTGTTCGTATTTTATAATTACATTTTGCAATAGGTATTCGAAAATTAGGTCAAAAAAACTTATTAAATTTTTTTTAATTACACAACTGCCAATTTCCTTTTTTATTTTAATTATCATTCCAAACCGGTACATATTTTTTTAAATAGTGTCCTTAGAAATTAAACATTATTTATATGGGGTTAATCGGTTTGTTGACCTTAACAACGCGCTCATGATCACATCCTCGCTAAAAATCCTGTTGGATTAAACACGGAATGTTTAACAAGCACCATAAATTACAAAGACAACGTCATAAACGTAAAGCCAACTAATAAACGAAATATTTCTTGTAGAAAGTTGAAAATCCATTCTGTTTTGATTTACAGTGCAATTATTCAGTCGTCGAAGTTTATTATATTCAGACCGCAAGATGTTTTACAGCTCATTTTGGCCTTTTAATACTTCGGTTTGCCAGTTAGGCAGCAGACGTATGGTCGACAGAAAAAATCGGGGTTAATAAAATCATTTTACTGCCCCACAGACCTAAATAGCCATTTAATGGTCCCTTTTCCATCCGTTCCATTGACATGTCATAAAATATTGTTTCAAATTTGACATTTTTCTCGGGGAAAAAGATTCCACACGCTCAACGGGAGACAGGTAGGACCGACTCTCTATACCTAACCACCGCGGTAATGTGATTGAATATAAAGACGGGTTCCTCTTCTTCGGGACTTTTGGTTCTTTCACGCTGTGCGTGAAAAATAGGAAGCCAGCAGAAAGGCCCGTAAATAGTCCTCCCTTAATAGTTCCAAAATTTCATGGTGGTCAAAGTATTGATTTATTGCTTATTACAAGATGGAAAACGACAGGGAAAAAAGTAGAAGAAATAGAGGGAAGGCACTCTTTTGAAATTCGTATATTCATGTCAGTAATTAAGTAATATTTTGTGATTATGTAAATCTATGTATGTTTATATGAGCCATTACATGTTTTTATTATGGCCCGGACTTTATTACTAGTGTTAGAATGTATAAATCGTTATCGCTTGCCTGGAAATATTATCATGTGTGCTGGTAATTGCTTCCAGAAAATTTATAGTCGTTTTTAGTAGCCGTAATGCATAATGTTGTTTTTTTTTTATAAATGCGAGGATTACGACCGGCATCATAATGTGTAATGTCGATACTTTAACATACAGAACAACTTTGCGCAATGACCATCATCATTACCAAGTTTGAGTGTTTAATAAAAACAAAAAGTAGGACAGCATTGCCAATAAAACTATTTAATATTAGTAATCTATTTTAAAGTGTAAATGGTTGGAGGTAATTTCAGCAATAAATATATCTGATGGGCTGTAATGTGATAGGTAAATTAAAATGAACCATTTGAATTATTATTTTATTTACAACATTACCCGTAATGTTGACATTTTTTCAATCAAATACTGGTCTTCCAACTACATTTAAATTAACTACATTTTAATTAACAAAACGACAAAAACTTATTTATTAAAATTAATTGTTACAGTCTAATTATTGGGAGCTTGAATCCATATTGTAGGCCGTCCTGCTATTGCTTATCTGATGAAATAGTGATTTCTTGTCCTTTTCCAGTCGAGTTAAGATAACTAAATTGCTACAGGAGACTGACCGAAAAAACTGACATTTATGCTAGAACATCACAAATTTGACAACTCGATATGTCGAAAATGTTACTGAAATTCTTTTCACAAATAATTATTAATCGTATATATAGTTGTAAATAAAATAGTATACAAACCTCGGTGAAAAGGAAAAACAACCGAGGTAGAAAGTTTCATTCCTGTCTGGAGATAAAGTTAACCTAGACGTTTCGCGTCTCGATTTACTACTTAATCTCTCGACAATAATGAAACTTTCCACCTCGGTATGTAATGTACTATTGCAACATATTCCACTTTAACATTAATTAATACAATTTGGTCATTTTTTAGAATCATTGCTTTATGTCATTTAAGGGTATAGTGGATCGGAAATGTAATATTGGTTGCATAGCACATAATTTAATAAGCCAAGGATATCCGAGTACTTATTACACATAGGGAATATATAATAAATATTTGCAATAATAATTCAATATCTAAGCGAATAAAAATTCATTTATGACCAAATATTTACACATTTGTAACCGCGGGAAAGATTTTTACTAGAATAACAATGCATTGTAATGTGGGTTGCCTAATTTTAATTTATTTCATATTCACTTAAAAGAAGGTAAAGAATAGTTGAACGAAAAATAAGTGCAGAGCGGGGTAGCTTTCTATTTAATTTATAACGTGAACCCAAGCAAACAAATCTCCTCCGAAGGATTTTTGAGAAAATTTGTTTTTAATATTTTGACATATTAATTAATTTTCTTTAATCCGGTACTTTTTTCTAAATTTGATTATTCAGCGGCGTAGATTACTAAATTCTTCATAAGTTGACGTTGAAAGGTTTTCTCCAAATTCAAATTCAACAAAAATATCTTTTATCTAAAATCTACTATTTTTCCATTGTTGACAGATCCACTATATAGGACCCTTAACGAGACATACGAGTTATATCATACACAATGTCATAGTGATGCCGTAACAGTATTGAGAAATTACAATGTTTTGGGCAAGCTGTTGCTTGTAAATAGTGGTTAGGTTGTTACAAATCATACTAATGTTTTAATTTATTATAATTTACCTCAGAATAACATGGAGTGCTTTAAATATCCTGCGTAGACTCGGAAAACAGCTTAAAAATGTTATTTACTGAAGAATTTGATACGAGAGTACGTTTTTATATTCGCGGAGGGATTGAATGATAGTGGGAGAGCTTCTTTATGTAGTATCCTGTTCAGTGACACATTAACAGTATAAATATGAAGTTTTAACACAATCGCGGCAGTAGTCTTCAAAGTATCGTCGACCAAAACTTGATCGGGAAGAATATGTGAATTATGGAGAACATCGAATATCGCGCCGTTATCAAGTTCATTATAAAACAAGGAAACTCTGTTCATTCCATACTGGAAAAAATGTAATCGGTTTACGAAGATTCTCTCTCGGGTAAAGCTTTGGCTATGAAGTGGCATAGTCGCTTTAAGCAAGGTAGAGTATCAGTTGAAGAGGCTTACCGAAATGACTATTAGAGAACTTGTCAAAAAGTCGAAAAACTGATACTTAGGGGGCGGACGTCTCCGGTTTAAACTACGACGGAGCTACAATGGAGCAAAGAAATAATGTAAACAACACACATGAATAGCATTATTCACGCATTATTCATATGGTGAACTGCAACATCTGTTATTGACTCACATGTTGACGGGAAAACAACACAAAAAAAGTCCACTTAACTCGTAAATATCCAATTTTCATCGGCGTAGATATAGGAGCGTCTGCGTGTTTGACATGATAAATAAAGTTATATATGTGTATACCTATTCATACGTACGTTAGTATCGTTTTTTCATTGTTTTGACTGTTAATTACGTACTTCGTAATTTATGCAATAGTTCCAGTTTAATCCCGATTCATTGAATCGACATCTCCCAATTACCTGGACGTAAGTGTGCACTGGATTTCGTTTAGATTCACATACGCGTACATTTTTAGTTATTTATTTAGATCCAGAACATTGTTTATGCTACTTTTTCAGATATGATATGGAGGAACGTCGAGAAATACATCGTGAAACAATGGCGAGTTGGATTGAGGGTCATATTGATTGTATGTCCATTGTCAGTGATTACGATATTTATTGTAAAGTCGTTAAAATATCGTTACAGAATGCCAAAATATCGAACGTTCGTCACTTAGCTTTGCTAAAACATACACAGAAATAGTTTTTATGCAGAGAATTTCGATACATGTTAGATGCTAGAAGTATTTTTGAGTGCAAGGAACTAACACAAATCCTAAATTTAAAAATCGGTTGTTATTCCTTCAGGAACACTTTGGAAATTTGCCTAAACTAATCACATATTTTGAAAATCGAAATCTCAAACTAATGGATTAACCACATTAGATGTGGCTATTAATAATTTCAAAAGTATTCGAAGTGACTTCGGATGTGGCCTTCGGCAAAAGTTAGACGCAGTTTTTAATAGAAATCGAGATTTAATAACAATGCGGCAATTGTTTATAGGGACAATGACACAAAATCAAACTTTAAAATACGCTGAAATAAAAGAATATTTCCAGTACACACCTATAACTAGTTGCGATGTAGAAAGGACGTTTTCTATCTACAAGGATGTACTTAGTCTTACAGAAGGGAACCTTGACAAAGTATTGCTAGTAAATATGAATACCCCTTTACTCGACTTGAACAACAAAATGAACAAATAATGTATTTTGTATTTTATAGATCAGCAGCCACTTGTTATCCAATTATATAAATAAAATTAAACCCTCTTTAAAATTAGAAAATTTCAATAGTGCGCCCATGGGCGATAATGATAATAGAAGATGCTCAGTCAAAGGAGACAACTCACAGAATTGACTGAAGTATATGATACAAGCATTTTTTAAATTCTTCATGATCATCTTAGCGTGACTAAGATAGGAACAAGATAGGTGCCCCTTTTGGACGTCTGTAATGAAAGCAAGGTTGAAGTCGAATTGCTACTGCTGATGAAACTTGGATTCACTAATATGAACCTGAGACTAAGCAAGACTCCATGCAGTGGTATTAAGAAATGCACACCACCAACTATGAAGTTTAAGGGGTTACAGATGATCGGAAAAATAATGGCTGTTGTTTCTTGGGACTGAGATATAATCTTGTTAATTTATTACAAAGCTACAGGGGTTTCTAAAACTAGACAATGCTGCGTTTCAATCCTGAAGCAGTTAGAAGATGCCATCAAAGAAAATAGAAGGGTGAAATTGACGAAGTTGTCCTGCACGACACAAGAGTAGTGTTGCGCTGTCTGTCTTGCATAAAGTGAGCTTCAATAATAAAAATCAGTCATCCAATAGTCCAAAATTGCCTCCTAGCGGTTTTTACCGGTTGCCTAAAATGAAAAATGAGGTGTGGCCACCGCACGACTTTCTTATACGTATGAGCGTTTCAAATTATAGAATTTTAAGAGTTTTTTTTATACAAAAATTATTCAAAATCCTATTCTAAGTACTTCTATTCACTTAATAAATCTCTATATAATGCATACTTTGCAAGATATTATCAAAAAAGAGCTACTCAATAAAAGTAAAGTGCTACTTCCGGTCCGAATTTTGAAATTTCATATATACAAAAAATATTGAAAATCCAGTTCTAAATACTTTTGTACTCTTGATAAATATATATAGAATGCATAACTTACGACATATTTGCAAAAAATCGCTTTTCGATAAGAGTAAAAGTGGTACTTCCGGTCAGAATTTTGAAATTTTTTTTATACTAGAGATATAAAAGGGTAGATTTTTAGATACCAACGAATTATATTTTTTTAATTAAAATAAGTTTGTTTTGTTCATAAATAAAAATAAAAAAAAAATTCCTTTGATTAAAAAAAATCTGTTCCTGTGTTTCATGTATTGGTAGTATAATTTATATAAATTTACTTATTATTTGAATTTTTTGTTCTTTATTAAGTGTATCACGAATCATTTCATGAATCTGTAATTAGACATTTGTCTGTTGACTAATTAATGTAATAAATAAATAAATATATTTAATTTGTGTATTCACACTGAAGCACTACATAAGCAACCATAAAGAAAGCCTCATTAAAGTGTAATAACCCACTGCATAAGACAGACATAAAAAATCAATTGCATGAAGTATTTAAATGTATTTCCTAACCTAGGAAGTAAATGTTACGTGGCATGCAATGTGCATAAAAGATTTTATTTTATAGTCTAGTAAATATCAAGTCGGTTTGTGATGAACAAATAAGAGGCAATAAAAATACCATTAGAGGAAAATGTTTATAAAATTAGCATTTACTAGGTCGGAACAAGTGGAATACAAGAATAACTGTTGGACATATAATAAGGAATAATATTTGTGTTACGAAATACTTTTTCTTGGTTAAGTACGTGGGCAAAATAAACTTAATTTATTCCAATTATGTTTTTTCATAAGTGATACATAACCAGTAATTTCTAAAGTTATATTTGTATAAATTATTTCTACGGATAATTTAAAATCTTCAATAATTATTTAGAGTAATCGGATTGTAAAGGAATGTGGAGGCAAATATAATAATACATCGGAATAGTTGTCTGAATATTTTACAGTAAGCAATGTTTAACTACCTAATAAATATCTACGAAAACAAGTTATTAAATTAGACAGTCTATTAATGATATATCCGTAATCATTATAAGTCGCTTTAATAACCAACTTCCTTTGGTTGTCCAATACATCTATTAGTTAGAGTTGCTTCCAAGTTACTTGGGATACACACGCAATATAAGATTTGAATACCTACTTACAAACGCTTTTTGTATGCTGCAAGTCAACGAAACAAACGTAATTGCTTCACAATTACAATTAATAATGACAATAATAATAATAATAACCTTTATTTCAAAAACCGTACGGAATTGTAAAAACACACAAGCATATGGCCACTATGATAGAACCGTACTAGAATTTTAGAAAGTCATCTAAATGATAGACTTTTCGAAAACAATGATAGATACTTCTAACAGAATTCCATAACCTATTATATAGGATAATCTATGAAATATATTATTGTTAGGTGTACTATGATGGTAAGTTATCTTGCCAATTGAAAAACTCTTTTATTCTTAAAAACAAATCACACCACGTTCATTATATAAATATAATATAGAATCTGTGTAACCCAAACCAAACACGATTCTTACTGCTCTCTTTAGCAAAATAAAGATTTTATTAGATTCTGAGGATGTATAAATTATACAATATCGCAAGCAAGAATTAAAGTTCAAGGTAGACCATATTAAGTAAAATTTTAACACTATATGTTCTTTTATGTTGCTTTAGCCTGAATCTATATCCTTGATTAAAGTATTGCAGACGTAATCAATATGTGAGTGACATTTAAGATTCACATTAGACTATGCACTCTGGAAGTACAATTCAGCTTAAAAATATCACCATTTATTATTATTCACAACCCTGGATGTACTATGGAAATATATGAACATAGTTTTGGCCTTGTTAATGACTACCTTATTAAGACTCATTTACCTATGGAGGTTATTGAAAGTACTACCGCTACTTGACTGTTAAATCTGTTTAAACTTGTTGACTTTATTAATAGACTAACCTTCAGCGTATTATTTGCTGTACGTTTTGGCGGGCGTTTGGTACGTCGATGATGTAGATTAGAAAGAGTGCTGGGCCTAACAGTGACCCTTGAGGTACGCCACTGTCAAGAATAATTTAACATGGCAGGTATTATGTATCTACTTTGGCGCGTTGTTTGTGATTTGTAAAGTATGATTCAAGACACTTTTAGGAATGAATTTTTTTTAGTATAAAATATATTAATTTAATTGTATTATTCTTTTATTTATGAAAAGAAAAAAAACAAATTTTAAAAATTAACCTTTAAAAAAGTTATAGATGATAAACATTACTATATGATAATAAACCATTATGAAAATTACGAAGAATAATATATGCAATATACCAAAGAAATAAACAAATTTACAACAAAATTATTGGCTAAGGAGAGTGAAATATCAGGAGAAAATAAATTCCACCTAGTTCATCGCATTATGCATGAAGAAGTAATACGTTTCGAAGTATCGAAAGTGAAAAAGAAAGATCAAAATAACAGTTAAGTCTTGAGCTTTCTTGTGAATTAAATCAGGGTAATTTAATTTTAGGGGACTTACTAGGTTTCAGACATAAAATTTTCTATATCACATTGGCTTTCATGTATTTATATTTTCGGAATGTGTTATTGAAATTAAAATGTTTTTCTAACTAATGAAAGGCCAGTGACAAATTTGGAATTTAGTTATGTTTAACATGTTTTAATTTAGGTAATGCTTTGGCCCTCGTGTATTGAGTATAAATTTTGAGAAATTTGGCATTACAATTAAAATGATTTTATAAATAAAGTACCTAATGAGAATCAGCACAGAATTCAGTCATGTTTAACACGTTGTAATTTAGAATATGTAAGAATACCTATAATAAAGTTTACTGAAATCCAGTATGACACTGGTGGGATAAAAGCTAAAATACATTCGAAAATGTTTGGGGGTACTGCCGAAAATTATTATTTTAGCGAGTTAGTTTTGCAAGATGTCTTAATTTCTGAAACACAAAGATTCTTTTGAACTGTATTATCAAAATACATTCGTATTAGATCCAATCATTAAATTAACTTTGTTCTGAAGGTATTCTGTTTATATATAATTTCTCCTTAAATTTGACTAAACAAAGATTTCATTAATAATATAATATCCTACGTGAATATTTCGTTATTTCGAAAAAGAAGTGTACAGAAATCTATGCAAAATTTAGAACAAGGAGGGCTGCAGATCGCATGTGTTCGTATATTCGAAAACTATGCTGCTTGTATATTTTGCAAAATTTTCTTAACAGTCTATATATTCTATGTTAAGAACAACACTATCAATAAAACATGATATGGATATCGGTAAATATCCCAAGTTCGGTTCTTTACTGAAACGACTGCTAAACAAATAAACACGGTCTTAAGGAATATACCGACTCAAAATAATATACCAAATACTTTGTGCTACTGTCATGTGCAGTGAAAGTAACCATATTAGTTACAGTGTAAATCGGGTTGACAGAGAAAATCGTACTCTTTAATGCTCTTGTAAAGTCATTTCATGTAAAATAAATAGGACAGTTTTTATTTCTAGATGTAAATATTCATAAACATGGAATAAATGGAGATGATTAACATGCTCAACTGCTATTTCTTCTGTCTCAATGCTTGCTATACATGTCTGAGATGGAACATACTTTTATTAAAAATTCGTTTTCTTGCGAGAAAAGACGAATAAATTACTTGACTGGTCATTGAAAATTTATTAGGTATATATTACAAATTAATCAAAACAAATTAGAAATTTCAAACCAATTTTTTAAATTCGAATAAATATAATTTAACGATAGCCTCAAAATTTAAAACTTTAAAATTATAATTTTTCACCATATTTACTCATTATAGACTCTACAAAACTATTATACTTAAAACAAAGATTAATATGAAATAAAAAGAGGGAAAAAAATCTTTTTTATTATTATTATTGCCTACCGAGAAAATACAAAAAAAAGAGCGATATAACATGAAACATAGTATATTTATTTTAGCAATTTTAAATAATAAAATTAATCTTTGGCTCTTGAAGAAGTGACTATCTACAAATTAAGTTTAAAATTGAATATGTAAAGTTATTTATGTCATTTTCGACATATTATTAGCTATCACGTGCATGTAGTTGTTGTTCTTGTTTTACTTGTACATGGTCTAATTTTTTATCTACCTTAGACAGGCACTTCTTCTAAATAAACTTCGGCGTGCTCAAGAACAGAGAAAATTTCAAGTAATCATACACATAAAGTAGATCCGTGCCCGTGCTGTTTACACAATGTAGTACAATTAATTTTCTCACACGTCTTTCTTCCTAAACGTCATATTAGATACAGAAGAAGCTTAATGAAGATGGAATGAAGGGACAGCATGTTACTCCTATTTTTATGAAGGCCCATTCTAGCGAAAATATAGCTTTAGTACTTTTTACTCACGACTTTACAAACATTTTTGGGTTGCAATAATTTTTGGTATTTCTGGCCCTATAGTCGCTGACAGGAAGTAGATTTGACAAGTAAATGATGTAAGGGATCATATCACAATATCACGTTCGTTTCGTATTTCTGGAAACATTTATGAGATTTCTAAGGTTCATATTTGTTGAATCTTGATCCACTAACAATAAATGAAATTAATTCAAGATATTTTATTAACCAACCGAATGAAAAGTGTACTAGGCAAGTTGCCCGAACTAACAAATTTAGAGAATCATGTTCTCTTGGCTTAAAAAAATGTTACTTTCGTCACTGGTTGAACAACATACTATTTTACGTAAGTGGTAAATAAATATGGCGGTAAATTCTGTTTATAATGTATATTATTTCCTGTACCTATAAATACATATTTGGTAGTATAATGTATTCTCTTTATAAAGAAAGAAAGAAAATTAAATAAAAATTTCCCTAATATTGAACCATAAAAAAAACGACTGCCAGTAATGTAAAAATATTTTATTGGTGATTGGTATTTACAGTTTCTAAAATTGTAATATATAGAATAAAAACTCTTCTATTTACTCTATGTATAAAAAAAAGTCAGAAATTGTTTGAGGCATAACATCTTTATATTTTAAGGAAAAAGCTGCACCTGCATCCTAGTAAAATTATTTAGAAGAATAAAATTGGGGAATAATTCTTGTATTCCATGGAGTTCGGATTTTTTTGTCATATTTACTTAAGATGAAATTGATATTTTTATTTGATGTTTATTTTAGATTAATATTAAGGCTGGAAGAATCATTCATTTCAGGTAAATATAATGGCTAATACATGTTGTATAGACCAAAATTTATTGACAATAAACGTCAAGTTGAATTGTTATTGCAAGATGAGATATTTATTAAAATATATGAATTTCAACAAACCTGACTTGTCCCTTAAAAGAATGATTGTGATAAAGTAAATTGCATCCAAGGTAAATTCAGGAATTAGAGAGAATATCAAAAAAAGAAAGAAGGCGTTCAGGAACATAAACAGAAGAATAAAAGCCCTATAGAGAATTAAAGTTAAAGTATAGATTAATTAATACCTTCAATATTATTAAGTATTTATCTCTCAATCTTTTAGTATTCCATAAACGGAATAAATATATGTTTTACTTACTTTTGAAATGATTAAAGTCAGGAAGTAAAGCGATTAATGAAATGTTTATCTGGTGGTTCTAGTATTGTATCTAAAGCAGATACGAATAAAGAAAGAACATTTTCAAAATCCCTTGTAGTTAGACCTCAGTACTAATAAAACTTGCTAGAACTAAAAACATTTCCTGCACGACTAATGTATTATAATCTAAATTTTATTAAACAGAGGACCTACATGTAGGTATATCAAGTCCTAAGAAAATTGCATAATAATTCTTGTATTCCTTGGAGTTTGGTTCTGATTTATGTGTGATGTTTACTTAAGATGAAATTGATATTTTTATTTGATGTTTATTTTACATATTAATATTGAGGCTGGAGAAATCCATTCTTGGCCATGTTACGTAAATATAATCGCTAATAGATGTTGTATAGGCCAACATTTATTGACAATAAACGTCAAGTTGAATTGTTATTGGAAGATGATATATTTCTTAAAATATATCAATTTAAACAAACCTGACTTGTCCTTTAAAAGAATTCCTTGTCATAAAATAAATAGCATCCAACTTAAATTGAAGAATTAGGGAGAATATCAAAAAAAAGAAAGAAAGCGTTCAGGAACATAAACAGAAGATTAAAAGCCCTATAGAAAATTAAAGTCGTTACGTTCTTACAATTTAACAATTATGGATTAATTAATACCTTCAATATTATTAGGTATTTATCTCTCAATCTTTTAGTATTCCATAAACGGAATAAATATATGTTTTACTTACTTTTGAAGTGATTAAAGTCAGGAAGCAAAGCTATGAAATTTATATTTTATAGGCGGTATAGAAATAAAATATTTCGGGTATATTAAACTAATTGTTTAAAATCGTCTTATCAGACAATAAATATTACATAACTGAGTTGTTTATATTTGGTGTAAACTTTATTGTTGAGAGTAAATAATTAGGACAAACGATAAGGAGCACAAATCAAATGTTCCGTTAAAATGAAATGTTTATCTGGTGATTCTACTATTGTATCTAAAGCAGATACGAACAGAGAAAGAACATTTTCAAAATCCCTTAGAGTTAGACCTCAGTGCACTCAGTACTAAATAAAATTTGTTAGAACTAAAAGCATTTCCTCCACGACTAATGTTTTATTATCTAAATTTCACTAAACAAAGGACTTACATGTATATCACGTCCTAAATAAACACTAGACACCACGCAAAACAAAAACAGAATAATTTCACTCTGAAGCCACTGAAATCCTCGGTATTATTAACATGTGCATCTTAAATTTTCTACGAGCGCCCAGTATGATGTGAAGAAAGGTAGAGTAGGTAGGTAATCTCGCGGAAAACCGCACAATAATAAAAAGCGATCACGCAAAATAAGTCTTTCCCAACAAAAGGAAAAATTGCAAACACAAAACGTATCACAATGTAAGATTGAAAAATCAGATACGGAAACTGCGAGAGAGATAGTATATATGATGCCGTTGAGATAGCCTCGCGCACTCAAGCTCCAAGAACAACCGAGTCTCTGACGGTCGGACCTTGCACTGAACGCGATCGGCGTAATACTGATGGTAGGATTCGAGTTCGAGTCCAAGCTCCAAGCATTATCCAAAGTGCGCGCAGTCCCTAAACCACCCTACTACCTAGTACCATAGTACACTATATACACTCTTGCTCTCTCTCTTTATTTGTGTGAGTATGTGTGTGTGTGCGTGTGAATCTCTCTTTCTTTCGTCTTCGTCGCGCTCATTCTCTCTTTTACCGGCAACACCAACACCTGAATCAACATGCACGTTCGAACTATGATGCATCCAGGCACCACTACTATTCATGTCAGCCCCGAACATATGAACACATTGGGAATAAACCACCGTCAAATGTGATTGGGATCTTTGATCTTGCAAGGAGAACGCAAGGAGTAAGTAAGTAGATACATCTTTGAATCGAGTACGGATGGTATGTGCTTGTTCTTCGGATGATGATGGTGATGAGTATAATTTTCAATAAAGGACATTCTTGTTCGAATATATATATATACGTATGTGATATGTACACCCACCCTCTGCCTGAAATTAAGGCGATATTGTTAGGAAATTGTATGGATGCCACGCGGATGGTGAAAATGTAAATAGGAGATATAGGGGATGAAAGATTCTGATTGAACATTGATGTCCTGAAAATTGTTACTTCGTTAAGCATTACAATATATTATCAAGAGATTAACATGTTTGGTCTGTTTCATAAGTATAGGTCCCAATTAATATTATAACTCAAATAATACATCCTTTAAGTATGTATATTGTATGCAGTGATATTGTATATCTTGTTGGATGCAGCCGTTAGAGCTTGTCGGTTATTTCTACTATTTAGCATAGATAACCTTGTATCGGCCCCACCTTAAGATGCAATTCCAATGCGATAACTAAAACGAATGTAGCCACACAATAGCCGCCATAGACGAAGTAAGTAAGAGTATTTTCTTCTTGTAGCAAAATTGAAAAGTTCTAAAGAATCGCGCAGATGAGTTTACATTAACAAAATCATTAATATCTCGTTCCAAAAAGTGCCTACTGATTAGAAAAATAGCACCACAATACCAATCTATAAAAAGGGAAACAAGAAAGACCTGGAAAATTATAGAATGATTTCTTTACTAGCCAGCATAAGCTAACTATTCACAAAAATTATAACAACAAAAATAAGGAACAGAAAAGAAATAAGAGAAGAACAACAAGGCTTCAGACAGAATAGATCGACAATCGACAGTGGACGCAATATTCATTTTCAGACAAATGATTGAAAAATCTCTCGGATATAAAAAAAAACCGTTGTTTCTCTGCCTAATAGATCTCAGGTAAGCATTCTATAGAGTACAAATAGTTGACATAGATATACACCAGGAAAACAGGGTACCCGTACCTTACATTAACGTAATAAAAGAGCTCAATGAAAATAACACAACAAAGATCAGAACATCATATATAGGGATTTACAGAACCAGTACCAGTACTAACTGGAATACGTCAGGGCGATAGTTTGAGACCAATCTTGTTAACCTCATTATGGATAAAATAATTAATAGTGTAAAAGAAGTAGATGAAGGATACAGAGTGGGAAAAGAATCGATAAAGATACTATGCTACGCCGACGAGGCAATTTTGATTTCGGATAACGAATACAGTGACTGCTATATAAGTTTCAAACAAGAGCGGAGATGGAGACATCTATAGGAAAGACAGAATCAATGGTCATAGTAAAGAAGCCCACTAAACAATCTGTAAACGACAAACCCATTCACCAATATATGCAAGGTACTTACTTAAGAGCTGAGATAACAAGCTCCAGAAACTTACAACAGGCAGTCAGAACCCAAGTGAACAAAGCCTCAAGAATCTCTGTCTATCTGAGAGACCTTATATGTCCATTGAAAGCAAAGTCCGCATAAATAAAACAGCCGTGAGACCTGTACTCACATATGCAGTGGAAACACGAGGGGATACAACAAAAGCGAAGAGCATGATGAGGGCAGCATGTATGAAGACTTTGAAGAATATTAAGGAAGTAAGCTTGAGAGACCAGATAGGAAGCAAAGATCTCAAAATTCAAGATGTGGTTGAGTTTACAAGATCGGGACGACAATATTGAAGAGACAACGTTGACAGAATGACAGAGTATCAATGGGCAAAATGGGCAAAGGATGAAAACCGTATTCAAGCAGACTCCCCGGTCGACCTCCTAAAAGATGGTGCGAGATCTGGACATTTGCTTCCCAAGAGGTTGAACAAGATTGAAAAGAGGAGAAGAAACAAGGCTAAATCTTAAGAAAAGAGAAAGAGGAAGAAGAAAATCATTAAAAAACAAGTACATAACCAAAATCACAATCGAATAAACATACCCACAAATATGTGGCCTTGCCATACATTATTCATAGCTCAACAGAAAGACTCAATAAAATACTATTACCATAAGACATAAAAATAGCATACCGAAATTTCTATAACCTCAGACAACCATACAAAAAACTCAAAGACAGCCACCCCCAACACTTGCAAGAACTTTTAAACAGACATAAATACTCGACCAATAGCATTAAAAAAAAACATGAATCAAACAAACCGTTGTTTCACTTACAGACATGAATATTAGTCACCGAAGACAATAATAAATCCCAAAATATTTTAGAAGGTATACTAAGTAAAAAACGTAAACATGGAGTAAATGACAGAGCTGACATACAAAATGTATCACATATCACACATTTATTTTCAGTGACGGTTCCTCGGGGTGGACAATGTGGGCACTGCCAAAATTTATATTATGGTCAACTTTTTGAGAAAATGTACAAACATACAAAAATCTCAAAAATACTTAGTTTTATGACATTTATGTTTAGGTTGAATTCATTTTTCTTACTGCTTCTCCAAATGAATGTATTAAATTACCATGAACTCTGTAGATTGCAGACAAAAGCACCCCTAATATAGAATTATAAAATAATAAAAATATAATAAGGCTTATCAATAGCCGATATTAATTATCCCAAGTTATCACGGCCTTTGCCGAACTGGATTGATACAATGACTGCCATCTTTTGTAAAACTTGCAACATACTTCACACTCTATAGTCCCCTTACCGTGAGGAAAATGAGGGATAAAATGAAAAGATCACCAAAGAGTAATAAGATTAAACCATCTTAATCAACGTGAAATTATAACCGCTAAATACATTACTTTCTAATACATTCTGTATACAACCAATCATTTCAAACACACATATTTTTCAAAATGCAACTTTTGCTTTACCTAATATGTATATTGCTGAAATGGATTGCAATGGCAAATTCTGTTTCTACTGCTAAAGTTTTTTCTGTTTACCCTTTGTTTTTAATTTTACGAAAACTGTGTCCAAATGATCTTTGTTAAAGCGCACATTTCATATTCTTACAAGCGCTCTAATTTATTTACACTGGAAATGCAAATAAAAAATTTCAAACTTTTTTTTTATATAAATAAAGGACTGTTTCCCTTAATGTCGTAACTAAAATTTTTGCCAATATGGATGGAGTTAATATTATCTTTAAGTTAATCTGTTTTATTTATCTCTTGTAGCAAAAAATCGTAAGTCACATATTTTTGGTTGACGATATTTTTAATTTCAACAAGAAAAAAAATTAGTCAACAAAATTATTTCAAATACAATTAAATTGGGTTGTGCACTCGAAAAAAATACACAGAAATCATTTCGGTGAATACTAGAAAAAAGATTTTCAAGGAGTACCGGAACGAACAGAAAAACTGGGATATAAAAAGACAATTCATTCGTTCACATGTAGATTCAAAACCAATAGAACCTCATCGACCGAAAGAAAATAGCAAAAAATGAGGTGTGGCCACCACATGACTTTCTTATACGTATGAAAGTGTTACTTACGGTCCGAATGTTGAAATTTCATTTATACAAAAAATATTCCAAATCCAACTCTAAATACTTTTGTACTCTTCATAAATATACATAGAATGCATAATTTACGACATATTTGCAAAAAAAATCGTTATTCGGTAAGAGTGTAAGAGTAAAAGTGATACTTCCGGTCCGAATTTTGATTTTTTTTTTATACAAAAATATTGGAAATTATGTTCTAAATACTTTTATATTCGTAGCGTACCTGTCTAAAAAGCATAACTTGCAAAATATTTGCAAGAAACTGATTTTCGATAAGAGTAAAAGACCTACTTCCGGTAGGAATTTCGAAAAACCTTTTTAATAAAATTGTTCACAATTTCAATTTTAAGTACATATGAATTCTTTATAAATTTGTTTAAACTTAGTAATTCACGAAATATTTGCAAATTCGATTTTTTCACTGAAGTAAACTACTACTTCCGGTCTGCTGATTTTGCTCAAAATCTAATCAGTTCTCAAGAGGGAGATTATATTCGTAAATACAAAATTTGGAATTGATATCTGTAGCGGTTTGACCGCTATCGTGGTCACACACACAGAGACACACACACAGACAGACAGACACACAGACATTTTTTAAAAACCACTTTTTTGGTATCAGGGGACTTCAAAACGTGGACATCAGCAAAAATCTCGAGGTCGAAAATTTTCATCATCACAATACTTCCTTATACTACGTATAAGAAAGTAAAAGTAGGCAATTAACTATTTCTCTGAGATATATTCCAGGATTCAACTAAAAAAGTTTATGTATGCAAAACTTTTTTTCTAAATACTCTGGGATTTTCCGAAACAGTTGAGCGCAATGCCATAAAAAAACAGACTAGTGTGATGGCTTTGTTTCCAGAGATATGAGAGGACGATATATGCCATCCAACAAGCTACCTGAAGAAATTATGAATGGAGTTAGAGCACATATTCAGTCCTCCTTCTGTTACGAAAGCCATTACACCCGTCAAAACAGCAGAACAAAATTTTGATATTCAGAATTAAATTGAGAAAAAATGTATAAGCTGTATTTAGTCAAATGTGAGCAAGATCGCATTCCCAAGCAACAAATAGCTAAATAGTGGGTTTATAAAAAGTGTTTTAACACAAAATTTAATTTAGCGTTTAAAAAATCTTCACCTGATATTTGTGATAAGTGTGACGAGTTTTCTTTAAGACTTGAAGATTCCCAAGATAGCAAAAAGTCAGTTGTCCAACAAGAACATGAAAATCATTTGAAGGAAGAGATTTGAGATATCAAATGAAGAAGGACAATAAAGAACAGAGCATAAATTCCAAGGGTAGAATCAGAATTATAATGCTATAGATTTGGAAAAATATCTGCCCACCCCATACCTTCCAAATAACCAAAGTTTCTGAAATTATGAAGGTTAAATTTAACTATTTACGATTCAAGAAACAATTTATCTTACTCCTTGGTATTGGATGAATCAGAAGCTGGAAGAGTGGGCAACGAAATCGCATCTGCGTTGATCAAATGGGCTAAAAATGTTCTTGCTGGTACCGCCATTGAAAACTTAATTAAAAAAATATATTTTCGAGTATTGCCTGTTTGGTTTTGTATGATAAAGCTTTAAGTTTATTATTACCTGCTTTTTTGAATAGAGGTAAAAAGTTGTAAGTCCAAAATTAAAGCACAGGTAAATATCTAGCAATAATATAAAATGGCTATCGAAAGAACTCATAGAGGTAATTAAAATACTATTGTAAGACTGATTGTTTCAGTTATGAGAAGCTTCTCAAATTTTATAACTCATTAGTATTTCCACTTTTTTGCTCATTACTAAAAATTTCGTTTGATGGACTATGTTTTTTTTAACTATAAATAGATTAGATTTGGTGATTGTCCAAGTTTCACTACCTTAAGTACACTATATTTATATTGTTATATTTTACCTATTGGGCAGGTATGCATACATTCTTACTGGTATGTGTTTGTATTGATGTAAATAATTAGTAATGCTATTAGCTGTTTTATTTTTCTTTGACATATTTCCCGTACTGAGTATTTTGTATTTTGCAGAAATAAAAATTATGATTATGATTAACATACATTTCTGAATTCGCCAATTATTCCCTCGCCCAAACTCAGAACAGCGACTTCTAAAATATCTCCGTTCTAGGCAGCTATTGTTATGTATGGTTATATGTTATTAAAAACAAGTCTGGCATTGTAGTTCTTTAAATTTTATTGAAAAATTATCTACCAGATAATGTGTTACAAATACATTAAATTAATTAAATAAAACATCCATATATTTGACACTTTTAAATGTTAATTGGGATTTAAAAGTGTCAAAATTCATATGAAGAAGGACTGCAGAAAGGTAAAATTTATGTATATGTTAGAAATACTTTAAATTATGAAAATAAAATTGTCGAATTTCGATCACTAGGCGACCACTAATTCTTGTTAATAGGTGATATTAATTGTTTAAAAAAGACGGAACAAACTGCTGTATGTATTCCTTAATCTAATATAAACTGATCATTTCTAAGTAGGAATGATACATTCATCTTAACCGACTACAACTGTAGGCCCATCATGCTGGTTTCAATTAGCCATTGCGAAAATAGACGCGCATGTTTTACGACATAATCAATTACGTCGTTTGTAAGTGCGACATATTTATATAGTACCTTCCTAATTATACATTTACAAACGTAAATGCGGACATGCTCTCTATTAACAAGTCGTTTCGGATTATGTCTTTATGGATTGTAAGCGACTCTGCGTTTCCTGTTTGCTTGCGTTTCAAAATGACTCAGCAAGAACCGCTCGCTCACTCACTCATAGGATACCTCTTAAATATTCACTACAACAGCTACACGATTTGAATGTTGTACCTGTGATTTCATTTACATACACATACCTGTACAATTTTCGTGTAGCCCCTTTTCTTGGTAAATATTGTTTTAAAGCTTTGCGCTGGATATGGAAATACAATAAGCAGGTTGTTGTTTTTTTAATATCAAGTATTTACGCATAGGAGAACATGTAAATCTATTCGTGTGGTATGTGTGAAAATTTCGAATTCTGTTGTGTACAGTGACGCACGGCTTAAATTTGTCGGTCCCCTACTACAGCGGGTTAAGTTAAAATAGCTTATATTGCAATAAATTTAATTCAGTGGTTGTTAATATTATATGTTTTCTAATAATAGTTGCTATAATTTTTTAACTATTATAATTATCCCGCCTTTTTCTATAATACAAGCCAATAAGTGCATTTATTATGATTTTATGCAAAAAATAAACTATAAACCTAGAAATATTTTAGAACTAATTCAAATAAAAAATCACGTCAGTGCAGTAAATGACCCATCATTAGCGGATGTAAACATATCCCTCCCGGCATCACATTTTGTCGACAATGCTCTCTTCTATCCTCCTTGGTTTAAAGTAATGTAAAATGTCAACGTTGACAACCAAATATTAAATGTTAGCGTTGACAGTTATGTATGTAGGTTGAAATTACAAATGCGTAATTTACGAAATAGGTTTTATCAAACACAACCTACTTCAACTCCGGATTTATTTGATTGCTTGTTAATTTATTTCAGTTTAGTTTAGCATGAGTTTAGCCTACCCGTCATTGCTTAATCATACAAACTCGGTTATAAGTATTAAACCTAAAAGTCTCTCAATTATCAAGCTAAATGCTGGCTTTTTAACTCTATTCTCTTTTAAAGCGAAAGGTGAAATGCATTTAATGTGTTTCGGAAACGAGAGATGGCGCTGATTTTATTTCCCTTTTTTTCAAAAACTATACAATATATATATTATGAATTTTATTGATTGTATATATAGCTAAGTGTACTTAGAAAAGATACACCGTTTTACTTTTTTTATATTTTATTTTATAAAAAAATATATTTAATACCTTCCAAAAAAACAGATAAAAAGAAAATTCGAGAAAGGCCGGCGTTGTAGAGTTAATTTTCATGTACGTTAGTGTTTTTATAGTTTTTCTAACGTGAATATTAACGTCCGAAACGCATATTTTCATAATTTTTCCGACCCCTTACAGCCCTCACCGCTACCCATCCCGAACGCGGGAGATCACGATGATCGGTCATGACCACATGTCTTGATTCAAAACTGTCACACATCTGATGCAGTACAAGTTATCAATTTAAAGTTTTCGCATTTGTGAGTTCAGTTCTGTTGTGATAAAACAGACAGGAATAACATGGATAAAAGATACTCGACCAAGGGAAGAAACCATCTTCGACTTAGTGGCAAACGTAATAATGAGGTGTGGCCGGCCACCTTCTTCTTATATGTATGAGCGTTCCATATTATATAAAATTGTTCTAAATTGCTTTAAATAGTTTTATCTTCTTAGAAAAATAAGTCAAATATTAAGCATTTTTTTGTATAAAAATTATTCAAAATCCTATTATAAGTATTTCTCTGCTCGTAACAAACCTTTATAGAATGCACACTGCGAGATATTTGAAAGAAATTGCTACTCGCTAAGAGTAAAAGTGTTGCTTCCGGTCCGAATTTTGAAAATTCAGTTATACAAACAATATTCCAAAGTCAGCTCTAAATGCTTTTGTACTCTTGAAAAAAATATATAGAATGCATAATTTACGACTTATTTGCAAAAAATCGCTATTCGATAAGAGTAAAAGTGTTACTTCCGATCCGAATTTTGAAACTCTTTTTATACAAAGGGTATTTAAAATTAAGTTCTAAATACCTTTATACTCGTAACGTATATACCTATTTAAAAAGCATGACTTGCGAAATATTCGCAAAAAATTGATTTTCGATAAGAATAAAAGACCTACTTTCGGGAGAAATTTCGAAAAACGTTCTTAATAAAATTCTTCTCAAATTTAATTTTGGCTACTTATGAATTCTTTATAAATTTGTTTAAACTTAGCAGTTGACGAAATATTGGTAAAATTCGCTTTTTTCACTTAATTAGACTACTACTTCCGGTCTGCTGATTTTATATTATGCATTTTATTGATGGTATATATGGTTAAGTGTATTTAGATATGATACAACGTTTTACTTTTTTTATATTTCATTCTATAAAAAAATATATATTTAATAACTTCCAAAAAAATAGACAAAAAGAAAATCCGAGAAAGGATGTTGTAGAATTAATTTTTATGTATTTTCGTCAAAATCTCTACCGATGAGGATGGTAAACAAAGTGTCAACTGGTATTGGTTTTTACTTTGCGAATATTTTCTGGTTCATAATCTAATAGATGCTGCTTCAAACGAATTTCAAAAGTAGTGGTGGCAAAATGTATAGAAAAAATTCACGCTAAAATAAAATAATGAGGTGTGGTCACCACACGACTTTCTTATACGTATGAGCATTTCAAATTACAGAATTTTAAGAATGTTTTCATTCAAAAATTATTCAAAATCTTATTCTAAGTACTTCTATTATCTGAATAAATCTCTATAGACTGCATACCATGCAAGTAGAGAATACAATCCCGGGATCCCGGCCGTTTTTTTGATACCGAGCGAGATCACATACCAGAGTTAACAAAAGATGAAAACACTAGTGAGCTGATAAAGAAAATCCGCAAAGTTTTAGTATATTTCAAAAGATCACCATCGAAAAATGAAACAGTACTTCAAAAATATGTGGAGATGGAACATGAAAGAGAGCTGTCGCTTCTTTTGGACTGTAAAACCAGGTGGAATAGTCTTTCCCTGCTGGAACGATTTTCTCTTTTAAAAACCTGCATTCAAAAAGCTCTTATAGATCTCAATCATCCAATCCGTTTATAAGATGCTGGACTGTAAAACCAGCAGACTATTCCACTCTTGCCCGGCTGAAACGATTTTCTCTTTTATCTATCATATTCCATGTATAACTACTGCGTGACTGCATATTTTTTTTTAAAATCTCCTTGTAATTTAGTAGGAAAAAAAAACACAATATTCGGGTTTAATTCTTTTCATTAATAATAAGTATTTACGCAAGGAAGAACATTGCATTTATATTAACGATTTACATATCTGTTTGATATGTGTGAAAATTTCAAAATTGTACGTACTGATATATATGTAAATACGTCCGTGTTTTAAATGTAGACAGACAAGGTACTCGGCGGAAATAAGCCATCTTTTCCATTGCATATTAATAGAGCCGCTTTTACGGCGTTTTACTCGCATGCGGGTCATGATTTGAATGCTACAGAAAAACGAGGATGCCGATAACTACTTATTTTAAATATTCATCATAATGATTTGCGTATATTCAGTGGTTGCCGATATTCTTGTATCGATAGGATGAAATGATATTGTCGAATATTGCTGATTTTTTTTTAAGTTATAGTAAATTCACAGACGAACGAACCTGTGCTTTTATAAATATAGTATCTTCTTTTCAATGCACCACAGCTCCATATACGTTGTGAAATCCCAGTTATGAATACATATTTACTTATTGAAAAGATCAAATATTTTATTTTCTTTGGATGTTTCAGAGGGTTTATTTGAGTAATATCGATAATTTGTATGTATAAGCGTGGTACTTAATTTTTACCCTCGTATTTTTCCGTTACAGCCCTTTAATTTGTTCTGTTGATGTTGTTGCAATTTGAATCTGAATCTTTGACGGTTCTACAATTACGTAGTACTAACTCGTCTTTGTTCTTTTTCTATAATAAGAAGCTAATAAATGTATTTATTATGATAACAGTAATATGCAATAGTAATTATGCAAAAAATAAACTATAAAACTAGAAATGTTTTAGAACTAACTCAAATACAAAATCACATCCGTGCAGTAAATGCCCAAGCAGAAATTAACTACTTAGCAATAGATTACTACTCAATAATATAATAAGGAATATTATATTACTGAAAATTAACATTTATAGATTTCCTGAGATGTCCAAATATACAAATTTTAGTATTTTCTCAATATATTTGTGTAATAATGTATAATTGTAATTTTGCCATAACGTTTTAATTTCTGTATTATTTACTTCATAGATGGTCTGCTGTTGGAAATGCTGGACACTTTCCGGGAACATGGAGTCCTTTTCGATAGCAGATTAAGTTTTGCCAGCACCTTTTTAAAAAAAAAAATCAAAAAATTAGTCGTTTTGAAAAAACTGAACAAAACCACTTATAAAATGCACTGTGCTGATGTTGAGTTCGAAACCAAAATGAATTCTGGATTTCGGTTTTGCCTAAAATGGTATCTAAAAAATCATCGGGTGGGTGCTTACTTCGAAGAATTGGGCGTAATCAATTTTTTATTTTATGGTCACAAACCGTTGACAAGATCGACTGACGTTGTACTGATGTTTAACGGTGGGAGTGTACGAATTTTGAACAGAGAACGTATTTGATCCCAGCTCCATCTATGGACTCCCGTTAGCATTAACCACGGAAAATTCCACCGTGTTGAAGATACAGGATTGGTTAATCAGCAAACTGGTTAAGATATTTGAAGAGTATTTGATAGTGTTTTCCGATTTGAGAAATTTGAAAAATATTTAAAGAAAAATTAAAATTGCCTAAATTTTCAATTATACATATCTTCCTAACAATTGAAGATAGAATTAATCTAAAAATCAGTTTTGGCAGCAATTTTTAAGTAGAATGTAATAATATTATTTAAAAATGTATAGCACACTTAAGTATCAAGATATAACATAAACTTATGATTTTCTTAAATGGCAATTACAGTTGGCCATGACTTCATAAAAATTCTTAGTATTTTATGATTTCATAGATATAAGGTTTTTAAATTTTTTATTATAGCGAAAGTAGTTCAATTGCTGTTCATTTTAAAAAAAATAATTGGCAAATAAGGTTTGACAAACTATTTTAATGTGGAGAAAGAAATAAGAATGAAAAGCATTAATTGAATGCAAGTGACAATTATACTATATGATATATTTATTAAAAGAAAATAATTTACTACAAATATAATAACGAAACTAAATTATAAATAAAAATTTTGTCATGAAAATAAACAACGTCAAGTGACCTTACCAACCAAAGGACTGCATTACAAATCCAATATAAATAACCAACTAAACAACTATACTTGTCAAATAAGTTGAATACCCATTAAATTGTTTACTGTACAAGAGATATGTATTTTGTAGTTTTCGGTAATTTTAGATCTCGGGATTTTTGCAGATGTCCACGTTTTAAAGTTTCCTGATACCAAAAAGATGACTTTTTCAAACATCTTCTCCCCCCCCCCTCTCTCTCTCTCTCTCTCTCTCTCTCTCTCTCTCTCTCTCTCTCTCTCTCTCTCTCTCTCTCTCTCTCTCTCTCTCTCTCTCTCTCTCTCTCTCTCTCTCTCTCTCTCTCTCTCTCTCTCTCTCTCTCTCTCTCTCTCTCTCTCTCTCTCTCTCTCTCTCTCTCTCTCTCTCTCTCTCTCTCTCTCTCTCTCTCTCTCTCTCTCTCTCTCTCTCTCTCTCTCTCTCTCTCTCTCTCTCTCTCTGCGTGTGTGTGTGTGTGTGTGTTTGTTTGTTCATGATAGCGGCCAAAAGGCAACAGCTATCAATACCAAATTTTATATTTACTATTATATCCTCCTAATAAGATTTCAATCTTATTAGATTTTCTGTAAAATAGATAGAGCTGATGTGCTTGTTTACTTGAAGTTGAAAAATTTATATCTTGTCAACTACTAAGATTAGAAAATTTTCTGAAGAATATAAAAGCAAATTATGCATTCTCTTCTAGAGATTTATCTAGAAAATAACAGTATATTATGCAATGAGCACATAATGATGGCTATACGAAGTCTTAATAACCATTAAATGCGAGTTGCATACACTATTTTTTCTACGACCCCATAATAAAACATTATTTTTTGAACATTCTATTTTATAAATTGAGCGTAAAATTTTCCGTACGTTTTTGCGAATTTAGCTGGTAATAAATTGTTCGTGGCTACTAAGGCTTCTTCCATGTTTTCTGGTGGAGTCAAATTTTTATCGTTTATGTAAACTGCAGAGAAATGTCAGATTTAATTAATTTTTATATCTGTCAGATATGAAGTGGTCATATTGAATATTAATGAATGTTGGAATGTCGCATTTCTTTTGGATATAAACTTGTATCTTAATGAAAATCTGTATCTTAATGGACATCATTAAAGCACAGGTTTAGCATATCTAATAATAGAATTAAAGTATGGGAGTAGAAAAAAGTATTTAGAGCCTGAACTGGAACAATTTTTGTTTATACAAAGTTTCAAAATTCGGACCGGATGTTACACGTTTATTTTTATCGCAAATTATCCATTCTGTATAAATTTATTATAAGCATAAAAGTATTTAGATCTAGATTTGATGTAAAACAAATTTTTAAGTTTGTACCGGAAGTAACACTTCTACTCTTATCAAAATGCAGTTTTTTGCAAATATCTAAAAAAAATTGCATTCTATACAGGTTTATTAACACAAAAATATTTAAAGCTTCTTCTGAATTATTTTTTGTTATAAAAAATTTCAAAATTCGACCAGGAAATAACACTTGACTCAGCGGTCTATTTTATTAAGGGGGTGTGCCCACCACCTCAATCAGTTCCTTCCAAACCCTGACTTTATTTTTTTTAATAGTTAAACAATTATTCTTTTACATTATTAAGAAAATAAAAGAAATATGACAGAGTGGATCTCTTTCCGAAAATATATGTGAAAAAATAAATAAAAAATATAATAAGCAAAATATCCGAAAATTAACGACACTATCATAATTTAAAATATTTTCTAACTACGTCCTTGAAAGTGTCAAAAAAATATTTTCACAATTAAACATGTGATTTGGAAAATAAATACTGCAAGACTAATTGTTGGAGAAATTTTAAAGTGAAACAGGGTAGAGTTTCGGCTAGCAGGTGGAGTTTCATCATAAGAGATTTATCGGTTCTGAGAACTAACAGAGACACATAGTTAAGGATTTTACGATCCAGTGTCGTTTCAACAAATCAAACGTACGCTGCAGGTGTAAATCAGAGTATCCTACGGGTGCAACTTAACATGAATGGTTCCAACTTCTTCACACCACCTGCGATTTGCATGAGCAACCAAAACGTATGTCGGTGTATAAAAATTGGAGAAATACAGGACGCGCCCACTTAAAATCAACGTTCTTTCAAACTGATAACACAGCCTTATGAAGATGCAGAATTTAAAACTTAATTTAGAACAATTTTTATATACACATTTCGGCACGCACGTACGTATAAGAAAGTCGTGTGGTGTTCACACATCATTGTCATATGCTAAAGATAGAAATTCGGACGCTATCATCAACGCCAGGTATTTGGAAAGAAGACGATTAACGTCAATTTTCTAAGTTAGAAAATAATTTGAAAAAGTACTGTTTACCCCATTAATTAAAAAAGAAATTTCAACCGGAAGATGAAGAATGAATTTTAGCTTATATAAATTACACACCTGCGACATCTACTCGTGAAAGTGCGAGTGAATGTGCAGTTCTTACAAAAAATGCGCGTTTAATTTTAAAACAAAATAAATTTAAATACATTGTTAGTAATACATTTCATGCTTATGACCAAGAAAGAAGGCTGCTTTTTGGCTCGATGGTTTTTGGAAGAAACAAATAATAATCCACGTTTTTTGTACATATACTTTATACAGACAAACCAAGATTTGCCAAGAATAGAGTATTTAATAGACAAAATAAGGTTTGTTAGTCTCACGATAATCTTCACCTTACTGTGAAAAGGTGGGATCAACGTGTATTTTTTGTGTGGTGTAAAATGTTTGCTATTAAAATATTCGGACCATATTTTTATGACAACAATTTGAATGGAGAAATGTATTTACGCTTTTTGCGTAACGAGCTGGAAGATACGCTAGACGAACTTCTACTAAATTTAATTTTGAATCTCAGACACTTTCAACATCACGATGGACCTGCTTATGACTTCCGAAACGTCTCTGAGTACTTTTCTGAACGTTTTCTTAACTGGATAGATAATGCGGGTTTAGGCCACTAAATCTTTTCTTATGGAGTGCCAGAACAAGCCTGTAAAAAAACAAACATTTTATGTTTTATTCGAAAAGGAAAACATTTTTCTGTTATATTGGACTGCATACCGAATATTAGCAAAATCGAGCAAATGAGTGAAACTATAAGATACACATCAACTGAAAAAAGTTGGGGTCCAGGAATGTTATCTGGGTTTTGTTAGTATTACAGTATGAAACGGTGTGGGCTTCAGAAGCTACTTAATTAATAAAATCGGAGAATAAAATTTTGATATCAGAAATTTGCGTAATCAAAGTTATGATAATGCTGCGAAAATGAGAGAAAGAAGAATTCTTTACTCTATGTGTCGCACATTCTCTCAATTTAGTGTCAACGACGCTGCGAAAATAAATATGGATAAAACAAAAATTCAGCGTTTAAAAAAATAAATTAAACCTTTTACATTATAACCATTATCAAAAACACGGTGGCAGTCTTGTATTGATGCAGTTAAACCTTTGTACTATCAAATTGGTGAAACTTACGATTCCTTTTATTTGACTTGCAATAAAATAGTGAAACAGTCAATCACAGCAGATATCACGTCACATTATTAAGCAACAAAAATAAAAATTTCTATTACATTCAATTATTTATAAAACACTTTTTTTCATGTTTTATTGCAAAGTGAAGACTGATTATTCTATAGAGATGAGTTTTAGAATGCAATTGTGTAACGCTTCCTTCGCCCAAGCATTTTTAGAAAGTGTCATATTCCTTGCTTTTTACGCCTCATTAACTTTTAAGAAGTTCGCCCTTGCATTTGCATAATGTCTTTTTGATAGCCTAATATCCAGAGTATAGAAATATTTTTTCCTAAACTTTTCACATATTATATTTTCAAGTTATCTTTCCCAAGTAACAGTAACTCAAGAAATGATTTTCTTGTTTTTTATCGTGTTACGCACCTATATATAAAAAACAAACTTTCCGGTAAAATTTCAAATACAAGGAAAAGGAATCATAACAAACTAAAAAATAAACACAATATACACCATGCACCAGAAATTCGTGAACATTTATATTTTGATATCTAATAGCGAAGCGCAATTTTTTTAGCTTTTATATTTTTCTCCTGCACCAGCTATTTCTACAACCAATATATTATATATTTGCTTCATGGTTACTTTTTCTTATTGCGCTCTTCCATTCATATCAATTTTTCAAAGTCTTTCTCGTGTTGATTTAATTTTATCGGCAATAATATTGTTATTGCCGACTTTAACTGCGGGATGGAATTATTAACTTCCTCCTACTCACTAAGTTCGGAATTTGCTTCTAAAATAATAACGTAACATATTTTGTAAAAACTATGTCAAGTTGGATATTAACTTCATACACAGTTATATAATTTATTTGAAACCTGTTCACAGATATATATGGAATCACAATTTTCCAACAATTCCAAGCCATACTACGTGAAGAAAAAACAAATGTGTCTCTGAGAAACCGAAAAATATTTTTGATTAGATGTAAAAATTTAAATTTAACGCCCACTTTTTGCAATTTCAAGATTTCTCACTTGCAGTTTCAAAACTATAAAATCAACAATAAATTCTTAAATAAAGTTCAAAGTTTTAAACATGTGTTACTTAACTACTTAATTACAAACTGTACACTCACTACACAAGATATCAATCGAAAAATAACCCACTACGAAAAAAAAACTCGAAAAACAGGTAAACAATGAAACATTTAAATTGCTTAATGCTAAAATACAACATATAAAGGAACAGTTTCTCATATCCGTAAAGAAAAGACACCAAAAAAAAATACTTAATTGACAGCTAAATAAGCCACCCATAAAAAATGTACACAAGAAAAACAACACATTTAACCATGATTGGGTCCAAAATATATCAAACACCGAATTACCAAATGATGTAACTGATATACAACCTTTTACCACAAAAAGCATACCAACAGAAAATATCATAGCCAACATTGAAGCAACAATCGATAACCTCAACACCAACGATAAGAACACAATAAGAGCTAAGATTACTAACGCAATAACAATCTTTAAACAGAAACCGAAACTTCAAACAACCCATTATCACCAAAATCTTGAACATAAAATAAAAGTCACAAAACAATCATTAAAGACAACCCACAAATTATAATCACAAAACCAGACAAAAACAATAAAACTCTAGTAATGGAAAAAACCGATTATACCGAAATATAGTAACAAATGCAGTGAAAAGAGCTGTAACTTAAACAAGTCACATCTATAGACCAAAAATTATTAAAAAATTACAAATCATGTTACAAAAAAATCATTATCCAGAGCGATTCATTAGTAAAATTATAAAAAACCAACTACATTCATTTTACAACTCCAAAAATAAAAACACCAAAAATGAACAGAATAACTATAAATATGTACCAATACCATACATTAATAATCTGTTAAATTATAAATAATTAAAAAATATTCTACAACCATTTAAAATAAGAATCGCACATACAAATTACAACACCTTTAACCCCATATACACAAAACTAAAAGACAGAACACTGTGTATGAAATTCCATGTAATGACTGCGAAGGCGTTTATATAGGACAAAGTATCCAACATCTTAAAGATAGACTAAATGGACATAAATTTGCAAACAATAGTACGGCATTAAAAGAACATACTATACAAACTAAACATACATTCAATTACGATAGAACAAAAATACAAAGAAACAAAAAACAAAGCGAGAATATTTTTGGAAAGTATATATATTAGGAAAAATAAAAATTCAATTAATGACAGAACCGACACAGATAATTTGTCGTCGATAGATACATCATTACTTTAAAATAAAATATAAAAATAACAACTAAAAACTTACCCACAAAAAAAAACCATACAACCACATGTAAATGTGAAAAATACATGGCTAGAACGACACAGTTTGAAATACCTATATACACACAAGTGAAGTTGTACACAATATACATTTTGATAAATATATAAATGAAAATAACAATTACCACTTATATAAGTGAAATGAAACTTTGAAATTTGGAAAGAAAAAGTGCTGTTTTTTTAAATTGTTTTTAAAAAAAGTTTTTATGATAATCTAAACGTTGGTGATGTCCACTTTGAATTGTAAGATTTTATTCTTTTTAACTGCTAATTTCAAATAATTGAAAATATTATATTCTAGATATAAACATTATATATTTTTTTGAAAAAGACTCGAAAAAAGAGTCGAAACGTCAAATATAATTAAACATTTTATAATGGAATAAGTGTTTCAATTTCAAAAATGCCGAAAAATACTAAGAAACTAAATTAAATTATATATATATGGTTCGTGTATAATAGTGCGTATGTCCATTTTTAAAAAACGAAAATCCTTTGGACAAAGCCGCAATTATTATTATTCTTTGTTCACTAAGTCACAGGTCATTTAACATTTTTTAGGAGAAAAATATTTACGGAATAAATTTAATTCCAACATTTGTTAATAAATACGGTTAACAGCATTACTTTAACAATAATAATAATAATAATAATATATCATTTTATTGTCCAACAGGCAAGACCATTTTACAATAATAGCAAACAAACAAACAAAAAAGACACGTGAGCCAATAGTAAATAACAATATAAAGCAGAGAAATACATGAGCATATAAAAAGAAAAAAAATTGAAATATACATTACTTTTTTATATCTAAATTAACAAAAATGATCAAAAATCTCAGAGACCTGGATGATGCACGGCATATGACGTGTTCTGTGAATGATATCCGATAACCGAAAAGACGCCCAGATCACTAACTATATCCTTTCTTGTTAGAGGAGTATCATTGACGTTGTATCTGTAAACACTGTAATCTGTATGATTTTCAGATCATCAGCATACGCGAGTACGTGGCAGTTAATAGAAGTTGTAAGGTTATTAATAAGCAAATTGAAAAGAAGTGGACCCAAAGTAGAACCCTGTGGCACTCCGAAACGCACGTAAAAATTATTATAAATGAAGCCATTGTAAGGGACATAATTAAGTCTACCAGCAATGTAAGATGAGAATAGCTTTGTAACGTTATATGAAAAACCAAAGGAATCCAATTTATGTATTGAAAGTGAGTGATCTATGATGTCAAAAGCCTTCGAAAAATCTGTATAGACCACATCCACTAGTTCTCTCCTGTCAAGGGCTTCACTAATAAACTGAGTGATATGTGCTAAGTTCGTTATCATGTATCTGCCAGAAATAAAACCATGCTGATACTCTGAAATCAAATAATTTACATTTTTATATATGTTTACATACAAAAAAAACGTTCAAATGTCTTATAAAAACTAGGCAAATTCATATAGGCCTGTAAATAGTAATGCACAATATATCACTCTTCTTGAACACCGGTGTAAGTTCTGCCTATTTTCCATACTTGAAGAAAAGTATTAGTTTTTAATGAAATATTAAAAATACTTGCTTAGAGGCTTAGAAAGTTGTAATGCACACTCACGGACAATAAAGCTTGGCAGCAAGTCATTGCCCGAGGACATCCCAGATTTAAGGTGTCCAATACTATTTAAAATTTCAGTTTTAGTCAAATTTCTAATATGGAATACACTTACATTAACTGATACAGAAGAAACATTTACATTTACCGGCGTAGATAAATTTATTCCCGAGAAGTGATTATAAAACTCTTGCAAAATGTCTCGAGGATCCTCTAATTCCACGCCATTCCAGACCATGCAACGAGGAATCCTTGAAGAACCTCTCCTATTACCTATATACCGATAGAAAACTGTCGGATCATCTATAATAGAAGATTTTGTTAGTGTAGCATAGTTCTTGTATGCCGTTTTTATTTCTTCTTTCACCTTCGCACGTATTTTAACAATATATAGATACATGAAAGATTATAGTCATAAGGCGTTCTATGCTCCTCAGCAATAAGAGTAGTATTGCAGAAAATGTGTCCACATCAATATTATGCAAAATTTTTAGCGGGCTCCTTGCATATCCTTTGATGTTTCCATTAAAATACAATTCTAACACTATCCGTACCACAATAACAACTTTACGTTGTTGCAGCGTATTTTCTTATTTCCTTTGCGTTCATAAATCTCACCGAATCCTCCCTGTATATTCGAGTGATCTCGATGGGATTTCGTATTTCAAAGGGGTCGTTTAACGGGCGAGCTCAATCAACAAATACACGGCGATATAAAAATCTAAAAATTAAATTTCGAACTTGATCCCGACGGCACTTTCACGGAATCGTTCCTTTGCTGTTGCGCCGTCATTAATAAGGGAACGTTTATCTTCTCGCTCGTTTTCTCTTTCCATCTCTATCCGCGTCTCTTTCTTTTTTTTTATATGAACATTGATGAGATTCGTTTGACGGGGTCGTATTTAAATTCCACCCTACCCCAGCCATGTTACCCAAACAGAAACATTAGAGAGCTCATTACTGATCCCTTATATTAGATGCCACTTCAAGGGCAGGCTTGCAAACGTTCGTAAACACACGTTTCTCTATGATCATCCCAAAACACAATTAATTAAAATTGTAATAAAATCTCGCATGTAACGGGAGAAATGGATCGTCAAAGGAGTGTTAAATAAATCAGCTCGAAGTACAGGCCGGGCCAAATTGTACACTTCTATTTCTAAAGCAGTAAGAAACAAAAATAACCTACACTCTCAAAAAAATTACAAAACTTTACTTTGCATTTCTAATATTTATAAAAAAATATATCTGCTAGCAAAACATTACAAATATATGATAATAAATATTTTTAAATGTGAAATCAGAAAGGTTATACCGAGTGTTCAAGCAAAGCGATAAAATGGTAATAACTAGGGCGTGGACACGTACGGTTGATGACTTATCGCCCATGGGCGCACTATTGAAATGTTGTATTTTTAAAGAGGTTTTAATTTTATTTATGTAATTAGATAACAAGTGGCTGGTGATCTATAAAATACAAAATATCTTATTTGTTCATTTTCTCATCTGTAAGACTTGTTCTCTTTGAACACCCTTGTAGACAGAAAACGTCCTTTCTACATCGCAACTGGTTATAGGTGCGTACTGGAAATAATCTTTTATTTCAGCGTATTCAGCATACACAATTGCCGCAATGTTATTAAATCTGGATTTCTATTAAAAATTGCGTCTAACTTTTGCCAAAGGCCACATCCGAAGTCACTTGGAATACTTTTGAAATTATTAATAGCCCACGTCTAATGTGGTTATTCCATCTTTTAATTTGAGATTTCGATTTTCAAAATATGTGATTGGTTTAGGCAAATTTCCAAAGTGTTCCTGAAGGAATAACAACTGCTTTTTAAATTTGGGATTTGTGTTAGTTCCTTGCACTCAGAAATACTTCGAGCACCGTAACGAAATTTTGTAAACTATCGAAATTCTCTACATAAAAACTATTTCTGTGTATGTCTTAGCAATGCTAAGTGACGAACGTGCGATATTTTGGCATTCTGTAACGTTATTTTACAGACTTTGTAATAAATTTCGTAATCACTGACAATCCATTTTCATATCAGAAAAGGTAACATAAACAAAGTTTAGATCTAAATAAATGATAACTAAAAATGTACGCGTATGTTATTGAAACTAAACGAAATCCAGTGCACACATACGTCTAGATAATTGGGAGAAGTCGATTCAATAAACCGGTATTAAACAGACTATTAGAAAAATTACGAAGTACGTAATTAACAGTCAAAACAATGAAAAAACGAAACTAACGTGAGAATGAATGAAAATTTTATTTCTCTTGCGAAAAATAAGGTAAATATAATAAATTTTAAAAACCCCTCACGCTCGTATCTACGCCGATGAAAAAAGGATTTTACTCATAAATTCCTTATTTTATGGGCATTTTTTGCTCTCATTTTCGGGCACTTCTCGGAAGTAAACAGATGTTGCAGTTCACCATATGAATTAGTGCTATTCAGTAAGCGTGTGTTGTTTACATTATTTCTTTGCTCCGTTGTAACTTCATCGTAGTTTAAACCGGTCATGTCCGCGCCCTACTAATAACAGAGATAGCAGGCAATCAGTAGCTATATAATTTAAAAATATTTTCCACTCATATGTTCGGAAAAGGCAAACCAACAAAATCTTATAGGGTAAATGAGCTAGTTTATTAGACAGTTAAGGAAAATTTCACTTTATAAATGTATTTCAACGATTCTGTACATAGTGTATAATTAAGTTCCGTGAATTAGTTTTTCATAAAGTACTATATTATATTTTTTACAAATAAAATATCAACCCTCTGCGGAAAAGTGTAGTTATTGAGCAGTACATTTATTGATTGGTCAAACAAAACTATCTATTGGACACTAGTGTTATAAAAACACAGAGATTAAATTTAATTTAAAACTTATGAAAATAAGCAGTTCTTTTTTTATCTCCTGGTACAGTTAATACAATTCATCACTATCGTATCCATCCTTATCAACATTTTCACTTAAATCGCTATTGCTTGCGGATTTCACACCTAAATCATGTGTCTTAATGTTTTGCTTATAAATAAAATATTCTTTCAGAAGTTTTTTCTGCGTTTTTCCCTTCCTTTTCATTTTTCTGTTCTTCCTTCAAAGCTTGCATTTTCCTGAACATTTCCTGAAACCGCACCAAAGTAATTGCAAATGAAAACTTCATTACATTTTCTTTGTCTGCCTTACTAGCACTAGAAAGGGGCGTAACAAACTGTCATTAATTATTATTTTATTATCATTTGGTTTAAAATATCGACTTTGTGTGGTTTCGTCTGCAGTACAGGCTGAACTGACTGATATATGCATTGGGAGAGCGGATAACAATATTCTGTAAAACTTGAATTTTCTTTTTTTGTCCTTTTTCTTCTGTTTCTCTTTCCTCTTCTTTATCCTGTTGCTGAGTTGAATTGATATTAATAGGTTGAGTATTTGAGTGTTTTGTAAATATTTTATAATCCATGTATTGTAATTGCTTCAATGGATTTGATTCTAATTTGTCTGGAGTTTTTCTGGCGCTCAGATATTTTGAATAGTCAATAGCATTTGGATTGAACGGGTACAAACTACAGGCTTTAAAGCCATTAAATAATGTACATATTTGGTTAAGCGCCCACGTTTACTGCCCTTTTCTAACAATGGTGCAAACATAACTTTCACGTCCAGATGTTCTTTCTTCCATTGTCTCACACACAGACGCCACGCTTCATTTAGAGATCGGAAGACAGCAACATCACTAGGTTGCAAAACAATAGGTATATAGTTAATACCGTAATAAAGCGCTTTCCTCTTCGGTAGTTAAAGTAGGAGGAGGTCCCAATCTGTCCTTATGACCAGAATGTTTAATTTTAAATTCAAGCGTAGATTTAAGAAATCCATATTCTTTTTGGCTATTTCGGCTAAGACTCCATACTAGTGCTTATATCTCATATCGCTTGTTGCAGCTTTGATTTATCATAACGTACCAGTTTCAGTATCTATCCAAATGAGAAAATAAATTTTAGTTATTGGACAGTAAGTTTTTATTTTGTTAGGTGATGATTTTTAGTAAATATGATGTGATGCTTAAAAATGTAAAATCAAATTTTGCACTTTTCAAGATTTTTCAGTAAAGAATATTTTATTATTTGTACTGACGATTTTACTTTTTCAACGCAAGTTATAAACGTAAATTTAGAGTTTTAACGATCTTTAGATTACCAGATAAATATACAGGGTCATGTGTTTTATTTTATTTAGTTATTAGTAGTCTTTTTCGAGATGGTGGCACACCAGGTATATACAGTTTTACTTTTTCAATGAAACTAGATTAACAATAAAGAATCGATCCAAACAAACATAGTTTTAATTGTCTTTTAAGATTATACTGACCATGGAAGAACTGCTGTAATGGAATTTTATACCAGCATTCCCCCTGCAAAAAATATTATTTGCGCAGGCTTGGGCCTATTATAAAGCCACGATTTTATTAGAAAAGAGCGATATTATACAACTATAGGAATACAGGCTTCGCAGAGCATTGTATAGAAAATAATCATGCCTTTGATATAAATGACTGTAAACTTTTACATAATGTAAATAAGAGTAAAAAACTTATATTGTTTGAAAATTTATAAATTAAGAAGCCCACAAACAAAAGGAAAATTGTAACCAACACATTCACAGATATTATAAATACACCTATAACAGACGCATACATTAACCTAACGACAGCTTGACTTCTTGCACCAGCATTCCCCCTGCAAAAAATATTCTTTACGCAGGCTTAGGTCTATATAAAGCCACGATTTTATTAAAAAAGATAGTTCTTCCAGTCACTTCGTGGAAGGATTTACTAGAAGTAGACTGTCTCTGCAAGTGTAAGTCGATTTAATAGCAAATAAATAAATTTACCCCAATTATGTTATGTATATAAAAGTCTAACTAATGCGAGGTAAACTTTAATTTTTGAACAATAATATCTTTTTTTATAAATGATTACATCTAATTTTCTTTTCTTAAATTAAACCTTTGTAGATATATGTAAATATCTGTGATTTATAAATTTATAACTAAATGTTTAAGAAGGAAGTGAATGAAAAAGGACTGACATTGAAATGCCCCACTTTTGTATTCTTTGAAAATTTCGATAAATCTAACGGTTGACGAGATATGGGAGATATTTCGAATATTATGAATTCTATTAAAATTTTATTTTTAATAAACTTGTTCGGCAATGCGAAATCTTGATACACAAATAAATTTAATGAATTTCAATAACTGCAAATATCTGGTCAGCCGATAGTTTTAGGAGAATTTACAAAGAATACAAATGTGTTTGTAGCTATTCTTGGATAAAGCTTTCATAGATATTTCTTGAAAATGGTGACCGAAAGTGTTATCTTTACTCTTGGCAACGGAACTTCCGGCTGGGATTTTGAAGAATATTTTGCACATATCTTGCTCCAACTGGTATTCTAAGCACTTTTGTATTCTTTGTAAATTTTGATAAATCTAACGGTTGACGAGATATGGGAGATATTTCGAATATTATGATATCTTTTAAAATTTTATTTTTAATAAACTTGTCGGCAATGCGAAATCTCCATACACAAATAAATTTAATGAATTTCAATAACTGCAAGTATCTGGTCAATCGATAGTTAGAGGAGAATTTTCAAAGAATACAAATGTGTTTGTAGTTATTCTTTGATGAAGCTTTCATAGATATTTCTTGAAAATGGTGACCGGAAGTGTTACTTTTACTCTTAGCGATGGAACTTCCGGTTGGGATTTTAAAGAATATTTTGCGCAAATCTTGCTCCAACTGATATTCTAAGCACTTTTGTATTCTTTGTAAATTTGAATACATCTAACGATTGACGAGATATGGGAGGTATTTCGAATACATATTATGATTTCTATTAAAATTTTATTTTTAATAAACTTGTCGGCAATGCGAAATCTCGATACATAAATAAATTTAATGAATTTCAATAAGTGCAAATATCTGGTCAACCGATAGTTTTAGGAGAATTTACAAAGAATACAAATATGTTTGCAGCTATTTTTGGATGAAGCTTCCATAGATATTTCTTGAAAATGGTGACCGGAAATGATACTTTTACTCTTAGCGACGGAACTTCTGGTTGGGATTTTGAAGAATACTTTGCGCAAATCTTGCTCCAACTGGTATTCTAAGCACTTTTGTGTTCTTTGCAAATTTTGGCTAAACAGAAATATTTTGAAATAAATGCTAAAAAGTACGTTACCTTATTATTATTATTTTTCTTCGATCTGGGTAAACCCGTAAAAGAGCAAAAATCATTGGTATCTCTCCACTACCAGACACGAACACTAATTATAATTATGGATCAATTAAAACATTCATTCAAATCATAAAGTGTCAGTGAGAATAGTTTGCAATAATAACCAAGAAAAACGCCCACTTTATATATCCCTAAGACGGTGTATACAGAGAGAGAATGGAAAGAAATCGAAGGAGGAGAATTGATAATCATAAAAGAAACACAAGAAATATTACGAATATCACGTGTAGAAAGTCAGTAGGGCATGCTAAGATAATTTCGATAATGTTAGAACACCAAGACAACAAGGCAAAGAAACACTAGCAAAAATCTTGAATGTAACTCTAAAAACAACACAAGCATAGAAGAACTGCAAAATCGGAGAAATCATTCTTATCTACGGGAAGGGAGATAGAAAAGACTGTACAAATTACAGAAGAAGAACTTTGAAAAGAACAGTATCCAAAATATGTAGAAGTTCCCTGGAAAAAAGATTAAGTCAGCCTTAAATGCGCAGCAAGAAGGAAGCCAACGTAGATTCTGGGAAGGCATAAGCGTATGAAATCATATTTTTATGCCATCACTATTGATGAATCATGGCGAGTTTTAATGTAGGCTCTAGAGGAATGGAAGCTATTTTAAAGTGAAACCTGTCCAAACACAATTTTTTGGCATATAAGTACTATTTCTTAAAATTTGTATTTTAAATTTCCATTCCAGACTGCACTAAGAATCTCCTGTCTTGTCCAGTAATTATGACACTTATGACACTGAATGCTTATTCTCCGCCTTAGTAGATTTTATAACACAATCAATTGATGGCTACTAAAACGAAAATTTTCAATTAGGAAAAAATGGTGATTGATTTTTTGACAATTTTTCCTGAAATCGACATCCAAAATTCAAAAATCAAGTCAACAAGTTGTCTCTTAACACTTTTTTGATTGCAAGCCTGTGTAATTCCACATCTCTTGTTCATTCTGTATACCAAAACGAAGAACGCTTCCCCAATAAATTTATTGTGTAGCTCTTAAAATTTAGATCGAGGTGAAAGTATTTTAATACGGCTAACACGAAAGCGCGCTAAATTCAAACACCCCTCCTCAATCTTTCAAAAGCACTCTGTTCAAACATTCATAAATACGCCGCCCTTGTATAAAATCATTACAAATAGCATTTAATCAAAATTGTAATAAAAACCTCGAGCATGCAACAGGAGAAAGAGATCGACAATGGAGTGTTAAATAAATCCATCCGAAGCACAAAGAGAACGTACGACCGGGAAGATTCGAAGGCACGAAATGGCCGTGAAACGACAATATATTGAAGAACTTGCAGTGCTCCCTTTTTAAATTAATAAATTGCATGCAAGCCGAAGCGACGCTTCGCAAATGCACGGCTTCACCCTCCGGGCTGGCAATATCTGGTGATCTACTACTGAAATTTTATGTATTTGCGAACTTAGTCATATGAAATATGGCTAACAATTACTGGTGTAATATGATGTCGTAAATTATGAAGAAAACGCTACACTTAATCCTCAATTATTAAATGCTGGTGGTTTTATGGAAAAGTTTGTTTTAATATTAAAACCATAATGCTCCTGCGGAACACACACACACCTTTACTGGCGACAAATAAAACAAGAAAACCGCTGTTACGTTGCTAGCAGGTTTCGAAACTGCGCACGCTAGTTATACATACTATTAATTCTCGGCGATTATGACATGTTTAGGTTATGTAATAAATGTCAGAAGACAAACAAAACGGAACCTTCATTAATTCAATTTAGGAATTAACCCTTAAATATGTACATGCATTATTATTAAAATAATATTTACTGTGTCGTGTTTTGAATTTCAAAATAATCCAGTCAAAAAACCAGGAATATTTAATAAGTAAACAATCACACACAGTTCAAAACAATTAATGGATATTCCATGTAAATGATAATAAAATACGGTGACAGATAACCTACAAATATTTATGTAAACCGGTTTCAAATTTTTAGAATAAGAAACCGAATGGGCAGCGATATTATACCTACTGCTGAAATTGATAATATTTAAAAATGAGTTTCATTTTCAGTATTTACAAAAAATTGTTGAAAATAAAAAAAACAGTATACTAACTTTTGGAGGAAAATGACAGACATAAACCAAGTGAAGCCCGTAAAGAATTTTTGAAAATTTGCAAGTGTAGATAATAATATTAACTTTATTGCTATTGATCCAACTGGACACAAGCATTGTCATACAGTAAATATAAATAGAGATAAAATAGAAATACATACACAACAACAATGAATAAAAGTACGAAATTCAATTTAAAAATTCACACACGTCTTTGGATCACTTGAGTTTGTACCGGGCATCGGTTAAGTTAATAGGAAGTTATCCCTCATATAATCAACAACGTGTAATGAATTTTGATAAATTGCTTCCATTATGCATTATTACGGGTGTGCGGCGTGTGCCGCAAGGTTCAATTTTGTGTCCGCTGATGTTTTCATTTTATTAGGATAGAGTTACTCATAGTGTAAAGTTGACATATTTATGCGGATGATACGCAGCTTTATTTTTCTTTCAGACGTAGTGAACAGCGATTGGTCTTGTTTAATGTCAATACTGATTTGAAATCCCTTCATAACATCTCTGTTAAACTTGATTTACAGCTCAATCCACTTTAATTTAAGGTTTTATTTTTTGGAAAATCCAAAGTCTGCAAAGATCTTGAAGGTGTGTTTAAGGTGATGGTTTCTTTTGGCGTGTAGTTGCCCAATATTAATGATCCTAAAAACTTGTGGTTGTCGATGGAAAATTCGATTAGATTTTATTCGCAAATTAGAAAAATGTGAAATCAACATGTTGTGAGAAATAGAAATGACAAGACCCTAAGTAAATTATCCAGATTATTTATACATGTTAAGGGTCCTATATAGTGGATCTGTCAACAATGGAAAAATAGCAAATTTTAGAAGCAAGATATTTTTGTTGATTTTAAATTTGGAGAAAACCTTTTAACGTCAACTTATGAGGAATTTAGTAATCTACCCCGCTGAATAATCAAATTTGGAAAAAAATGATCGGATTAAAGAAAATTAATTAGTATGTCAAAATATTAAAACAAGTTTTCTCAAAAATCCTTCGGAGGAGATTTGTTTGCTTGGGTTCACGTTATAAATTTAATAAAAAGCTGCCACATTCTGCACCTATTTTTCGTTCAACTATCCTTTACTTTGTTTTAAATGAATATAAAATAAATTAAAATTAGGCCACCCACATTACAATGAATTGTTATTCTAGTAAAAAAAATTCCCGCGGTTACAAATGTGTAAATATTTGCTCATAAATGAAGTTTTATTCGCTTAGATATTCAGTTATTATTTCAAATATTTTTAATATATTCCCTATGTGTAATAAGTACTCGGGCATCCTTGGCTTATTAAATAAGTGCTTTGCAACCAATATTTCATTTCCGATCCACTATATAGGACCCTTAATGAGATTTTATCTAATTTAATTCCAGTTAATGATTGTTGCGATTAAAAACTTATTATTTTAATTTTTTCAATATTAATTATAAACTTATTATAGTATTGAATCATTGAGTTAGAATTCTCAAATCCGCGAGTATTGTTTCAGCTCTTCATAGCGTGTAATGTATTCCTTTTAATAGTAATTTATGTACGCCATTAAAAAAATAATATTACACGCAATATACTTGCACTACAATATGAGGGAATTTAAAAAGAATTGCCTCATAAAACGCTACCGTGGCGGTAATTAAAGGTTAAGAAAAAATCGTGTACTTTCGATATTATTACATGCCGCGTGTTTATTTGTTGTTGCTTGTACTGAAAATAAATCCACCCAGGGCTACGGCAGCGGAAGGAAGATGACTATGAGCAGAAAATGTGTATATTACGAGCTGCTCTTGTTTATTTTCCTCAGAAATACAAGAAAAAATTACCCGGTAAAGATATCTAAGCAAGTAGCAACAGTCGTAAGTTTACGGAAGCATTCCAGTAACAGTAAACATGAATGTCTTGTACCGAGATAAATATACGATTTTCACAGAAAATTAATAACCTCAAAGAAAGTGGAATCTCTCGTACGTAAGTCCTCATTTTTATGTAAACACGCGGTTAAAATAAGTATATTGCGTTAATATTTAAATACATACATGTATATGTATATATCTCTTGAAAATATGTTCTACATTTTACCTATGGATGTTCATGACATCAAGAACGTATTTCTTGATTTATTTATCATAGCCATCATATATATGTAATACATAAATTAATTATTATATATATATATTGTACTGGTAATTGGCGTGCGTAGAAAGTACATTGAATTCAATACAACAGAAATTATTTTTTAATTATAATAATGCCCCACGTTCGGACACTAAAATGAAGCAGTATTTCACTACAACGATACTAAGTATAAGTTATCTTTTAATAATAATAATTCCCACGTTTGTGTGCTAAAATGTACTATACCTTGTCTCAGAATAAGAAGGAGTGATTCAAATATAGCGCCAAAATGGCGTATATTTTGAAAGTATTTCATTGGTTTTTGCGTAGGCAAGTTTAACATGGGAAAATAAGTTTGACAAAACGTCATTTTATGTTTATAGCCAAGCCATAACCTAGTCTCTTACATTTTTACTCTGGTTTATTATACTTTATTGTGTTATTAAATAAAATCCATAGTTTTATGTACAATATGAGCATGCGTTGATCAGACGGCTAAGACTTAAGGAACAACTGATCATATGCATTTGAAACTTTGAATTTGATAAATCTGTCAAAAATACTGTAGGTCAGTGCAAAAATCAAAACATTCAACAATTAATATCATTGCAAAAATAACTATAGATGAGTTCATACCATAAATGAACTGGACAACTCACACATATTCTAGAATTGACTCATTAATTTCAAGTAAGTGTTAATTAAATACTAATTATATTACCACATGTTCATATACATGTTATATTTCAGATATGTCAAACGTAAAGAAACCTGTATTAATAGAAAAAGGTGAAAATATCTGGTGGAGAATATGGGAAAAAGTTTGGATTGCCACAAGTATAATGAGTGCACGACAAGCTTTGTTGAAAACCTGTAGAATTAAATAGCCATACCGTTAAAGATAGGCAATTAAGAATACTTCATATAGGATCTGAATTGATACATAAGATGAAGTTGCTTCAAAAAAATCCCCTTTCAGAATATCACTTATATGAGAACTTTTAACAGAAGCAATTACAAACGTTACAATAAGTATTTGGAAAAATTGTGCCGACCATGTAAATTTTTAATCTTTTTAACATTATGTGAACACTAAATTATTGTTAATTTCCAATATATAGTAGAAATAAATATTTGTTATACTTTATATATTTTCATAATAAATAAATTTTAATAGGGAATAATAATTAGTAATGTGTAGGTATATGTAATTATCTTTGCAGTTCGTGTAAACAACTTCAGCCGATGTAAATTTTTCTATTACTGTTGTATGCAAGATTCACATTTCCAAGACTAGTTGCTTCAATTTACCTCCTCAAGGTTTGTAGCAGTAATATGAATGATTTATCTGTAAAAGGTCTTTATTGATATTTAAAATAGAAATTAATAAGCAAAACCTTTTCTGCAAGTTCTAAGGACATTTTGATAAAAGATAAAAGGTTTGATTCATTCTTGCTCTCTGATAAAAATATTTAATAATAAATAGACTTGATTCACAATTTTCATGTTGATATAGCACATTCACTAAAATGTGCAGTAATTATATATTTATAACGGCAAGTCTCCTCAAAATGCTCAGAACAAAGCCTATGCTTTCATTTGTAAATTGGGCCTATATCTTTATCCATAGATTCTACTAATTTTTTTTGTAAAACTAGAATGAACAGATTTGAATGTTAAGAAATTTGTATTCATCAAATTATAGATGCACTTGTGTTTATAACTTTACTCTCCTGTTTCCAATTGGCGTGCACTCGTATTGCTGCTTCGACTGGTAGAATGCAAAACGGCACATCCATCTACTTTAACGAAAGTAGTAAATGAAACACAAAACAGCTAAATCCTTAGTTAGAATCAATACAGTTCTTCTAACCTCAATTGACATGATGTCATGTCATATCAAATTGTCTACTAAATTTTAAGCGATGTGTTCCATGTTTTGGGGGGATATTTGAATCACTCCTTCTTATTCTGAGACAGGGTATAGTATGCTATGCAGTGTTAAATAAATGCACATTAACATGAGACTCTTTATATTTTGCTTAATAATACGTATATAAATCATTTCTAACCGTCTTTAAAACAAACTTCTATTTATCCTTCAAGAACTATTATTTTTAATTACCCTGTATATCAATGATCTAATTTTACATTCTGTTTAACAGTCCGTAATGCAGAGAATTAACTTTATAAGGTTTGACATTTACATGCACAATATCAGTCATAGGTATTAACCGTATTAACTCACTTATCTATTATTATTTGTTTATAAACAATATTTATCTTTTATTTTTAGGTTATAATATGATATGCTGGTTTACTACAACAATATCTCCTGCATATATGGAAATAATAACGCAAAAACTAATATAATAATATCTTTAATTATGATATATTGAAATTATGCAACATATATTCATAATAATGGTTTTGTGAATAACATATGACATGACATATACAATATAGGATATATTAATTGTTCACCAATGATTTTTCCAATTAGACGATTGCTTATTCTGGTTAATCTTATCTGTGAAAGGTAAATAATCGATATTACAATAACTATGAATATATTATTGGATATACTCTTATATGGTTTTTAATAATGTAAGTTTAAATTGAAACATATCATACATTTGTGTTTACAAAATGATATGATTTTATTTAGTGGTCATTTGAAAATCAGATCAGCTACTCCTGAACCACCTCTTCAAGTACAGCAACCTTTAACAAATGATCCACAGGAAGTGGTACGATATCTCAGCGTTTTGTTGACCACAATTCTTCAGTGTACTTTTCTTAACAGGAACACTCTCATGGAATGTAAAAATATATATTAGGTGAGTTTTTAATTCAAGTAACCAATTGCTTCTTGTCTAGAAATTCCGCTTCTTTAGTATTCCTCTAATTCTTATTCTTTCCCAATAATATAATTAGGAGAACCTTTTTTACTAATAATGCACCTTTCTATCGATGATATCTATAAGAGAATCTTAAATATTTCTCCTATAAAATAAATACTCATTTTCTCACTTACAAAATATTTTTCAGAATCCTTATTTATTTTTCACTTCCCTGGTGATTTTCTAAAATAATTACATTCCTCCAATCATAATTCTTTCTTCTTTTTGAATATTCAAAATAGATATTTTACGTCATAATAAATTTTCCCTACTTCTTTTTACTCACAATATTCATAATAATAAATCTTATTTAGATTTTATAAACCTTATTTATCCATTAGTAGTTTCAATTCCTCTTAATTGTCAAATCCAATAATAGTATATTACATACCAAGGTTGAGAAGATGACTATTATTGCCCGAGTGGCGAGATTAAATTCCGAGGCGCGCAGCGCCGAGGAATTTAAGCCACAAGGGCAATAATAGTCTTCTCAACCGTAGTATGTATAGTATTTTTTGTACCAGTAGTCTAATTGGATCTTGAAACTTTAATAATTATGAATAAATTTACTCATACATGTAAGAATTCCCTTGTAATAAAACTACATATAAACAAATAAGTAGGCTATATTTTGATGTTGACAAATAAGTTTTGACATAAATGCTGAAAGTAAAAGTCAAGTAGGTATTTATTAGATTATTTTTCATTCCATTTATAATATCTGAAGAGTTTAGATTACACCACCTGCAATGCGCGAGATTGCAGAACAGGCAGTTGAGAACTTGCTTCCGCATATATCTAAACACTTATACATAAAAACATATACAGAATTTAAAAAATCGTGTAATTCCAAAAATCAGTATGTAGTAACTTCTCAAAACGTACTTCCATTAAACACACAACATTAAAAAGCCTCGACTTTATGGACCCATTATTCAATATTGAAAGCTACACTTGGCTTAACAGAGAATATTAACATATCAAAATATTCTAAATTAGTTGCCTTTTTAAAAAGATAAAACGAAAATTATAAGCCCAAAAAGTCATTAGTATTTACTAGAGGAAATTATAAAATTCCTTACTGAGGCACCCGATACATGTTACATTGCAACTAAGGTAGTATGTTTATATATTAATACTTCAAAATTATTGACAATTTATAACCCTGTAGACTGCTCTTGTAATTGGTGCTGCTGGTGCATGCCGAAGTGATGAGCTGTGTAATTTATTAATTTCTGATGTCATCATGAAAGCCGATTTAATTATTATTCACATCTGCAATAGCAAAAATGGTTCGTCTCTAAAGATTGTAATAATGGAGCCACTTTGGATCAAAATAATTAAAAACTATTTAAAAATTAGACCAATTCCAGATATAGCAAAATTCTTTATTAGTGTACGTAATGGTAAATGTACTAGATAAAACATTAGACATAACACAATAGGACAGATGCCAGAAGAAATTGCCCTTCCGTAGAACCTAGACTACACTTTTAGCTGTCAATGGTGGTAATATTCTTCAGTTAAAATAACATGGTACATGGTGGTTGGAAATCTAGTGTAGCTGGAAGTTATATCAAAGATTCCCTAGAAATAAAAAAAATATAGCATATATGTTACAAGGTCTACCTACATCTACTTACACACACACCTGAAATAAATACAGGAATTTTCGATATGAACCAAATTCCATCAACATCACCAGTAAAATCAGGCTCTATTTCAACTGAAGATATCGTAAATACTTATGGAATTAACACAATTAACAATACTGTCATTAATGTGCCTACAGCTCTGAATCAGAATTGAACCATCAATAAATTTGACATGCCATAATTGCACTATCAATTTTTATAAATAAATTAAAATTCTTTACATCTGTAATAGTTACGTGTATTGTTTCCATATTATATTGTTACATAACCTTAAAATACAGTTATATGTAAAGAAAGTAAAATATCTTTACATCTATAATAGTTACCTGTTAGGATATTTGTTTCCAATTATACTTCTGTCATACATATTTTGCTATTGTTAAAATACTGTTAGTTATTTTACCTTAGAGGTCGAGCATTTATAAGTTTTAGAGTATGATTTGTGGTATAAATCTAAATAAAAATAAACTGCAATGAATTTGCCGGTTGACAACTTGACATACATACATACTACTGCGATTGCATGGTTGCAGCATTCGTTTTATTTGTTTTCATTATTTCCCTAGGTCAATAATAGCCTCATTATTTACCTCTTATTAGTTCCAGGTCGTGAAATGTCATTTCGTGGCGCTTTGTTATGTGTAAAAATGCTATGATTAAGTAAAGTACCTTTACCGAACTCGTCTGTTACTCGCCGCGCTCGCTTCACTCGCTTGGCTCGTAAATCAGACTCGTTCGATAAAGTATCACTTTACTGACTTGTTACATAAATAACTATTAACTGACAGTTTGATTGACATATCCTAATTTCAAAATTTACTGCCATAACTTTTTAAATATGTCTTTCATAAATGATAATAGTTGATGAACAAATTTAATAATATTAATATATATATACAGGGTGAGTCAATATCCTGACAAAGTAAATTTAGTTGTTAATTTTTAATATAATTATCAATTTGCCTACTGTAGTTGATGGGTTGTCATTGCTTTACAATTTAAAGATATTGCACTAGGGAGGGGGTAATATAAATTACAAACACCTATTACTAATATGAAAACCAAAATAATTCAAATCTTGGTATTTGTAATGTATATGCAACACCTCACTCACCTAAACATTCAAATATTTATAAAAACCATAAGCAAATATTAACATAACTTTTTAACTCTCCTCCGTATATAGATTTAAATTTATATGTTTATGTATCCAATAATATGATCTTTCAATAATTCAAATCTTATTATTTTACTTTATTATGCCCAAAACTAACTCAGTTATAAAATTTATTATGCAAATATTCTATATAACTTTATTTATTTAATAAATGAGATCAAATATTTCATTTCTTATTATTTCACTAGTTACTAAATATTTAACTTTGCCACTGCATTGAATTTTCTACAATGAAACTAGTTTTTATCTTGATCACGCAGTACCTACAGTACATTTATTTTTACAAACTTGTTAGCAATGGTTATCTCCATTGTAATACGAAAACTATTTTACAACCTATAAATTCTCTTAAGTATTTTGTTAGTATATCCCTCCTGATTAAGTATTGATTAATACTTGTAAATTATTAATTAATTTGGGATAATATGATGTGGTATGTATGTTCTTTCTTCAATATTTAAAACAAATAACACTATAATACTTATGTTTCTTGTAGGTTATTGACTTTTCGAATTTCTATACTTTATATGGAAGTTACTAATTCTATGTTCCTACTTTACCAAATAAAAGAAGAATTTTATATATGATCCGTTTAATAATAATAATAATAACTTCAAATAAAATACGAAGAATATTTTACAGTCTTTTACGACATTTACATGAACTTGGTAACTTGCCTAACCAAACTTTGTTTATTGTTGACATATGAAGGATGGGTAATAACTCTTAACTCTTCGATAAGGTATGTATAACAAACAATTACCGGTAAATCTGTAAATTTAGTATATCTCAATGTATACAGAACTGAATTTAACCAAATTTATCTAATTTTAAACGCTCAATAATTTTCTGTAATATTTTTACGTGTCAGAATTATTCTACTTTAACAAATATGAATATAAATTTCATTCATGATAATTCTGGTGTAAATAGAGATGTAAAACTTTTACGATTATTTATAAGCGACTTTTTATGACTATAAGTATATCTTATTTATACTTATGACATTTTCACGATGAAAAATATAAATTTATAATTGTTCCTTTTATATAAAATTATACAACCTCTTTACAACTTTACTCTTCTATCTCTGGCCTTTTCCACGCACTATATCATTTTTTCTTTACAGCTTCAACTAATTTGCTTGGGAAAATATTATGTAAATGCTTCCTTATACGAAAAACAGCATTCCTTGGTACGTTATGCAGCAAATATTCACCTCTGGATCTTCTCACGTACAATATTCTGGCTGAGCTAACTATTCTCGAACAATATCAGGACCCTGGAACTCCACGTAGGTGATGTACCGTCTCTATCTCGTTGTGTCCACGTAGATTAATGGTTTTCTTCTGGATTAATATAACAGCTGTACATTTGAACATTACACTTAATTCTGGAACTGGATTTCTTGAAATTTCTTGAGACAAGGGCACCTTTTAGAAATTTTAAATGATTCCTGGACTTCTCGTGTGTTTCTTGCTAGTTGATACTTCTCATATTTATGAACCTAACTGGACCGTTAATATTTGGAATTCTGCTTGTCCCTTACGTACTATTGAAGAGTTTAAACTTCGCTCTGGACCTCGTTATCGATTTCAAAACTGTAAGTACCAATTTTATATAATTCCTTTTCTTATAAATATCTTCTTGTAGCGTTTATACTCTTGGTAATTGTGAGTACCAAAAAATATCTTAAATATTTTCTACTCTTTTACTAAATATATAATATTCTGTCGTCTAAATACTTTCCACTCTGAAATAAACACTTTCTTCCCTACTTTTTGTGATTTTCGCGCTTTAATTAAACAATTTTCGGAATAAATCTGCGTTTATCCGAAAATTACACACTACTTCTCATGAAAAATTTTTAATTCTCCCATTGTTTGTTTATAATCTCCTAGACAATCCTTAGTTTTTTTTTACCACCAATAAAATTCCTTTCCTCAAAATCCTTATTCAAAACAGTTTATTTCAAACTAATTGATAAGTTTCAGTGTTTATCAAATTTCAGTAAACCTTTCATTTTAAATCTCTATTAATTTTTTTATAATGAATTTCTAATACTTTTCATTTCAAAAATACAATACTAACATTTTTTATGTAAATGTCAATTTTGACAGTTCCGCTTTTTTAAACTTTACCCGCGAACATATTTACCAATTAATTCCTTTCATATTTCAACATTCAACACTAAATTACTTTACTTAACAATATTGTTAATTAGACAAGTTTTACAAAATTATAATCCACATTTTAACAAAAGTAATAACCTTTAAATCTCTATTTTCAGAATGTGATGAAAATTTATACGACACCGAACCTGTTCCACTACCACTCCTTCAAGAAATGTCTACTTCAATACCAAATATTATAACAGCAATAAACTATGCTTTAAGTGTATTCAACTGTTCTTTATTATTGAAATAAATTTTAAATTTACAGTCATGCTAAAATACGTTTAAAAGATTAAATATACAGGGCTATTCGCTTATATTAGTTACCTATTTCAATATATACGCTTACACAGGATGATCCACAAATCATTGGCAGAAAGAAGATGTATTTTTTTTCAAATTGAACGCCCTATATATAAGTTCAAGTTTGGATTTGGATAGATATACAGTGCGTTCATGATGAAAGGAACAAATTTGTTTAAAATTCAAGTAATTATTTTGCAGAAAAACGCTCGGACAAGTCGATTAGTATTTTTAGTTGTAAATTTTTTGAGATAAGAAAATTATATTCAGGGTGTCTAAAGAAGAACATATGCAGCAATCATTGTTTTTTTATATGGAATATACTGTATATTATGCCGTATTTGTATTGCACGGTAAATTCTCAACACTTTTTGTGTAACATACCATATCCCCAAAATCAGCGGTTTTCGGAATAATGACGTTTGAATGTGATAAATTAAAAGAAATACATGAAAATCGATTAATTTGAAGTAGAGTTTTTTGTTGAAGATAACATTTGCAATACCAGGTTGTTTTTGTTGGCTTTTAAAAAAATGTTCAAGGTGTCCTTGTTCAATTTAAACATTTTATTTCATTACCTATGTGTATTTTAATTTATCACAAAACTCATTATTCCGAAAACCGCTAATTTTGGGGATATGGTATGTTACACAAAAATTTGTTTAATATGTTTAGAATTTACCCTACAATTCAAAAATGGCATAATATACAGGGTGTTCCATTTAAAAAAGAACAATTGCTGCATATGTTCTTCTTTAGACAGCCTGTATATAATTTTCTTATATCAAAAAATTCTAAACAAAAAATACTAATCGACCTGTCCGAGCGGTTTTCTGCAAAATAATTACCTGAATTTTAAACGAACTTGTTCCTTTCATCATGAACGCACTGTAATTTTTATTAAACGTAATTATACGTTAAAGTTAATAGTTTTAGTTAAAAGTTTAAAGTTAAAAAGTGACACTTATATGCAGAACCTGTTTTAATTTATACTGAGTGTTCGCAAAAATGTTGCATAATAAGGAAACTTCACGCACAGAAGACTTATTTATATTTCTTTACAAAATCATATTAAGCCCTTCAATAGCCACATGGAAAAGTATAGTCACTGTTGAAAAATATTAATGCAGAAATTTTAAACTCGGTCAAACTTATCGTAAAGGAATAAAATAATCGTCGTGTTGTTGACTTCTGCTAATAGTACTTATTGCTTTGTCGTTGTTGTTTCTTGTGCCTTGTTGTTATGAAATATTTTATTTATTTTAACTGGGAGTAAAATGTACTTTTTTTTAGGCAAACATATTCACACTTGAGATTAGTCATTTTTTCTGTTAATTGTAATTTATATCACATTTCTGTGATAGTCAAGGCAATAGTTAATCACACTTTAGCATCATATTTTGTTTAAAGTAAAAAGAAAAGTTATAAAGAACATTGGATTTATTTTGAACATATATTGAAAACAAAGCTTATATGGAAGAACCAACAACAAAGGAGAATATGAAAACAAGAATAAGAATTTTTTGTTGAGAAATATCTGCCGAAACTCTTGAACATGGAAGAACAAAAAAATGTAGGTGAAATTCTTTTTTGAAAATCTGCAATGCACGTTGGGAGAGGTTTATAATATTAGGGAACATTCTACACAAATTGCACACGAAAACTTATTAAAAATTAAATATATAGTTCTAAAATATAGCACAGAAAAGGATAATTAACTTACAATTATATAACACTTACCTATCTAAAACTGACACTGACAAAGTTCAACTATAATAGAAACAAAATTATCCAAACGAATGAAAGTAACACACTGTTAAAGATAGTCAAATAAAATAAACCAAACTTTTTAATTTAAAGTCAATTATATCCAAAATTAAAAAGATAAAGGCGTTAAAGTATAAGTAGCTAATTTAGTAATCTACATATTTTATGATAGTACTACACAAAGCCATCTGTTGAGGTTTTCAGGTACCAAAAACTATAGCAACAAAGGTCTAATTTTAGTTACCCACGTGGTCATTTTCTAAATCAATTATAACTAGCCTGTCAAATCTGAGTGCCTGACAGACCACGGTATGGTGTTTTATATAGCTTAAAATAGTCCGAGAACACCCCCCAAAACGTCGTTGTTCTAGCCCAGTAGAATTAGAATTTGACCAGGACAAAATTTAAAGTAGCGATTTTCCTTGGCAAATCGTTTTATTTATTGAATTGCTTATTTTCAATTTCACACGAAAAATGGTGCTGACAAAACTTGTTTGGAATTAAATTTCCTACAATTTTGGTCCTTGAAGACCATAAAGGTGCGTGATGCGCGGCGTAGTGAAATGCTTCACTATTGCTAGGCGATTGCGCAGCGAAATGAATGGTTAGGGGCGCAGTTTCAAGATGCAACCCTTACGAGTCCCAAAAGATACATGCGGTTCTTCTCTCTGAACTTTTCCCTTTCAAGAAACCATTCTTTATATATTTTTTTATTTATAATTAATTAAAATATATTTTCATAAAATATTATTCAGTCTCTGAAACTTACGACTCTTTAGGGATACAGGAAATGCTAAATGGCTTTAATTAATTTGAGTGATTGCATTTCCATCTATAAACCACTGGTATTTTACAAAACTTACGCAAGCAGTTAAGCTATCACCATTTCACCAAAACTTCTTGTGTAATTTTATTGTTATAATAAACCATAACTTATTCTTGGGAATAGTGGCCCATTATTAACCCTGGAACGCTTAGTGGGGTTGCTGGTAACCCCAATAGAATTTAGAAACTTTGTAACTTTTTTGCGGTGCGGTTTGCATCACTGCGGAACTAGCTATGTTTATTTGAGGTTATGTTCTAAGTCATATGTGCGTTAAACATTTGCTTCTGTGCTTTGTTTTTACATTATAAAGCAATTGGGGTGACTTGTAACCCCAGGTAAGCATTAAAGCTTAAATTATTTTCCACATTTAAGCAATTTGTTTTGAATTTAGATGGCAGTGAAACCAGGTGATCCTAATTTTGAAGAAACCGTTTTACGGTGGTTTGATGAAGCTGATTCAGAGTATGATTCTGATGGTAGTGACCAAGAATTTGAGGACCATATATCTCAGCAGTCAGAAGTTGAAAGTGAGATTTCAGTTTCGGACGATGAAGATAAGAATGCAGACACGACAGATCAAAATTTAGGTCCTTCTATCAAGGGTAAAAATGGACATCGGTGGTGCTCTGATCCTCCTCCTCGTACTCGGACACCTAAGCGAAATTTAGTTGTACGCATTCCAGGTCCAAAAGGCGAGGCAAAAACTATTTCTACTGAATTGGAAGGTTGGAAGTTGCTAGTTTCTGATGAAATAATAAACAAAATAGTTTTACACACTAATTCGGAAATTATAAGAAAAAAAGTAACTATACTGAAAATTGTGGCTATGTTGGCGAAACGGATACAACGGAAATACTTGCTCTTTTTGGTCTCCTTTATATATCAGGATGCAGAAAAGATAATTACCTTACAACTGTCGAAATGTGGTCCAAGTATGGACCTGAAATATATTGTGCTATTATGAGTGAAACACGTTTTCGCTTTTTGTTATCATGTATAAGATTCGATGATAAAACTGTCAGAAATTGTGAAGATAAATTTTCGCCCATTCGGGAGATATGGGAGGAGTTTGAATCAAACTGTACTAAATATTATACTCCTCACGAATATGTTACTATCGATGAGCAGCTTTTGGGTTTTCGCGGAAATTGTCTTTTTAGAGTATATATTGCGTCGAAGCCAGACAAATATGGATTGAAAATAGTAACAATGTGCGATTCACGAACTTTTTACATGGTAAGTGCCATCCCATATACTGGGAAAGAAATTAGACCAAATTCAGAGCCTCTACCAAGTTATTATGTAAAAAAGCTGTCTAAATCCGTCCACGGAACAGGACGCAATATAACTATGGATAACTGGTTTACCAGCATTCAATTGGCAGATACCATGGTAAATCAATTCAATCTAACCATTGTCGGAACCCTCCGTAATAATAAGAGAGAAGTTCCTCCATCATTCCTGCCAAATAAAACTAAAGAAGCACTGACTTCACAATTTGCTTTCCACCAAAAAAAGACGTTAGTGTCATTTACACCAAAAAAGTCGAAATGTGTGTTATTGGTATCTACAATGCACAATACAAAAAATATAGATCCAAATAATAAACCGGAAATAATTAATTTTTGTCTTAATTCAACAAAAGAAGGTGTCGACACATTTGACCAAATGGTTCATACATATTCAGTCACGCGGAAGACCAGAAGATGGCCTTTGCGATTTTTTTACGAAATATTGTTTCAAATGGTAAAGGGTGAGAGACAAAAATGCATTCGCCGACATTATTTGTTTGAGCTCGGAATTCAACTTGCAAGACCGCACATGGAACGGCGTTTAACAAAAAATCTGCCAAAAAAATTGTCTTTATCAATAAAAAATATTCTAGGGATAGAGGAAAAAATATAGATGCGGTTCCTCGTCCAACAAAACTTACAAAACAAACCCGGTGTGCAATCTGCCCAAGAACTATAGACAAGAAAACTAAAACAGCTTGTGCAAAATGTTATAAAGCTGTTTGTAATGCGCATCGTGTTGACATATGCCTAAAATGTAGTAAATAAAGTTTTTAAGGTTTAGTTTTGCGTTTTTGATTTGCTTAAAATTGTTTTTATTGAATGGGGTTATGAGTAACCCCACCTAAGCAACTATGAGTGCACCTTTTACCTAAGCAGTCCAGGGTTAATATAATAAAAAGAAAAACCACAACTTAACGTTTCGACCTTTTTATTTTTTAATGTCTTCTTCAGAAAATTCATATAAAACTTAACTTTAAATTCGCCACCTTGGTTTTTTTTATTTTATAAATATGGAACTACATCTTCTTGTCAAATTTTACTTTAACAAATTATTATAATTTATTTGTCAATAATTATAGATGTGTGTATTAGATGGAAGTTTAATTAGTTTAGTAGTTTGACTTCATCTAACATACGGCAAGAAAAAAGAAGTTTTTACTTTGAATATCGTATTATTGTTATATATCCTGCATCACGGTTCCCTTATTCTCACTCACTCTGTATATAAGTATACGTTCATGAAATTATACATCAATATGTTCATAATTATAACAATCGTCTTAATTGAATTATATCAGGGCATTATTTAATTATCCAAGTATTTTGGATGGATTAGGTTCTAACAATACCCTATAATCTCCCATCAATATACACATAAATATCATTTTGTCTCACGGCATTATCAATTATGGATTATACATAATTGATATGTACTGTACCCGCCGCCAACTAACCAAGACTGCACTAATGAGGTGACAGGTAATTAGAGCACGAATAATGTCTATTGACATCAAGAACAATTCAATAAAGTTTATATTGTTAGAATCAATCGCGCGCAATTAACGATACCAATAATATAATTACTTCATTTAGGTTGAGGGTAATTAAGTTATATATTAAGAAGGTTTTGTTCGAGACTTGTTAGTAGATGACAATGCGTAAACGATAAGCACATGTTCACAAAATGCTTGTAATTCTCAGTATATTACGATTTTGTCTTTAGAAATAATAAACATGTTTTATTTTTAATTAAACTTTTATTGGACGAATTACTCCAGTCTAGAAATTTGATTAGTTGATACTTCTAATTATATTTGCTGCAAAAATTTCGAGGCATCGTCGAAACTTCAGTCTGATTAACTGCAGTAATTCCCAGACACAAGTCTATTTAAGAAATAAAAAGTACTCTACTCAATTTTTTCATATCAAGCTTGTTAAGTTTCGATAAATATTAAACTAATTCGTACACTGAAAAAAATTGGGATAAAATTTCCACGTAAAATTACACCAATGTTACAAATTTACTGAAAATTTAGAGTGGTTTTGTATCAATGATGGATTTTTTTTGTGAAATTTTACATTGAAGGATCAATTTCTCTGAAACTATAGAATTTTATAATATTATAGTAAAATTACACCTGAAAAACAAATAATTGGTTAATTATATCATGGTAATGGAATATTACCGAATAAAATTATGTTGTTATTGGGGAAATATAGCACCAACCGACACCACCGAGAAACAAGGCCTGACGACGTGAAGTATGAGTCATCAATAGTAGTCATACCTACAGCTACAGCGTTCAATTTGAAGCGGGTAGAACGTAGAACATACATTAGCGCGGGTTCATTTAAATGACTGAATAAACACCAACATTGAAAAGCAATTGCTCAAGCTTTTTATATCAAAAATTTATTAATACATAATATACTACATTATCAATACATAACAATACACATTACATTAATTAGATTTGAATCTTTTACACTGGGGCATATTTCTCCTAACAACTACATCATTTTTGTTTCCGACATAATTATTTAACAAAGTATTTATGCTGCAACTTAATAGGCCCTTAAATATTACAGATTTATTATGTTTAGTACATTCATGCCCAATAAAAATATCCAAATTTGCAAAAATTGCGAAACCTAGTTTTGCGATTACTTTTCTATGCTGATTTAAAGCCAAAAAATCTTTTTCATATTCACATGATACTAATTTTGTCACAAGAATATAAATCACAGAAAAGCAGCGTACCACATCGTAACTGGGGTATTGCAAACCGCCTCTATTTTTGGCCGTAATAAAAGTAGTTGGTATTTCATTACTATCTTCAAAAACAAGATCACCTTTCTTTGAAATCAAGAATGTTTCACAGTAATGACATTTTAGTTTTTTTATGCAGGCAAATGAACAATAACCTGCTATGAATGTAATTATAGGCCACATATGTACAGATTCAATATCATCATCGTCGACTGTTAATTGAGCAATTTTTGGCGGCAAATCAAAATCAATATCGTAGTCGAAAACATCACAGTCAGGAATGTTTAACACATCAGCAATTATTTGTGTTAATTTTTTTGGATGCAATGATATAGAACCGTAAATAGAAGATTTTAAAATTAAGGGTAATACACTCTGCATTCTGAGTTTGGCTTCCGATTCATAAATTTGTCTCAGAGATACATGGTACTGAGCCCCAGCTAACTGCCTGTATTTCCCAAAGCGGTCCTCCAAATTGTCAGTCTGAATTTTGCCAGGAAGAAAATATGCGTTTCCCCTTTCTTTAATCCAATAATCGGAAAATTTTATTAGACCCTCTGTGGTTAATTTTAGAGCGCAGTAGGTTTCTGAGGTTAACTTACCACTAGAACTTTTACCCGACGATAATAAAATATTCCAACTCTGTAACCAACTTAAAAAAGAATTTAAAAAATCTAAAATATTGTAAGAGTTGGCAGTAATAGGTTCTTGAAAAGGATTTCTGAGCCTTACACCTTTAAATGGTGTTTTAACATTTACAATGTCCCACCATTTACATATAATTTCAATAAACGTACTAGTGTCCTTCCAAGACGTAAAATTTTTTGTTGGCCCTAATTCTGATAGTGCTGCCACATTGTTCGAATTAAAAACTTTCAGTGCTAATTTGACATTTTGCCGCTCGATGGGTGTTGGATATAATGCTTTAAGACTTAAACCGAATCCATACATTATTAGACTGTTTTTTTCAAGTGAATGCATCTCCTTCAAGGCACTAAAAGCTGCAATTAACTGTAAGGTGTGATCTGAAAAATCAGGAAAAATCATTTCTTGATTTTCTTCATTGATCCAGTTATTTCTGATGCATTTAAGAATATGAACGCTATCAAACCAAAAAAACATTGATCGGGTGCTGTCCTTTGGATGAGAATATACATTTTTAAGTTCAGGAGGATCAGAAAACAAAGACATACATTTCCTGTTTATAGAGTGATTATCTGTTACAACTCCCATTACTTCAAAGCCGAGGTTTTCTAAACCCATAATAATTTGTTTCATAAATGAATGCAAAGTTATCGCATTACTTTTTTTAACAGGCAAAATGTGTACAACGTCTTTATATACAGACTTTAAGCTATTAATCATAAACACAAATGCACTTGAAGCATTTTCCGTACCATCAAAAGCAGCTCCAACAATGTCACCCCCTTTATAGTCTAAGTCAGGTTTTAAATGGACTTCATCCATAAGTAAAATGACACTTTTATCTTCTGAATTCAAAAGATTAAATTTGGAGGAAATATATCGCAACAAAGTGTTTTGTTCTCTAACAGGATTAGTTTGCAAGTTATTTGTGTATGATTTTATAACAGAACAACAAGGAAGTCGTAAGTAATCAGAATTTCTAAAAAAATTATAAGCATGAGGTGAAATGGAATGAAATAAACTACAAAAAACTAGAAAATCTGCTGAATAACGCGTGTGAGTTTTACACATGTTTAAAAACGAAATTTGTTGCTTAAACAACGTAATAGTGTTTTCATAATTTGGTAAATGTTCCCTCAATAAATCTAGGTAAGTCACAATAATTAAGATTAGTTCAGCTGCTGAGCTCTTCTGACCAAACTCGTTGAAAAATTGTTCAGAGCAACTTTCAACTAAATTATCAATTTCATTCAAATTGTTTACTTTCTCTGGAATTTTTTTCCCACAAACAAACTTAACATGCACATTATTATCGTAAACAAAAACATTCAAATCTCTCGTTATTTTTATAGAGCAAACTATTGCAGGATTGGGATTATGTTTAAGTAAAATTAAAGCAATGCTCGAATCTTTTACAAATAATGTCCAAGCAGTTTTGACTTGATGATTTTTAATTTTATTATCAATTCATCAAAACTCTGGAAATATTTAGCTTTGGCATAATTTTCATGTGTTTCCAAGCTTGCAGAAATGGCATTATTGAGTCTTTCAGAGTCTAGACGAGCCTTTTTTTCACTGGGAGCCTCTCTTCGAGGCAGTTCTTTTTGCACAGGTGATGGGATATTGAGGACGCGAAAAGGCACAGAACCTAAACATGTTTGTAATCAAATTAAATAATTAATAACATAACTAAACAATTACCAGGTGCAAGTCTAGGATATTTAAGGGAAGCCTTCAAAATCTTTCCCGTTTTTTCGTCATGTGTGGTTGAGAAACGAAGAATGTCTTGCTCGTGAAAATGCAATTCACACACCTGCAAGCGCAAATATAATTCCCGCAATTGTTATACAAGAAAAATTTTATTGCTTATTACCTTAGAAGAAGCTGTTGGAACAAACATTTCACCATTTTTCTCTTGCCTTTTAATAGCTTGCACCCATCGAGCATTTAGATCTTTGTCCTTTGGGAAATTAAAAAGGCTCACTTTAGGACCACTTGGGTAATTTCCTCTACAGTTGGTCGCACAACACCGAAACGTCATGATAATCAAGATAAATTAAATCCACAGTTAAATTAAAACACCGACTGAGGTTAGAACACACACACAACGACACAAGAATCACCGCTTCACTGTCGCTTAGTCGCTTTACCAGCTTTGTGCATGGGCGGCGTGGCTTTGTTATGACTACTCGTGCTGACGTCACATACTGCCACGTTTCTCGTCGTCAGGCCTTGTTTCTCGGTGGTGTCGCACCAACAATGTGAAACACCCGTCAAGATGTGCCCGGCAATTAGCATATAGAGAAGATGACGCATCCAGTTTTCAGTTCGTTATTAGTTCGTTCATGTGGTTTACAGAATAAACGCATTTGATCCATTTGCAGCAGTGTCACGGTTTATTTTTATTATAAAATATAAATCGGCTATTCACAAGTGCTCATACAAGTGATTTGTAATTCAAGGTAAATATGTTGCCATTTATTTTTTGTTTGTCGTTATCCGGTGAAGTAGGTATTGAGGTTATGTCAATTTAGTTTTTGATGTAGAAAAGAAATAATTCTTTTGCACATTCATATTGTTAGTGTAGATACAGAATAAACTGGCCTATAACTATGACCGTATTACTATAATTTAGAGAAATCAAAATTTTAATGCTCTTGGTAATTCTTTTCTCTTTTCCGCGATCATTTTGCGAAAATAACTGATTCCATACAAACAAATACCCACGGAAGTAGACAAATCAAGTAACTGTTCATCGTAACAAACGTGTTTGTTGCAAGAACTAAACCTTTGGTTTCTATTTTCACTGGGCTGGTGTTACATTTTTGATATAGGTATATCGCGCCTAATTTTTCACGACAGGTTGGGTGATTTTATTGTTAAAATCTCTTGCAAATTTTAAACTGGTAAGTTAATATAAGTTTTGAAGATGGTGTCTAACTTGGAATACTTTTTAGGAGATATAATACCTACCAACAAGATGTCTGTGTGCCCTGTTGCAGAACACCTTTTGGTTTAGTTCCTTATTTTATTATATTTCAATTATTCACTTTTGTAACGAGTCTATCACAAGCTTATGTGTTATGTTTATTTGTTTATAAGTTTATTCGTTTGTGAGAAATACACGTTAATTTAATAATTTTTGCAGTCTTCCCAATGTACCCGTTTCTATTTCTAAGTGTTCATTTGTTTAGAGATAAAGAATAAGCAATTTTATTATTACATTCAGAAAACGGTTCCAGATTTTATTCCTATTAATAAGCCTGCAGATTCTTAGATTGTTTTTATATTTACGTTAACACTTTTTCAACAGTTTTGTGGGAATCAATGTTATTTCACTTTTCTCAAGTACTAAGATAACCTTAGCGACAACTCGGAGTGAAGTAAATAAGTATAATTTATTTGAAAACCAAGTTATTTTACATTCAAATGTTATATGTATTTCTTATGGTAAAGGATTATATATAGCCCTAATACTTATAGGAAGATAATGACAGTTTTGAGACGTTCAATGCAAATTCGTTATGAGAGCCTTCACGAATAGGTGTACAGCAATATGGTTATTTGGGCGTTAGATTATCTTTTTATCAAATTCGAAAAACTATATATATATTCGTAAAATCAGTAGTTGTCCTAAATGGCTGTAGGACACAGTAGGTCGTGGAATTGAGTAATACTTTGTTGCTTCTTAAATACTACGAGTTTACACAATTTGTATATAGTATCTTCGAAACGGCAAAGTATTCGTACCACAGCCTTCTTCAAGCATTTGTGACCTCCTGTATATTTTACTTATATATTTTCAGAGTAATTTGAAAATGTTTTATAAATTACCTTTTTAAATATACACAAATGTATAAAAAAAAGTCAATAAAATTACATATAAGAAGTAAAAATACTTGTCAATTTTACCTACTAAAATTCCTTTTCAATATATTTAGGAAGTAAATTTCGGGTGTAATTTTATAATGATCGGGAGAAATTACTATCTAATGTAAAATTCCGGTACGGATTGAGAGTAAACGGATTTCACCTAATTCGTACTGTAATTATTTTTTCTGTGTAGGAATCTTTCCAAGAGATATACTGTTTGCCTACAAAAGAATCACCGGGTTTTAAAAAAACTATATTTTAGATGAGGGAGAGAAAAATACCAGGAAAGCGTGTAAGATTGACAGAAATGACGATGAAAAAGTCAAAACCAGCAGTATGACGGACAAAGTGCAACTGAAGACTTCGAAATTAACGTAGGTGTAAGATAGGGTGACGGACTATCAACCAATTGTTTATTTTAGTACTGGATGCAGTGGCCAAGGAATGCAATTTCCTGGAATCAAAAATCAATAAGACGATACAAATAGTAGTGCATAGGGACGATCTCACTGTACTAGCTAGAGAACGGAGAAGGTTGGGAGAAGCAAATCAAAAAAATTGATCAAGCAGCGAAAAAAAGAGGCCTTACACAAACCAAGGAAAAAGTAAATATATGGAGAGAAGCAGAGGAAATAGAGATACAACACCAAGGAAGTAAAAATAGGAAATTATGAGTTTGAAATAGTTGATAACTTAGAAGTAATGATAAACAGTAAGAATGGCAGAAACATGGAGATAGATCATAGAGTACAGGGAGGACATAGAGCTTATTATAGATACAAAAACATACTGAAAAGTAAGACGATAAGCATGAATACAAAGTAGTGACTATTTAAAGCAGCAATCCGACCTGTAGTGACTTATGGGGCAGAGACAATGAACGTGACAAATATGGAACAGCAAAAACTGAGAAGGTTTGAGAGAAAATCTTAAGAAAAATATATGGCTTAAAGTAAGTGGCAGATGGAGGATACAGAAGGCTAATGAACTTCGTAATAAAAAACATCTTGAAAGGAGAAGAGATCGTAAAGTACTTAAAAGTACAAAAACTCCGATGGTACAGCCACATAAGGACTGAAGTAATAATAAAACAAGACATGGAAACCAAACAGAGGTAGAGAAGAGAGAGACCGAGAAGAAGGTGGGAAGTTCAGGTGATAGAGGATATTAAGAAACTGAAGATACCGGATTGGAGGAGTCCAGCACCGAGATGGGTGGAGGAGCATAACAGAGGAATCAAAGTGGAACAACAGTTCAGAATAAGGCAAGAATGGGAAAACGTGGAGTAACAAAATATGAGCGGTAACAATACCCAAGGGAATGTATGACCCTATATATATATATATATATATTAGAGATATACTATCAAGTAACACATGAAAAGAAATAGAAAATGTCCGAGCTTTTATCCAATCTCATTATAACTGCTCTATGTGTGCTCCACGTGTCACACGGTGGGAAAGTTCTGTCCTGATTGATGCTCCTCAAATCAGCATTAATGCGTTCTTGGAGCACAGCCAGTATTGCAGGCATTGGTGTCACGTAAACCACATACTTCATATGTCCCCAAAGATAAAAATCACCGAGTCCTCTATGCCACTGTGTCCAATCCAACGGTGAGGAAGCGTCTCGTTTAGATAACGACGCACTTCGCCGTGCCAATGAGGCGGCGCCCCATTTTGAAGTCGTTGGAATCCTCTGTTAATTGTGGAAATAACCACAACTGCAATATATCCAAGTACCTATGTTATGCCAGCCACCCGTGACTAAACACCAGACGATTATCAAAGTCATTGTCCTCCATCAATTCCAGCATTTGCAATACAAAAATCCATTCGTTTTACAAGATCGTCGAGGCGTATAATTTACTTTGCACAATCTGTAGACAGTACGGCTTAAAACGCTATCGATGTCGAAAATCTTCCGTAGAGTTTGATCCGGAATACCAAATTTACGACTTGCTTTTCGGGAAGACTGTTGTATGGTATAAAACCTTGCCTAGCAGCCACCACTGTGTCGTTAAAAACACGCGGTCTTCCAGTGCTTTTGCGTTTATTAATGGAACCTCTGTTCTTGTATTTTCTGTACCATCGCAGAGTGATGGTCTCTGGTGACCCGGCGGTTTTTTTCACACATTCTTCCACATGCACGTTGCACTCTAACCAACGATAAACTCATCGCATAGTTAAGAACACAAAACGCTTTCTGTTGCATAGTCGCCATTTTGCAAACACTTTTTGCGCTGCCACCTGGCGATATAAATTGAAGTTTGCAAGTGCGTATGTTAAACTTAAAAACTTTCGCTTTCTTGAGATATAGGACTTACTTACTACTAGATCTCTAATACTTTCTAGAATACAGTGCTTTAATACCAGATGATCCTTTTGTAGGCACCTGTATATTAAAAAGAGAATATTTACAAATATATAATAAAAATAATATCATAGCAGACCGTGACCTCATGACAGCATGCGTATTTGCATACCTAAATAATAGAATATAATTAATAAGTTTTAATAACCCATATAATAACTAGCAGGATTATACATTGCCCTTTGCCAACAAACAAATTTTTACGAAACAATATAGCTCAACAATAATTGTATCAACATTACATCGTCTTACAACTGCCATATATGCGAATCTCAGAGTTTATTCAATATTTTATTTGAAATATACATTACGCCTACTCCAGAAGAACTGAAATGTATATCTGGAAGAAATACATGCATTTTATAATATAAATATTTAATAAGCTATAATACATAAAGAGACTACACGAACTTGGTACGTCATAATTTATTTATTTGGCAGAAAATCTAGCTATTTTAGAAGGAATATAAATAATTTACCATTCTCAGGTATATGTTTTTACCGAATAACATTCCTTGATTTCATAATATTAAGAACTGCCAACTAAATTTATTTAACATCCCTCCATACAAATTTACTTTCTGTCTGCAGAACTTTTATACTTTTGGTTGTTTCATATTATTTGTTACTTCTGATTTTTCCGCTTCTTCTTTCATTAAGCAAAATGCCTGTTTTTACTGAGGTCGTTTTCATTGATTCTCCTGTGAAGTAATAGCCAGCTTTCCTCCCATCATTTGGGAGGTCTTCCAATTGGTCGCTTGCCATGTGGTTTGTTATTTCTAACGGTCTTGAGTAACCAATCCTTCGTCATTCTTGTTATATGTTTGTTTCCTTTTCTCCTGCGGCAACTTATCCATCGCATTATATCTCCCTGATGAGGGTGTTTCTTGTCTAGTTTTGTAGGCTATATGCAGTGATTATTAGCTGTATCCTTATTTCGTTAGTTTATAGTATTCTTTTTGACGATCATGTTTCCGCACATGATTCTGCGTCGTAAGCAATCACCGGTATAACATATGCTTTGTATATTTTTGCCATGAATTCCGCGCTATTGTACCTGTTTTTCCAGATAATTTGTTTCATGAGGCCTGATATCACCGCAGCCTTATTCAACTTCTTCTGCGAGGTTTCCGTAGCTTGTAATTTTGCACCCAAGGTAGCGCATGACTTGTTCGATGCTGGTATTGACTACTGCAAGTTTGCATCGTAGTGGGTGTTTTGCTGTTGTCATTGATTTTGTTTTGGTTGGAGAGATTTTCATATTGTATATTCCTGCCTGAATATTAAAGGCGTGCTGCATTCGTCGTAAGTCGTTGACGCTTTCTGAGATAAGTATGCCTAACATCATTCGCCTAGCATACAGTCTTTATCCTGTTTTGCCCTATCCGATAACTTGTTCCAACCCTATTCATCTATGATTTCGTCCTTTATCGTGTTAAATAGTAGTGAATTGAGGCTGCCCCCTTGTCATATTCTTTTGTTAATATGTCGTTCACCGTCAGACGTATTATATTTCCGGTGTTCATCTCTCATTAGCCATAAGTATTTTGCAGGAGTATTTTTCCTTTTCAGGGTTATAAGGACGTCATTCAGTTGAAAACGCAGGGGTGTTGCATTCTATGACTTCCTCTCTGATCTGACTTATGATAAACAGAGTGCCTCATTTATTGGTATCTTTGAGGTTATTGAGTCTGCCACGATGCTGGTTAGTAGGTAGGGAGATTCCATGATAATTTGCTTGGTCTGTTGCCTTTTTTGAAAATAGTTGTGCTTTCCCTCCATTTTCCCGGGATTGTTCCTTCTGTCAAGACTTTGTTGAATAGTTTTGTGTACTCTTGATCCATTAGTAATTCGGCATATTTCATTTCTTCGTTGCAGATTCCATCTTCGTTTGGCAATTTCCTATTTTTTAGTTTCGGTATGGCAGTTTTAACTTTTTCTTCAGTAAATTATTCAGATCGATCCTCCTTTAATTCACCCGCTTCTAATGTTCATTTACCTTCTGTTTTTTTCCTCAGCCTTGTCAAGTTTACCTATGTTTTCTCTGTGATGCTTTTACTTTCTTATACGTAGTATAAGGAAATATTGTGATGATGAAAATTTTCGACCTCGAGATTTTTGCAGATGTCCACGTTTTGAGGTCCCCTGATACCAAAAAAGTGGTTTTTAAAAAATGTCTGTGTGTCTGTGTGTCTCTCTCTCTCTCTCTGTGTGTGTCTGTCTGTCTGTGTGTGTGTGACCACGATAGCGGTCAAACCGCTGTAGATATCAATTCCAAATTTTGTATTTACGAATATAATCTCCCTCTTGAGAACTGATTAGATTTTGAGCAAAATCGGCAGAGCGGAAGTAGTAGTTTACTTGAAAAAATCGAATTTTGCAAATATTTTGTCAATTACTAAGTTTAAACAAATTTATAAAGAATTCAAATATACTCAAAATTAAATTTGAGAAAAATTGATTTAATAAAGTTTTTCGAAATTCCTACCGGAAGTAGGTCTTTTACTCTTATCGAAAATCAGTTTTTTGCGAATATCTCGCAAGTCATGCTTTCTAGGCAGGTACATTATGAGTATAAAAGTATTTAGAACATACTTTGAAATATCTTTTGTATAAAAAAAATTTCGAAATTCGGACCGGAAGTACCACTTTTACTCTTATCGAATAGCGATTTTTTGCAAATATGTCGTAAATTATGCATTCTATATATATTTATGAAGAGTACAAAAGTATTTAGAGTTGGATTTGGAATATTTTTTGTATAAATGAAATTTCAAAATTCGGATCGGAAGTAACACTTTCATACGTATAAGAAAGTCGTGTGGTGGCCACACCTCATTTTTTAGTTGTATACTCTCATTCGTTTTTTTCTTTAAGTTCCGTAGTATCTTATAATTCTGCACCAGTACTCTTCTTTTAATTCTCATACTCGATTGTCGACCCGGTTTTTTTTTAGACGTAGTGATCGCCGTTTTCCTGCTCTTAACACACTGACAGAAATGCGTTCAATCAACGTAAAATGCAGTCATCCAACGAACTTGTTTATTCACCTATTTAGTGACCGGACACGAACGGTCTATGACTCATCACCCACGAGCGCACTATTGAAATTTTGTATTTTTAAAGAGTCTTTAATTTTATTTATTTAATTGGATAACAAGTAGGTGGTGATCTATAAAATACAACAAACATTATTATTTGTTCATATTGTAGTTCAATTTGAGCAAACTTTCCGTACTTTATTTATCTTATGAAATATAATAAATTTTAAAAACTCCTCACCCTTCTACCTACGCCGATGAAGAAAAGAATTTAACAGTAATTCAACTTTGTGGCCGTCCGTTTTCTCGAGGAAAACACATGTTGCAATTCACCATATGAATAGTGCTATTCAGTAACTGCCTGATGTTATACATTCATTCTTTTGTCCGTGGTAATTTCGGCCTGATACGTCCGCTCCATACCTATTAGCAATGCATGTAGCACGGTTCATGTAACATAGAAAAAATGTCAAAAGTATTAAGTTGTTTTAGCAAATAATATTTTTGGCCAACCAAAAGTGAATGTTAAATAGACACAAATAGACACTTTATGATTTTATACTACAGTCAACATTTTTTTATTTATTCCTTCAAGTAAAATAATATGATATTTTTTGTATGTTTTCTGAATGCATCACTATATGTTTTTAATTCATTAATAGTTCACTAAACTTACAAAAAAATGACATTTACAAATTGGTTTATTGAAGAAATCCATTTTTCTCTGTGCAGTTTTTGTTTTCTATCGTTATTGTTTTGGCTTTGTTAGTAAAACATGGTTTTTTATTGATTCTATTATTTTGTTTTATCATGTGTTTTGCGACATCTTCGTCTCTGGCATTGGTTATGTTGGTATTTATGTCATCTTATTCGTAAATTAGATTTTGTGTGGAAGTTATTTCTGCGAATCATCTTTAAAGAGATTATCTGTATAATCACCTTAGTTAATTAAAGTAAATCTTAGACATTTCTAATACCTTTTCTACAAGTAAAGGATTATTTATTCGAAGAATAAGTATCTACTGCAAAGTTCTCAGTAAAATCAGGCATAAGCAACAAAAAGTTTCCAAATTTCTCTTTTAAACTCATCCCAAAACACCATTCAATTATCGTAAATCAGTCACAACTGACAATATATAACTATATTTGCAAAAACATGTTTTGGATACCTGTCTTGTTAAATTACGAATGCCATTCAAAATCTTGAAAGCCAATTTCTAAAATGTCTTAAAGAGTTTCAGTGGAAACAGGATTTAAAAGTGTAATCCTTTCTAGGAAACGCTTCGCTTAGATCTTTAGATTTAACCGACTGATAATAAAAGTCAAACCATCTATCTAACATATTTTCTCAGGGAAAATATCCTAATACCTCTTTTGTCTTCAAGATTAAATTTCAGGAGCACTTACCTAATGAAAGTATTTAATGTAATACTAATTTTCTGTTGCTGCTTTATTACATTCCGACAGGGTTAATTGAAATCAGAAATGTACGGACACAAAATGTATATTCATTAGTTTAATTAGAAATTTAGTTGATAATATTTAATAATACATTTATTTTATAGAATGAAATATATTGAAATTACTTTCTATAATTTTAGTAATAAGAAAATATAAAGTGGTGTATTCCTACATTACGTTAGATGACTAAATAAATGATATTACATGATTTAAGTGATGAAAAGGTTTGATTAACGCAAAATTTCCTTTAGGTTAATTTTATAATATATTTAATAAATAAAAGAATTTCACGAATATTTAGTCATACTAACATTCAAGTAATATAGCGGTGTGTTTTGAAGGAATAATTCGCGGAGCCTTTTTTAAAAATTTATCAACACGATTTCTTGAAAAATATGTTTTTTGGTAAAGAACTTACGCTTTTTATTAGTTGTTAGAATTATGAAATATATTATGATTCTTCACTTAAAATGCATCTTTTATGTACATATTAATAAATACAAAGGATAGATGAAGCATTGTGATCATTTTTAAACTCGAAAAAATGATGTGTGGGCACCACACGAATTTCTTATACGTATGTGCGTTTCAATTATACAAAAGTTGTTCCAAATTAAGTTTAAAATATATTTATCTTCGTAAAAAAGCAAACCTGTGAGTAAATGTGTTGGTTTGCGTTCGAATTTTGAATTTTTTTATGCAAACATTATTCAAAATCCTATTCAATAGTACTTCTATTCTTTTAATAATCCTCTATATAATACATAATTTCCGAGATATTCGCAAAAAAGTGCTATTCGATGAGAGTAAAAAAAGTATTACTTCCGGCCTAAATTTTTAAATTTCTTTTATACAAAAATTATTCCAAAAGCAAACCCTAAATAGTTTTGTACTCTTGATAAATCTGCGTAAAATGCACAATTTGCCAAAAATTTGCAAAAAATTACTGTTCGATAAGAGTAAAACTGCACTGCAAGTTCAGAACAATTTACTTTTTCTTGGTTTCCTAGTTTTCTTTTTCTATGTGCTGTAGTGATCGTACTATAATGGCATGGCAGTGATTTATTTAGTATCCTTTTACAGAGGGCAAACCAGTATTACCAACTTTTATTTCACTGTCACCTCTTCTTTCTCATCAATTTTTAAATTATGGCTTGTGTTCTTATCTCAGCTTCATTGAGTAAATTTATATATCAAAAAGAGTTTGTCAAAACAAAGTGAAATATTGGGATTCCAAACATTTTGACAAAGCTTTTTTATAGCCATTTGGACTAACGTGCCTTCCACATTTTCTGTTTTTTTTTCCAGCATAAATATTGATGTAATATGCGTATCCCGTTTCTGAATCAGAATTCACTCACAATTTAATGCCAAGTTTATTTAGTTCCCATGGTATATACTGCTTCAAAGTAGATCTTCTCTTGAATATTGATATTGCTACATCGGCAGATTGGAATTAGCTGTCGGAATAGCGTTTCAGCAAGGTGTAGTTTAAACACGACAGAAGTTCATCATTATAATAAGTTTTGGTACTGTTATTGGGCTTTTCAGGTGAGTTAAAATATAATTTCGAATTAAGCAAAAAAACCTGTTTCTGGAAATAGCAAATGTTAGAGTTTTATTTCCGAGAGACTTATGTGTGGACCATTAGCCGTGCATATTAGGTAGTCTATCATAACTCATTACTACCAATAAGCATATTATAATAGCTGTTTCATCTTATTCCTTGGCAATACCGTACTGACGATGACCAACGAGTCCGAAATAAGTGTCTGCGGTTACTCAACAGCGTAATATGCCCAAAAATCATTTTTCTTGTATTTTATGTATTTCTTTTTATGATTTTTTTCTCTAGGTTTCGGATGGCACGAAGAAACCTTGCGAGTTTGTCAGTGCGAGAAAGTCACTGACAAACGTCAGTGCCTGTCTCGCAGTGGATGTCGGATGTTGTACTCAGAGGTGAGTATCTTCTGACCTGAGTTGCAAGTAGTGACCTGTCATCCTTCCGTTTGTTGCTTCTATCTCTCAGAATATCCTACCTTATTACTTGGATACATCGCACTGTTGATGATTAACGAGTCTGAAACAGGTGCCTGCGGTTGTTGTATAGTGATAGTTGCCCAAAAATCCTTTGTCTTGTATAATTTGTATTTTCACATAAATGCGATGGAAATAACTCTGAAAATGTACTAATTAATAACAATAGCCTAAAGACCTTTTTTTGAACGAAAGTCGATTAGTTATTACTTGGAAAGTTTTTCTAAATTAAGAAAAATACAATATTTGCAGTATATTTGCCAGTTGAATATGAAACAGTTGCTTTTGAAGAAGAAATGAATGCATTGTGCATTTCTATGGCTTACCAAAAGCAGTTTATTGTGTTTCACCTAAAATGTTGTTCAAAAAGCTAGACGTGTGGAATTTAGGAATGTCCATATTTTAGTATCCATTATAAAGTGATCAGTCTTACTTTCACTGAGATTTATATACATAATATGTTCTTATTTAAGTATTCAATTGTATCATTTTTAATAAAATATATACATATTTATATTTGCAAAGGAGTATAATTAATAAATATTAATTTTAGTTATCGCTTTTACTACAGAAAAATATGAAGAAGAACAAAAGTTGATGATTATTCTCAGGCATATTAGTTTAATTCGAAATACAGAAACCCAAGAAAATTATTAATTTATATGTAATGAAATGTTTATTTATTTTTTTAATGAATGTATTCAAAGAAGATTTATTAAACAAATCAGCAACAATGTGTGTAAATATTTTAGTTCAATTGTGTTTCAATATTCATGCTCTCATCGCTAAATGGTTTAGTAATAATATTATTCATATATGTACTTTCATTATTTACCAATATCTGAACTACTTTATCATAATTTGTAATTGTAAAAAAAGAGTGCTAAGTATTTTTCTTTAATTATGTGTAATTATTGTAAGAATAGATTTGTAAGCTTGCTGCTCTTATGGATATATTTGCTAAGATTATGTCCAATGTGCTTTGAGCATGATTTATAAATCTGGGCCTAAATGTTAGTCGGAGCATTTAATATAAACTATTTTTTTTTAAAGAGGTGCCATCTTAATATAAAAAGATATTACAAAAGAAAAGAAAACTATTTTATAAAATAGATACAAGGGGGGTGTATAACCATTACATGTTAATAGTATATTAAAGAATTATATAATAGAATTCTTGAATACGGGTCACTTGCGCTCGGCGCACTTGCGCTCCTACCTGAAATCGACCTATTTGCGCTCTCACCCTAATGACAATAAATTAATGATATCTTCGCCGGCCGACTTGCGCTCCCGTTCTTTCGGGATATATACATATATAAATACATAAAACTTAGGATATATATTGTACATAGCGCCTTTTATATTAGATGACCTACCTTATTGAGGCGAGTATATAAAAATTACTTATTGTAGGTTTTTATAAAATATATATACTCGCTTCAATAGGGTAGGTCATTTAATATGAATATACAGCGTTAGTAAAAAGTCCCGGAACGGTCGAATAACTTTGTTATTTGAAAATTATGATTTCTGAAATTTGGTATGGGGGTATAGTTAATATAAATGCATTTTATGCAATACAGTTAATATTTTTTTCACTTCCGGTTTCATCGGCAATACGTCCAACTTTTTTTTTTTAAATGGAACGCCCAGATTTTTTTAACACTTTTGAATGCAAAATAAAAAACTACGTTCAGGAAGTATTAATATGTTTATTCACAAGAAAACAGTTAAAAAATTAAAAAAGTGTCCTAATACAGAAAAATCAAGGTACCTTTGAAAAAAGTTGTTGTTTAGTGTTTGCATTCTTTTTTTTTCTTCATTGACACATTTGAAAATGGCAGTAAAACTTACTGAATCAGAACGAATTGAGATATTAATGATGCGTGGGTACGGTGATCGTCAACGTTCTTTTGAAGAGGTTCGTATTTTGTTTAATACTGTTAATCCGGATCGTCACATTAGTAAAAGTACGGTATACCGAACAATTCAAAAGTTTGAAGTCTTTCGTCAGGTGAAGGATTTACCTAGAAGGGGACGTCCATTAACAGCAACAAATGAAGGAACTACTTTGAATGTGTTACTTACAGTGGAAAAAAATCATCACGTGTCCACAACAGAATTAGGTCAAATTCATGAGATCTCTCAAAAATCTGCTCATAATATTCTTAAATCAGCAAGAATGAAAGCCTATAAAATGCATCCCGTCCATGAGTTAACTGAAGATGATCCAGATTGTAGACTACAATTTTGCGAAACAATGACGGAATTGATCGAGCAGCAGCCTAATGTTTTAGATCACATCATTTTTTCACATGAGGCAACGTTTTGTCTCAACGGCACTGTGAACAGACATAATTGTCGCTACTGGTCAATTGAAAATTCGCATTGGATTGAAGAAGTCCATACACAGCGTCCTCAAAAGGTGAATGTCTGGGCTGGTCTTGTTGGAAACAACATCATAGGACCATTTTTTATAAGAGGAAATTTAACTGGCAACGTCTACTTAAATTTATTGCGAAGTGAGGTTGTTCCAGCACTTGCGGCCCTCTTTCCAAATGCAAACATAGGTGATCACCCTAATGCACATTTTTGGTTTCAACTAGATGGAGCTCCCCCCCATTTTGCCCATAATGTCCGCGATTATTTGAATGAAATTTTTCCGGGACGTTGGATCGGACGTAGAGGAGCAATCGAATGGCCAGCACGTTCGCCAGATCTCTCGCCATTAGATTTTTTCTTTTGGGGTCACTTGAAATGTCAAGTGTACAAAAATCGTCCCCATAATCTTGAACAATTGGAAGAGAGAATAGTTCAAGAAGCCAATCGCATCACTCCAGAACAAATACAAAATTCAATAAGAAATTTTACTGACCGTTTACATTTTTGTCAAATTGTAAATGGAGAGCATTTTGAACAATTATTGTAATCGCAACCTCAATAGACAGGTACCTTGATTTTTCTGTATTAGGACACTTTTTTAATTTTTTAACTGTTTTCTTGTGAATAAAAATAAACATCTTAATACTTCCTGAACGTAGTTTTTTATTTTGCATTCAAAAGTGTTAAAAAAATCTGGGCGTTCCATTTAAAAAAAAAAAGTTGGACGTATTGCCGATTAAACCGGAAGTGAAAAAAATATTAACTGTATTGCATAAAATGCATTTATATTAACTATACCCCCATACCAAATTTCAGAAATCATAATTTTCAAATAACAAAGTTATTCGACCGTTCCGGGACTTTTTACTAACCCTGTATATACATAAAACTAAACAAGAATTATTTTTTTATGTATCTCTAACATGACCAAAACTGTTTGCTACTTCAATTCGTATTTTTATTATATAATTACGTGACTATGTATAGAATAACTCAAACCATTTTTTCTTGAGTATTTTGCCAAATTAATAATAATAATAAAACAAGCAATTAAACAAGAGAATTATAATAGTCAGATAAAAGTTAATAAAACAACACTTTCCTTCACATTTCATCCAGACGTAGGACTGGCAAAGTTTAATACATAAATATAAACTTTGGTATGTTTAAAAGTGTGTAATATGTCTTTCTTTTTTGAATAAAGAAATCGTCAATATTTATGCATTTTGTAGAAAAACATGTCATTATATGTATATAAGTAAGTATGTATTCCTTTTTGAATAAAGAAATCGTCAGTATATTATATGTAAGTTTGTTACTTTATTCTAGCTTTTGAATATAAGCCATCGTCTATTGTACCGAACGTTCCAATGTATTGTGTTTATGATAAGAGTTTCAGAAACCTTTTGTGTAATTTCAAGCTTTCCATTTTTACTGGGAATATATTTATTCAAAAAGGAAGACATACTTACTTACATATAATGACATGTTTTTCTACAAAATGCATAAATATTGACGATTTCTTTATTCAAAAAACAAAGACATTACACACTTTCAAACATACCAAAGTTTATATTTATGTATTAAACTTTGCCAGTCCTAAGTCTGGATGAAATGTGAAGGAAAGTGTTGTTTTATTAACTTTTATCTGACTATTATAATTCTCTTGTTTAATTGCTTGTTTTATTATTATTATTAATTTGGCAAAATACTCAAAAAAAAATGGTTTGAGTTATTCTATACATAGTCAGGTAATTATATAATAAAAATACGAATTGAAGTACCAAACAGTTTTGGTCAGGTTAGAGATACATAAAAAAATAATTCTTGTATAGTTTTATGTATATATACATTCATATTAAATGACCTACCCTATTAAAGCGAGTAAGGTAGGTCATCTATTACGAAAGGCACTATGTACAATATATATCCTAAGTTTTATGTATTTATACATGTATATATCCCGAGAGAACGGGAGCGCAAGTCGGCCGGCGAAGATATCATTAATTTCTTGTCATTAGGGTCAGAGCGCAAATAGGTCGATTTCAGGTGGGAGCGCAAGTGCGCCGAGCGCAAGTGAGCCGATACCGAATTCTTTTTCATCTTTATATTATAAAATATTTATATATTTAATTGTATTATGTCACTATAATGTATGACTGCACTCTGTATACTTTATTTCGTCTCTACGTATATACTTTTATATTCCACGCTAATAGCAAAGAAACACAGAAATTATCTGTGACAGCATATAGCTTCAGCTATAATTGACTTGCATGAAGGTTGCACATCTTCCTGTGTATTATGCTTTTGAAATAAAATAATTTAATTTCAACACGTTTTTCTGAAAGTTAAACATTATAATTATTACTCGCAAGCAAACGAAAGTGAATCATTCATTCTCTAAAAAGTATTGAAAAACTTTATATAAGCTTCACGATCATCGTGAAGTCCCAAGTGAAAGTGTCAATCAATATCCACTTTCAAATTATGTTTTGCTGGAGATCTGCCAACCTCTTGAAGAGGAAATCGTTTGAAATACTATTCCTGGGATGATGGCTTGTTATTAGAACCGAATCTTGAGCATTCGCACAAACATACCCACCTTTATAATAATGTAATGTTGCGGCAGCGCTATGGTAACGTTAAGCCCCGAGATTTAATGCAAGATATAGTTTTTCACAGAGCAGAAGCCACAGAGCCATTCAAGAAAGAACTCTTGTGTGTGCGTACATGCTTCTGTGTGCTCGAGAGGGTGGGTTAATGTCAGATAATGACACGTCTGGTGTCAAGCGTATCCGTTGCCTGGCCCGAGTGTTTATATACAAACAGTGACCGGCTGTGTGTCGCTGAGCTCAACAATACTGTTCCCTTGCCCGCCTGTGCACGCCCTTTTGACCGCCCTCCGGTATATCATCTTACGTTGTAATAGATCCTTCTTGACATTTAACATACCGAAGACAACTACTATTAATAGTCGTTTGTCTTACATGAACTTTTGTGTATTCAAGTTTGCGGCGAGGGGGATATTGTTTGACGGTATTCAACTGTATCAAAAAATCTAGAATTGGTTTTGAATAATTTTTTTAATCGACTTTTATTTATAATATTTAGTTTTTATTTAAATTCATGTCGTTTTCTAAATATTTGCTCATTCAAATAGTAGGAATTTTATAGTTGCCGACGTTGTGTTTATTGCGTTCTTGTACAAAAATGTCTATTATACAGTATGTCACCGGATCGATGTCTATTATACATTATGTCACCGGATCGACATTAAAAGAGGAAAAAAAATATTTTTGATTTCTCAGAAAATTTCACTCTTGATGATTTACTCTGCTTGTTTTCAAATCCCCAAAACATAAATTACTTTTTATTTACCTCGAACGGTTCTCGAGATAATATCATTTTCTTGCTAGAAAATATACAAATTGGACTCAAGTTTTATATAATAAATTTAACAAATAATGGTAAAATATAATAAAATTCTCAAGAAATTAAACTATTAATTTCCTATTCAAACAATGCTCCTCCTTTTTCTGCACAGATTTCAATGCGAGCTCTAAATTCATTGAAACTCTGTCTTATTTCTAAGATTGATAAGGACTGGACTGCATTTTGTATCCTATTTTTTAATTGCTCTTCATGATTGTCTAGTTGCTCACTGTACACAATTTGTTTTAAACGACCCCACAGATAAAAGTCCATTATTGTAAGATCAGGACTTCTCGGTGGCCATAAAATGGGACCATCTCTTCCTATCCAGTTATCATGGAACTCTCAATTGAGTCACTGGCGAACAATGCCGGCATAATGAGCAGGGCACTCATCTTGCTGGTAAAACATTTCCATTCGGTAGTTTGACGGCAATTGATCCAGTTTATTAGTTAAGAAATGTTGCAACATTTCCAAATATGAATTACTGTTTAACTCTTTGAAGGCCGACTTAAAAAAATAAAGGAACCCCAAGTAGGCATAATATTTGTTATACATTTTTTGTCGATTTTCTTTGGATTATGTGTAGACTGTTATGTAATTTTCAAGAAACAAAAGCCAATTTTTTGAAATTTTATAAAAACTTTCTACTTGTTCGAATGGGCATGTGTTTCGCATTTTGCAAACTTGTTGTTTTTGATACAAAATGTTTATGTTTTTCTATAAGGACAGTATGATTTATATTTGCACCTCATGATTTTCTTTTCTTGATTGGTACAGTTATCAAGCTGTCCACGATAGAGAGTCTAAAATTTTTCATAGTTACTTTAGGTAGTGTGCTAGGTATTACTACATACATTTAAGTTCAACCCTCGACATTATTATTTATTTCAATTGCAGTTTAAATGCCACAAGTTGGACTATCTATAAAATGAAATAATACTCTAGACATGAAATGTATAATTACTACGAATTAGTAAATGACCCTCGTATGTGATTTTCTTATAATCTCGTTACTTATTTTATAATATTCAATTTACCATATGTATTTTATTTTTATGCCCGACTAGCTTTATGTTATCATACTTGCTCAATATTAATCACTTTAAATTATAATACTTCTTTATCTAACTAATGTGTAATCAATTCAAATTTCAATCCTTAACTTTTGTAATTTTTTATAAGCCTTCAAAATCTACTTTGTAACTAACATTAATATTTTACTGATTTCTGTATTATCTTATTACTTTTCTGTACTCTTAAATAATCTAATTAACCAATAAGTGTTTAATTTGTCATATAGATGGCACTACTAGACCTTATATCGTATGTGCATATGAAAACTAATGCCTATCTTTGTATTAAATATATCCAAATGCTTTATTGTTTGTTGTGAAATACTCTATACCAAGTGATTTATTATAACTCATTATATACTACTAATAACATTTACAAAACTCTTTTCGGTAAAAAAATATTAATAAGCAGTTTCTTATTACAATATTTCATATGACATTTATTTATTTCAGGTTAGATTTTACGTAAATATTTCTGGATTTCAATTTTTATTTATCATAAATAAAACGACACTCTTCTAATAAAATTAAGTGTATATTCAAACATCTTACTAGGACATTGCTGGACATTTACTTGTTAACAATATTTTTAATAATTAAAACTTGATTAGTTGCCTTCTAGAAATTTATTTTGATGTGTATGTTATCCCTCTACAACCACTTAATACAGGTAAGTGTACTGACACTATTTACTTTGGCTATTTAAATTTGGGAATACTTCCTATTACTTACTCAAATTAAATTACGATATTATTCTTTATATATGTTTAAATAATGTATTTATAAAAATACCTCATAAAATTTTATACGAATGACAATTATTCACGTACTTCACATATTCTAGAAAATAGAGAATTAAAAACTTATATTGTTTATAACATATGTAACTGAGGAATAATCTTTAAGTTCAGTTAATTTATCTAATGACCTATTTTATAAACAATCAATTCTTTTTCAAAATTTAAACAATTAAATCTTTCTTTTCTACTATCCCAAATAATGTACTAAATTGGTAATACTTAAATGCTCCTTTCTTATAGATGTGTTTCAATCTATTTCCTGGTACTGCTGAATAACGGATTACCCCTTCCTGATGCTATTTAACTTCAATCTTGACCAATATTAGAAGACAGATTACCGAATATCCTATGTGTGATCTTGCTCGTCTTATGGAATAAAATTGTCCTTTTATTCGGATGTCGATACTCTTAGTGTACTGCAACCTCTCTTATATTACCGGAACTTGGAAAATTCTCCAACCTTTATGGATTACTAGAACTCTTGTGATACTCTTCTTCTTGTATATACCAGTACTTTTGGAATCAACTACCTCCTATAAATTCCGGATCTTGAAGTATACTGCAGCCTCAATGGAACTTTCAAAACATCTAGTAACTCAACTGCCTCCTGAAAACTCCGCCTCAACAACTCTCTACTAGTTGTACCTGGATCTTGTACAAAATTTGTAAGTGCTTTCTCTTTTTCTTATATTAAATTATTTATAGATAACGAATTTCACTCTGGACACAACTTTCTCTTCTATATATCACTGAAATCGTGTTCAATATCAGAAATTTTCTTCTGATATCAAAAACACGTCTCTCGGTTTTAGAAATTCAAAAATTCTCCTTTTATTTATATCCATCTCCTTAGCAATTCCTATCTCATTTTCTATTATCCAATCAACGTTTTACAACAGTAATTGAAACCAACAATACAGCTTTTAAATTCTCTAACATACCAAAAATACTTCTTTAAATTGCATTATTTGATAATCTAAATTCTTTTTATAATTTTAACAACCCTCCTTTACATATTCATATACTAACTAACAAGAACGGCGAACACGTGCTGTTTTTTTGGACCTGTAACTGAAAGGGAAATACGGGGAATAATAAACGAGATGAAGTCTAAAGAAAGTAAGGACATTTATGGAATGAACACTAAAATACTAAAATGGGTAGTTGATGACATAAGTAAGCCTTTGGTGGAAATTATTAACTCCTGTCTTGTAGAAGGATATTTTCCCATACAACTAAAGATATCAAAGGTCGTACCAATACACAAAGCAGGAGATATTAACAATTGCCAAAATTATAGACCAATTAGTGTACTGCCTGTTCTCTATAAGGTGTTCGAAGGAGTAATTGCATCGAGACTTTACAATTATATGGAAAATAGAAAGTGCTTGACTCCTAGTCAACATGGGTATCGAAAAAACAAATCGACCACTACGGCTCTTGTGGAAGTAATAACATACATCAACAAAGCTTTAGATGAAAAGAAAACGGTCATAATGAGCCTATTCGATCTAACCAAAGCTTTCGATACCGTAGACCACGGTATTTTATTAGACAAATTGGAAGGATATGGAGTGAGAGGGCCACCTTTACAACTAATTAGGTCCTACTTATCCGGTAGAGCACAAGTAGTAAATTGGAAAGGGCACAACTCTTCAGTGGGTTCTACAACACTAGGAGTACCCCAAGGCTCAATTTTAGGCCCGCTTATGTTTACAATCTATATCAATGACCTGCCGTATTCTCTTCCAGGAGTAGAAATGTGCTTGTACGCTGATGACACGACGATTCTTGTCAAGCATCAAAGCATGGAGGAAGCTATAGCAAAAACAAATATAGCCGTACAACAAAGTGAGTCATGGTTCGAAAGTAATAAACTAAAATTGAACACCGCTAAAACGCAAACCCTTACTATTCAGACACGTTGCGAAGAAGAAAATCAGGTTAAGCTATTGGGTTTGTATATAGACACAGGTTTGAGCTGGACACGGCATATTGACCACCTGGCAAAGAAATTGTCGTCAGGAATCTTCGCAATCCGCCGTATAAATGCCACAGCCACGTACGAGGCGGCTACACTTGCCTACCATGCAGTATTTCATTGCCACCTTTCCTACGGTATCCTCCTGTGGGGTACCTCGAATGCGGCAGACAGAATTTTTGTCCTGCAAAAGAAAGCCATTAGAGTATTGCATAATTTAAGATATAGAGACTCGTGCAGAGGCTACTTCAAGCAAACAAATATACTTACTTTGAAGTCTCTTTACATATACCAAACGTTAAAATATATTCATGAACACCATAAAGAATACCAGCTAAATGGAGAAGCACATGAGTACAGTACTCGCGAACGTGAGAGCCTGCGAGTTCCGAGGCATAGAATATCAAAAACACAGGATAACATGCACTACTGGGGTGTAAAGCTCTACAACCACCTACCGCACGGAGTGAAAAAGTTAAACTTGACGCAATTTACATATACTGTCAAGAAGCACCTTGTAGGGAAAGAATATTACACCATCGAAGATTACCTGGCAGATAGATGGTGACTCACTATTCTCTGGCCGCTATAATTATACACCAATTTTTTTTCTCTTTGTTAGGTTTGTTTTGACTGTCATTTCTGGTATTCATTGTCTGTTGTCTTTTACATTTTTAATATGTTATTTTATTTTATTTTACTTATACAATGACTATATATGTATATGTATATTATATTAATTACTTCTTTTTTTATATGGCATAATTTGACAAAGATTGTATTGTTAAATACTACTGAATAAAATTCTATTCTATTCTATTATTCTATTCTAATACCCCTCTAAATCCATATTTCTTAACAAATGTCAAATAATGACAGTTCCTGTATTTCAAATTATTCCCGGGAACTTATCTACATTAAAATCTATACACCTTTCAAAATTAGATTCTAAATATTTTCATCACCTCATTAACGTCAATTACTCAAGCTTTTACAAATATATAATACATTTTACAAAATAACAACTAATATTCAACTCTCTTCTTTCCAGAATATTATGAACTTCTAAGAAAAATGAACATGGTCAACCTTACCATATACAGGTGGTTTATTATAAAATTCGAATACTTGTTAAATTAAATAATCATCTATGTTACTATAAACCCAATAAACTTTTTAAACACATCATAATAAATTTTCCTACGTTTATTTAACTAAATTTTGTAATTTTCATAACCTTCAACAGAATATTGTTAACGTATGCCTTTATACTATAACAGTAGATTTAATTGTTTACGTAAAACGAATGCATTTACAACGCACGCATCAATTAAATAAAAGAATATTCGATGTCACCACTTTTTCGATTTATTTCGTATGTACGTGTTTTGATCGAATTTATAGACAAAATTTATGTTTACGTTGTAATCGACTATCATTCTATAGGACAAGGAATCATTTCGGCAGTTCCATCTTTTTTTCTCCTCTTTACCCCCAGAACCTCCTCATGACGGTGATAATTAGATAATAAATGTACACTTCGTTTATCCTTCCATTTAACAGCTACGAGTCCCTTATTACCTACTAACCCTGAAGTCAAAATACCCTCTTTTCAAGCCTTTGTCTGGAGTAAATATGGGTATAAATTGTCTAGTAATATTTACAGTTTTACATGCATAGAGATGTTTCTGCTGAAGCTCTTCCATTAACTTCGGTGAGGTAAAAAAGTTGTCGAAATAAACGTGATGACCCTTATTTTCTAAGCCCTCACACAATTCGAGTACGACACGACGTCCCAGACCTGCTTCAACAACATCTTCCTTTTTTCCCGTGTAGATATCAAACTTTAAGCAATATCCGCTTTTATCTGCTAATATTCATAACTTGTAACCTCTTTTTATTGGTTTCTTCGGCATATATTGCTTTAACGACGATCTTCCTTTGAATCTTATCATGAATTCATCTATAGCAATATCTTGAGAAGGTTAGAAACATTCGAGAAATCTGGTCTGCAATTGTGTTATCAAGGGTCGTATTTTGTACAATTTGTCATACATTGGGTCTGTACGAGGTGGCATATACAAATTGTTGTTCAAATAAATGTTGGATAAAAGCCAGCTGAAACGTTTGGCAGGCATTAGAGAAGAAATAAAGTTATCATGTAAATATTTATCCGTAGACCAGTAATCTCGATTTTGATTCCCATCAATAAATTTATCCCTATAAAAGTTTTTATTTCTTTCTTGTCAGTAGGCTGAAAATTTGCGCAATCATATCGTTGATTAGCATACAAATTCGTTTGAAATACAATTGAATCCCAAAAATCTTCTGTAAAATATTGATTAAATAATTCGCCAGGAGACGGATCTGGTACTGGCTTTTGTCGCTTGTTTTTGGCAATTTTACCTTTTTTTTTGAGAATTGTTTTTCCGAAAATGGCTTAACGGTATATCCATTTCGCTGTCCATTTGTTCTTCTATTTCTTCTTCGATATTTTCAACAACTTCTCCTTCATTATCTTCATTTTCTTGGTTTTCTTGCTCCTGCCTTGAGTGATCTGATTCTTCGACTTGTATTTTTTCTGATTCACATTCATTATCTGCCTCGTTTTCAGAATCATCACTTACAATCGACTCCGCATCAGACAGAATGGTTTCATAGTCCACATAATCATTAGCATATAAAGCTTCATAAAGTTCTTCTTCGGTAATGTCTACTAATTTCAGCGAAATTTCTTCTACTTTCCGAGACATTTTGTCATATCTGTTAAAAAAAACACATACTCAATTACGATTGTGCGCGGTGGTACAATTTGAAAACACTTGTAAAATTGGAAAAAAAGCACTATCAATATTGATTGCCTTATTATATAATACTAACTAGAAGTTGGCTACAAAATAAACAATCAAAATCGCTTACCGGTAGCAGCCAGATTTGCAAAATAACAATAAATACTGTTGGGCAATTCACTGCTTCCAAAAACTAACCTCAAAATTAGATCGCATGAATTCAAACTACAACTGACAACAAAGTATCCAAAACTAACACCGCGCGACGTCTCATAGGAAAGAGCGCAATCTCAACTTTGGGGATTGGAATGTGGTACACGCTGAAAACCACTGCAAACCAACGCAAATAAATTTGAAAAAGGCGGTTTAATTTTTATACCCCCATACACCTTGGCCAATATTTTTGTGGTATGTTTATTACCTTTCGCCCCTCAAAGAGTTAAATTTTGATCAAAAAAATATGAGTCAATAATGCCATGGTACGAAACCGTACACCACACATTAACTTTTTTTTAAATATTGTCTGCGATAAGTAATTCTAAAGTTTGGATTCGTCTCACTCCAGTACTGGCAATAGTGAGACGAAACGATTCCGTTGGTTGAAAAGGTTGATTCATTGGAGAACATAATTCGTTTATGAAAATTTGAATCTTCCAAAACTCTGTAGCCCATTTCTAAACAAAAATTAATACGTTTGGCTTCATCGCCATTTTCTAAAGTTTGCCTAAATTTACTTATCCCTATTATTATTGCCCTCCTGCTTAAAGACAACCTTGGAGCTTCCCTTGCGGAATGAACGGCGAGAACTGAAGCAGCATCGTCTTAATCTAACAATTTCTTTGACTTCTTAATGTTTAAAACCGATCCTCTTTTAAGGAATTTGCTCATCATGCTTTTTGCTCCGGAATTTGAAATGGTAACTTCCGGGTATTTTTGTTTGAATTTTCTAATAACAACTCGGTAGCACTCTTCCCCAGTTCCGTAACATTGAATTAGATAAATTCTTTGTTGTAAAGTCAACATTATAGCATAAATATTGTTCAAATTAGCGAAGATTTAATTTGCAGTTATACTAACTTATTAGATTTGTCAACTGCTGTCAATTGTATTTTTCAATGAAAGCCGCCTACTAGAGTTGCTTTTAAAAATTACGAATAAAAACTTTTAAGTCCAAATTTTCAAGAAAAATGATATTATCTCGAGAACCGTTCGAGTTAAGTAAAAAGTTATTTGTGTTTTGGGGGTTTGAAAACAAGCAGAGTAAATCATCAAGAATGAAATTTTCTGAGAAATCAAAAAAAAATTCCACTTTTAAAGTCGATCCGGGAAAATACTGTAGTTGTGTGTGTATTTGTAAAACATCTCTGTGTGTTGGCTACGTTCTCTTTTCTTTGAATTGCTTTTGTAATTTCTAATATTTCTAAGAAATTTTATTTTGGACCAATGTTTGGCAAGACCTGTATTTCTAATATTATATAATATTGATCTTTTGCGTTCTTTTAATCTATTTTCAATCTTTCTGCCACTTTGTCCGATATAGATAGCTCTATAGTTTGTGCAACTAATTTTATACACATCTGATTTCTCGGTATGCTTAGTTCTTTCCGTATTATTTAACATAGCACTTAAGTTATTTATGTTAACTATTTTAATTCCTGTTTTCTTAAATATTCTGTTAATTTTATAATTAATCTGTGGATAATATGCCATTTCGTGTTGTTTTTTGCTATTACTTTTGGATAAAAATATATTTCTAGTTTTTCTCTTTGTTTATATTTGATAATGCCATTTACTATTTTCTCTCTGAATCCATTATTTCTAGCTGTAGTTTTTATTGTGCATAATTCTGTGTTGAAATCTTCTGCACCTAGCGGTATGTTAATTAGTCTATAAGCGAAACTATATAGAATTGCTGTTTTCATGTGCCAATTAATTCGAATTAACTGATGTGATCGTGTCAGTGTATGGGGGTTTCCTGTGTATACTGAATTTTGACTCATTATTGTCTTTTTTGATCGTTAAGTCTAGAAATTTTATATTAATGTTTTTTTTATCGTATCTTATGCTCACTAGTGTTAGTATTACAATACTGAGTGACCTAAGTTTTACCGCCACCGCCAAAATGGAGCTTGTCAATAAAGAAAAAAGAATCAAATTTAGTGTAAAGTTATCTGCAAAATGTTTAAAATGTGGCAATGGTAGCCAAAAAAACAAAACATTAACAAAAATTTTCATTTTTGGAATCGACTTTTTTTTTTGATTATTATGATACAGATATTTTTGAAACACATTCATCTAAATTAAAATCAAAAATTTAGATTCATTTCTTCTTAAATCTGAAGTTTAGTGGAAAACATTTAAATTCCATTTATAATTTACAACCTGCATCACAAATCGACCATGTACATGCCTGGCTGGCTTGCATTTCCTCTCAAAATATTACAGTATGCGATAAATCCGGATAGGCAGCTCGTCTGCATCAACATTATCGCCTAAATTTATGACCTCTAACTGGAAATTTCGTCAATCGCCTTAAATGTCAATTAATCCTGGGAAATAGTTCAGAATATTATTAAGTTTTAAATTAGTATTCTGAACGTCACTTTATAAATAAGGGTTATTTTGCGTGTGGCGGTAAAACTTGTATTTCAGCCGAAGGTCGGCTTTACTCCAAGAGCGTGGTTCACTGGAGTAGTAGGGGGGCCATATCCCCCTTTTTTGCAGTTTTTTTTTACCAAGTATGTAGTGACATTTCAATCTAATTTTACACAATATTTGATTCTTTATAAATAAGATCCATTTTGTATTCCAGCCGAAGGTCGGCTTTACTCCAAGAGCGTGGTTCACTGGAGTAGTAGGGGGTCCATATCCCCCATTTTTGCAGTTTTTTTTTGCCAAGTATGTAGTGACATTTCAATCTAATTATACACAAAATTTGATTCTTTATAAATAAGATTCATTTTGGGGGTGGATGTAAAATTTGTGTCGCCCGGAAAATCAAGTCCAAAATAAATAAAATTTCAGGTATTTATTTTTTCTTTGTATGTTTCTTACATGTAGTCTAATAATTTGAAATATATTAATGGTATTTTTTAATCATATTTTGAAAAGTCAACCTAGGCCTAACTTCAGATTATTTACGTATAAAATGCAGTTTGTTTAAAGCAATGTAATTTATCAACAATCAACAGTCTTATGACATCATAGTGGCGTTGTTTATGGTGTACCTCGTCTGTTTTATCAATAAACCTATACTTTTGTATGTGGAAAACTATATACAATGTACAATAATAAAAACATTGAAATACATTAAAAAACTGATCCCCTTCTCATAAAGTAAATTAGAATTTCAAACAAGCGAAAAAGTTAATATCAACACTGAATATTAAATCAATCATTTAAAATCTTTCTTTGCCGTAGGCGTAAAAATTCTTATAGTTCGCATGGTCTACCACAGTAAAGATATTTTTACCCCAATACTGAAACCCCGGTTATGTTTACGATGCCATATATTCCCCTTACTCAATACTTAATTACTATAAATTAAGCGCGAGGGGGAAACCGCTGACTCCGAAGTGTACACCATAATCCCATCATATGTAAATAATCCCACATAATCCATTATAATTCCACATAATTCCAGATAATTCCAAATAATTCCAAATAATTCCAAATAATTCCAAATAATTCCAAATAATTCCAAATAATTCCAAATAATTCCAAATAATCCCATGTAATCCCACATAATCCCATATAATCCCGATAATCCCAAATAATCCCTAATTATTTCTTTATATGTTGCACGAGTTCTCAGGATTTTGTTTCCGTAAACATAGCAAAAGTAACATTTATAAATTTAATTATTCGTGAAAAATAAAAATAAAACGAGTTAAACAATAATAATTAGTCTTTAACACAGGATTTAATCTCAGATTTAATGTTATCATGTTTCTTAGAAATCTCGACGTATGCGATTTTATCTAAATGAAAAGGTTCCATTTCGGTGGCAAAATTTAACAGGGCCATGAAAACTATATTTGCGATCAACCGTAGCAACGTCTTGTTTAATTTTTGGCCAGGTAAACATTTTATTTTGCTTCCTTCCACGTGTTAAAAAATTAATTTTATAAATTGTATCACTGATAATTTCAATAATTTGGCCTATATACCACCGTTCATCAGAAAATACAGCGTAAAATTTATTACACTCAATTACACTTAATAATTCCCACTGAGTGATGGGTCTGTGATAAGATTTATTTTCCCTGTCCCGATTTTCTCCACCATCAGAAGATGTATCTGCATCTGAAGTATCAGTATATAATACACTGTAATCATTCCGATCATCCTCCTCACTTTCTTTCGAGCTCTCTCCAGTAATATATTTCAAACCTCTCTCTAGCTTATTGAATTACATCTCGATTTAAACATTGTCTTTCCTCGCGACTTGCCTTTACATGATTGCGAAAATGACGGCAATATCATTTCTGCTGCTTTACTGTTATTTACGTATATAAATCGACCAGAAGCCAACATAAGGACGACTTCTTTATGACTACAGGTTTTCCATTGGCCTATACTGTAATAAAGAGCCCAGTTTTATAAATTTTCTTCGAAGATTTCCCACCTTCTTTTTCGATTCTTGAAGAAAAATCTTTGAAATTGAGGTCATTGTGAAATTCAAGTGTAGTATTTCCATCTCCTTATGTAGTACTCTGTTCCTGGTCGTGTCCAGGTCGGAAACTAATTGAAAATCATTATTTTACTCTTCTGTGCAGGTAACTATATTTTCATCAATTGCCATCTCACAATCATCTGGAATGTTCTCGGGAATATTAGTTTCCATCTCGGACTTCTCCATAACAACTGACATTGACAGAAAATTTTTCAACATGTTCTATCGAAGTATTCACTTCAGAGCTAGAAATCTGATTAAAAAACCACGTAATATCTTAATTCTCACTTTTTTTTCTTTGGATTACATATCAAAGATGGATTTAACGCTGATTTTAGTGTTGGTGGTTTTAGATACGGAACAAGGTGCAGAATAAGCAGTTATATGTTAAGATAAATGCTTGTAAATATTTCCAAAAATCCATTTCTTAGAATGGCCTGGCTATTGCGCATATTTTTGAATTTTATAAGAACTTTTATAGTAGCATTTCATAACGCAATATAACTCATTTCGTATTCCATATTTGGTTTCGAAAAAGATTTCAGAAAATTTTGTTTTAAAAAAGTACCATTGATCCTGGCTGATGCACTTATGTTTAATCCAGTTTCTTATAGTACGTGAAACATGAGAAGATTTTTCTGGAAGATTTGTAGCGATCTCGTCGGTAACTACCGGTTGTGATGCTGATGCACCCACTAATGTAGTACCTCCCTGTCGACTTGTCCCTAAAAGTAAAGCAAAACTTTATTCTGAAATCCGTTCTTAATACTTCTTCATCTTCAAGAACGACAAGTAGAGTAGCACTTCTATTATCCGAGTTAATGCGGACCGAATCGTGCTCCGATAATCAAAATTGGTATACCGTGGTCGTCAAGTTTTAATTTCGGTTTACACTTCTATCGCATGCATAAGATGGCCTTATAATATGCAGCGATGTCTGCTTGCTAACAGTGGTGGGAGAGCAACGTAGTGTCGATGTCGGGGGACTCTCACGCGAGTGTACTCTCGGCAGCCTCGCTTATGTTTATATTTAGTTTAATTAGTCGCGCTCTTTTCCTCCTACTTTCGTATCAGAAATTAAAATATGTCGACCCCGGTATACAAGGCGTCTCTAAAAGGTCTTTAAACAACTCTACCACGTATTTTTCGGACCAAAATAAACCGATTTAGCAAAACTTGGTTTAGTCAAAGTTGCTTAGTTTGTGCGCAATACGGTCCTGAAGTTGCAGTTGGAAAATTGTTTTTTTGTTATAAATTTGAAACGGCTGGAGCGATTGCGCTAAATTTTGTCACGTTTACATAGTTTTATGAGTCAAGAAAGCTGTAATTCTGTATCAAAATTATGACAGTAATCAATCCATAGGCGGAGAACCTGCGTTTATAAATATTAAAACATTTCCATTTTCTACGCCAATGGATAAAAAAGAGTTTGTCTATAAAATTTAGATTAAGTGTCTTAAGTACAAGAAAAAAGGTACTCTTGGTAAGACTCGAAAAATTGCATCGTTTTCTCAAAAATCGCATTTTAAGGTTTGAGAACATTAACTAGAGGACGGCAGCGCATACTGTATCTTTAAGCCGTGTACACGTGTCTTAGGCCATTTAGACGTCTCTTTAAACTATGTACACGTCTTTTTACGTGACAAAATTTAGCGCAATCGCTCCAGCCGTTTCAAATTTATAATAAAAATACAATTTTCCAACTGCAACTTCAGGACCGTATTGCGCACAAACTAAGCAACTTTGACTAAGCCAAGTTTTGCTAAATCGGTTTATTTTGGTCCGAAAAATACGTGGTAGAGTTGTTTAAAGACCTTTTAGAGACACCCTGTATATATAAAATCATAAGTGAATGTTAGAGAAAGGTTTGGTCTCTTTTTCTAAATAATAATTATTCTACCGTTTTTTAAAATTTGGCAGTTTTACTAACCTCGTAGCCAACCACGTAACTGACTTATGAATGTGTAATACTCTCGATGCACCAGACGGAAATGGAGTAATAGAGAAATGAATAGACTAATTGAAAAGAAAAATAAGTTTCCACAATATTCACACCGATTTGTTACAAAATATGCATAAAATTATGAATCAGGGTCGCATAATATGGAGTACGATTAATATATAAGAAAATTGTTTGGATAATCTGGGTTCTACTGTCCATATACTATAGTATAGATTAACTGAGGTTCCGGCCGACATCTTCGCTTACCTAAAGTTCCAGTCTCGGTTCCAATGCACCAGTTTGTTGCAAGGGATTTATCTTGCGTTTTCGATTGTTGTAGAACGTTTCTTTTGAAATGGGTAGAAATTTTGGTAATTAATTTTCTATGACCTTGTATAAGTTTGAAATTTGCCAGTTTTTTCGAAAATATTCCAAAATACGATTCGTATTCCTCCTTGGGAATTAATGTTGGCACTGTTTCAGCCATAAATTTCTCCACCTCCAAGATGTCATCATTTGTGATTTGAGCAAGTAATTGTGCGTTAGTAAATCCATTGATCCTTAAAAGATTTTTTATGCAGATAAACACGGAAATATTTAGCTTATTTTCAATTTCGGTGAAGCACTCAGCCCCGGTTTGTGAAACTTCCTAAAGAAAAACAACTGGCTGTTACAAATTACAATTACTCTCTTGATAAAGACTCGGTAATAGATTTCAAGTGAGAATCATACCTTGATTTCACCTGTAAAAATTATCCTCAAGGTTATTTGTGCAATAATTCAGTGGCAGCAAAAATAAACAGCACAACATCCTAGAATATCACATCATACCGCATTACACTGACCTGTATAAATAATATGCCGAGTGGAACGCGCATGCGTTAAAATCTCGGTTCAAATCAGTTCAAACTAGTGTACGATCAGCAATTTACCGCAAAATATCGTATGAATAAGTAATGAGTCGTAAGTGTCATTCGTGGAAGTGAAAAACTACCGAAGGCACTTTCTGTTAAAATTCAATTTGATCTTTACTACTGTGATTGAACTATGGACATGACGTTTAATTTGAAGGGATGATTCGATTACATAAAGTATTGTTGATTATACAGGACAATAGATACAAAAACATTCTTTCTGATGACCGTAGAATCCCTCATAATTCTACCAAATAATCGCGCATAATTCCACATAATTCCAAATAATCCCATATAATCCGATATAATCCCAAATAATTCCATATAATTCCAATAATCCCAAATAATTCCTGGAATTCCTACGGGGTGTACACCATAATCCCTCAGCGGTTTCCCCCTCGATTAAGCGTAATTGCCACTCTGATTTAATTTATACTGGAGATAAAAAGGATTTTTTGTGTAAGCGGTTGTTATTTTATTAATCGTTTAAGTATGAAATTTACCGTGCAATCCAAAGCGAAATATATTTCGCGAATTAATTAATATGCAGTTATTCCACGAACTCAAGGCGTGTTAAAAAATGGATGAAATTTTGTATTCGAAACCTGTTTCAGAATAGGTAATTGATTGGGTATTTAAAGATTGAATTTGCATATCGAAGAGCTACTGAAAAATACATATACAGACATAAAGTTAAAAATTAAATGAAGAGAATATTTCTTCTTAGAAATTATCTCTGTGTTATGTGAAGAAGTTAAAATAAGCTAATTGAGCCTTATCGACAATTTTTGATTTTAAAGAATTGGAAATTAAATACCTATGTGATGTTTTGAAAAGCACTTAAGCATTATTTTCAAAAAAAAATGGATATTATTACCTACATAGGAACAAAGTTGAAATTTAATTATGTATGAGTGCTCTTATCTTAATATGGTAAGGAAAAAAATAGAGAAAATAACTTGTCAGTTAACCTAATCGCCTGTAATGTATGGCTCCGTTGTAGCCTCAGATAGTCTCATTTGGCCCGCATGTGTTTAGTACACGGAGAACAAGTCTCTGAAATTCGACAACCAATATCCAACTCAAACGCACACAAAAAGCTGAAGCTGACTTTTATGAAAAATCACCTGCGCATATCGAATTTTGAGTTCGCGAATAAAGTCGAAATTGCAAAGAAAAAGATGTTCGATGTTTACTTGCCGGAAAATTTTATAATTCAACTTCGCTTATTAAAAGTATCAATGTTGAATTGAAAGAATATCATATTCTAACTCAAAACATCCGCTATTGTAGAAAATATTTTTATATTTTATAAAAAAACAGGTACTGTTACTATTACAACACATTTTTGTCATATTTTAGTTGTCTATGATACATTTGCTCATATTATTGCAATTAAAAATCTTTAACACCTAAATTACAGAACCTTATTCCAGAAAAAAAAAAATTCATTTTTGCAAACATTAAAATAATAAATTATTATTAATCAAAATAAAGCAGATATCTTAATAAAACATTCGTCCTGCCTTGAAAAATAAAATACATTGAGAAAGCAAGAAGTAAATTCAGGAACAGCAAAAAGATTTTTTTCAAATAAATCATGGTTATAATGCCATTAATAATAAATAAAAACAATATTTGAAATACATTTGCTTGGATATGCCTGTTGACCAGGCACAGCTTCCATATCGCAGGTCTTAGAATTCGACAAATATATTGCCCCAATTATACTATTGGTAATCCACAGGTTGTCTCCTAGTACTAAAGCTATTTTTAGTTTTAGGAATGATTTTCCTAAGTGCCTACAGTGCCATTAGTAATTATTAGGGCGCCGACACGTACGGTTGATGACTCATCGCCCATGGGCGCATTATTGAAATGTATTTTTAAAGAGGTTTTAATTTTATTTATATAATTGGATAACAAGTCGCTGGTGATCTATAAAATACAAAATACCTTATTATTTGTTCATTTTCTCTTCTGTAAGACTTGTTCTCTTTGAATTAAGTACATCCTTGTTGATAGAAAACGTCCTTTCTACATCGCAACTGGTTATAGGTGCGTACTGGAAATATTTTTTTATTTCAGCATATTTAGCATACACAATTACCGCAATGTTATTAAATCTGGATTTCTATTAAAAACGGCGTCTAACTTTTGCCGAAGGCCACATCCGAAGTCACTTGGAATACTTTTGAAATTATTAATAGCCCACGTCTAATGTGCTTAATCCATCTTTTAATTTGAGATTTCGATTTTCAAAATATGTGATTAGTTTAGGCAAATTTCCAAAGTGTTCCTGAAGGAATAACAACTGATTTTTTATATTTGGGATTTGTGTTAGTTCCTTGCAGTCAGAAATACTTCGAGCATCGTCATTTAAACATGTATCGAAATTTTGTAAACTATCGAAGTTCTCTGCATAAAAACTATTTCTGTGTATGTTTTAGAAAAGCTAAGTGACGAACGTGCGATATTTTGGTATTCTGTAATGATATTTTACAGACTTTGTAATAAATTTCGGACACTGACAATTCATTTTCATATCAGAGAAAGTAACATAAACAACGTTCTAGATCTAAGTAAATGATAACTAAAAATGTACGCGTATGTTATTGAAACTAAACGATATCCAGTGCACACTTACGTCTAGATAATTATGGAGAAGTCGATTCAATAAACCGGTATTGAACAGACTATTACAAAAATTACGAAGTACGTAATTAACAGTCAAAACAATGAAGAAACGAAACTAGCGTAAGTATGAATGAAAATTTAATTTTTCTTGCGAAATATAAGGTAAATATAATAAATTTTAAAAACTCCTCTCGCTCCTATCTACGCCGATGAAAAAAGGATTTTACTCATAAATTCCTATTCTATGAGCATTTTTTGCTGTCATTCTCGGGCACTTCTCGGGCGTAAATAGATGTTGCAGTTCACCATATGAATTAGTGCTATTCAGTAAGCGTGTGTTGTTTACATTATTTCTTTGCTCCGTTGTAACTTCGTCGTAGTTTAAACCGGTCATGTCCGCGCCCTAGTAATTATTATATGCGGATGATAAATTCCAGTTATTTCATAGAATAATGTAGACATGTTACTAGTACTGCTTTGTGGTTATGTTCACCGTGAAAAAATAGGTAAAATGTAATAAGAGTGCGGTGAATACTATAAAAATACAATGTATATTTTCTAATAATAAAAGCAAGTTTATCTTCTCGAAATTTACCATCACTAATTCACAAATTGATCTATTTAGCACATGTAGGTTGCATCTTCTTCTAGTGGAATATTGTTATAGTATATGGTTTTACTATTCTGACTTCTAATCAAGAAATCTTTGTGGTATAATATATAGTTTTGCCCAATGAAATCAGAAAAGCTTCCACAGTACAAATTCTTAATTTTTTCATTTGATATACAAGATTTTGTTAATTATTTTAAATAACTTTGTATTTAATATTGTACTTTGAGGTATTTCTTTTACTTTAAGTAATAAGAAATAAATAAAGTATTATTATTCCTACTATTGTTTTCTCGCTTTTAGATCAATTTTTACATAATTAAAAAGGACCTCCTGGTGTCTATTTTGTTTTCGTATAATAAATAAAGTATTACAATAGATTCAAAGCAATATATCCAAAGTCATATTTAAAACCGAAGGCAAGTGCACTGAACCGTGTATAATTTGATTTATGTTGATCCAGCTATTTATATTAATTCACACCCAGGTCGAATGCGAATGAACGTAATTTCTACCTGGCCTACGTGTCTAGATAGTAAAATTGTTAATGTTTCATTTGTAATTGAAAAGATAGCACAAAAAAAAACAGAAGAATACCAACGGGCGCTTAATACAACAAGTATCGCTCGTGGCTGTATGTATTAGTAACAAATGGACGCATAGAATAATTAATTTTGTCGTGTATATAGTTGGCTTTGCGAGGACCTCATCAAAATTCCGTATGTATTCCGTGGAGCGACAGACTCTAACACAAAAGCTTTAATCCATCCGGTGTAAAGCAGGATTTGAATACAAAAATGTGTCGTCCGCATTGAAAACTTATTAGTTATTTATAAGTTATTCAGGCGGGGAAAGTTTGAGACGTTGCATCAATATTTACTCACTGTTATTTCCGAATTGTTGAATCGACAAGAAGGAGATTTAGGAAGAAGGGGAGAAGAGCAACGAATAAAAATAACAACTAGAATATAGGAAATTTAGGGGAAATGCATCAGTAGTTTTTCACTTTAATGATAGTTTTCCTATTATCCAACTAAAAGTATTTTAATTTTGAAAAATACCTAAAATATAAACAGGTAATAAATACATTTATGATTGAATTTTTAAAGTGAGTCTGTAAAAATTTGACTTTTTTAGCAAGAAAATTACGAAAAATCGCGATTTTCTAAATTAGTACTTAATTTGATGTTGGAAAACCTATTTTAAACGGTTGCCTGAAAGCATTTTTGAATGTATTTTCTTAGCAATATTCTGTTTTGTTATATTCTGACTATCTTTATTTATTTACTCTTCTTAATATTCATCGTTTTGTAGTTTATAATAATAACTATCTTTATTCAATTTTTGCATATAATGTTTTAAATACGTGAAAACACTAAAGTAGGGTAGGACCGGGAGTTCTAGATCACTCCTTCTAGGTCACGGGCCTAAAATCGCGAAGATTTACCCCGTACACTATGTAATTCCAAACGCGGCCACCGAGGTTTGACAGAGGGTGCTGGTGGCGGCGCTCGAATACATACATATACAGCATGGTACTATCAAGTAATTACACAAACGTAATACACAAATTAGAACATCTACATGAAAAAGTCTTACCAGTTGTAAAAAACACAATAACTACTCGTCTGTAGTACACTACTTTTGCTCTACTTCTTGGTTGTAAGAAATGCGTCATCTGTATCAAAACAAATTGCATCTGCTCCTATGTTTACATATAGGTCATTTATGTATATTGTGAATAATAACGGCAACAGGCACCCATGACGAAGACCACAATTTATAGTCTTTTTTCGGTTATATGTGATCCTATCTTCACATACTGGTCCTCTTTAGATAGGTGTGACGTTTCAGCAAATCAAAACTAATTCTACTTATTCCATTAGTTTTTTTTTCAAATGCGTGATTTTGAAATAGAAGATGCAGCAAAGGTTGTTTGCGAAAGTTTATAACCCAAAAAACCGAACGGGTGCTAAGAAAGGGCTTATACAGCATTTCGGGAATGGTGTCAGAGCAAAAATTTTGATTTTTTTGAAGCGTCACTGTTGACAAACTTCATGAAGAAATCGGTATCATTAAAGTCACCGCGAATTTGTGGTGTGAGTATCCTATTTAAGTCTATATGTCTTTTAATAGAGGAGGACGCGGATGTATCGAAATATCCTAAACTAAGGGCATTTCTGCAACGGAAGAATGATACCTACCAACCTAAAAAATCATTCATTTTCACAAGAGAACGATCCAATAATTTTTTCCTGCAAGCATCTGGTGATACATATTTGCTTATGAAGGTAGTTGCGGTTTTAGGTATTGCAGAGGCATGTTGCTCGGATGAGTTATGCAAACTTAGGATGGAGAAGAAGTCATGCATGAAAATAACAATATTATTCTTGTTAGTATTCCAGATGGTGCAACTTTGACTGCTAATTTACTACGTTTTCTCGGTAGTAAATTATTTATTGAAGTTATATTAACACTGACTCTTATGCGTAGTCTAATGTTATGAGTTACCCTGTTGATACGATATTGTACGTATCTTGCTGTCGACTCTCTAAATTCACTGTTAACCGACTCTCCTGGCCGTTCCACTCTCCGCTTGAAGTCTTTCTTTGCAGTTGACTTTCTGACTCGAAGTCTAACTGCCGACTCTCTAAATTCACTGTTAACCGACTCTACTGGCCATTCGGCTCTCTACTTAGAGTCTTTCTTTGCAGTTGACCCCCTGACTCGAAGTCTAACTGCCAACGCTCCCGTTTCTAACGCGTATTTCCCTTTTATTACAGAATGTCTGGGGTTCCCCGCTCTCCACAAAGTTCAGGGGTTCCCATTCACATTTACACACACATACACGTTCATTTAGCCGTTGGATTGTATTTTGCTATTGGAGTGTTTATCACGTTAATATAAACTTGCGGCGTCACTTTTTTTACTCATAAATATATACTAAACCTATGATTAATATCTACTTAATAATACAATAACACATTCATTGATTTTAAATATTATTTCCCTTCAAAATATTAATAACAAAATATACTTAATTAAATCCTTAAAAAAATAATAAAAATTATAAAATTAATAAAGTGAAATGGGCTCTACCATTACAACATAAACCACCCCTGCCCCGTACAACAGCAGCTCTAGCTTTTGATGACTAAATATTAGTAGTTATTTATTAATAAACAAATATTTATGTGCTAAATATCAAAGGAAGTAAAGATCGTTGTGATCGTGATATCTTTAAGTACTTACTTCATCCCCTAAGAGGTTGAAATTGAATGAGTCGTTCTCGATTGTTTATACATATTGTGCGGCATAAAATAATTCAACAACATTCATTTTTAACCTACTTTTACAACGTGATTAATTTCGATAACGAATTCGCTTATTTTGAACACTCTTTGGCAGTATATTTTTAAAATTTCTCTCATGAAATTTTACATAAATATTTACTGACTTACTATTACGTCGGAATTGCTGAATCGACATACAAAAACAAGCAAAAAACTAAAACATCGAATAACCACAAGAAGAATATTGAACAAAAGCAAAGAAGTACTTAGATACAAAAGAATCGATTGCGCTTCACTTGGCTTTTTCACTCACCGCCCGAAGAGAAGTGCTAAGTGCAGAAAAGCGTTCCCGGTGCCTTTTTACCGATAAGAATACGTATGTTAGATTTGAAAAGTTTAACGCGAATTCGCAAATAAAGATGTAAATTTCTATAATATACGAAAAGTTCGCGCACCGGCCAATATTTGCAGGCTTCAAAGTTTAAATTTGAACTCCGAGCACGGCTAGGCTTTCGGAGTCTGGCGACGTCACCTTGACTTTTTTAATTCCTAATTTTTAATTTCGCTCCTTCTCAGTGCATTTAAATTTTCGGCCCGATGGACGTCTTATTAAAAATGGAGGTTTTTCTTCGTTTCTTTTCAATTTGCGTACCTACCTCAGACGCCATGAATAATTGAGCCACTCGTGAAACTGACCTAATAAACGTCAAAACTTCGGCAATTTGATGCAGCTACCGGCTCACCTGGAACAAGTAGAAAATGGACGACTTTAATATTTTAATAAAACGAAATGCACGACTATACTAAATATAATTGGAATATTAAGAAAAATTTCGTACATAACCTGCAAGTATTATAAACTTTTACATATAAATTTGATTCAAACATATTTACATTGCTATAGTATTACTAGTAATATCAAATACTAACAGCCAATTACTATCAAAATAAAGTCTGACACTTGTGCAACCATATGATATGATTATTGATGTGTCGATTCCATGAGTTCAAAATGTTTTGATCTTGCAATAATAATATAAGAGATAATTAATTTATAAGATAATACATGGTGTGACTTTTTTTGTAGTATGATGAATATATACCTATAATAAATATAATAATCTTTAATTAGATAATTTAGATCAGCACAAAGATCATTTATATTGTGGAGTTGTTTATTCGATGTCAATGTGGCATTTTAAAATTATTTAAATACTCTGAAGCTTTATATTTGCAAATGAGAAGAAAGGAAGTTTGTTGACGTCGCAAAAAGATAGAGTCTGATCCAAACCTGATGGTAACTGCGTAGAAAACGATTTTCAGTATTAGAGAGAGCAAGCGGTATAAAATGAGGGAGATATCTCTGGGGAGCGCTGTACACAGTCGGACGTGAAAACATTAGTCTACTATTTGATCATTTATCGTTTAGTCTTTGCTTCGTACTGTGCTCCGATACATTTAGGTACATCATTTATATACATTTTCAAATCTTTTATAAAATCATATACATTTTCAAATCTTTTATAAAATCAGTGTCGCATTGTTATTACTTGCTTATAAATCAGTTTTTTTAAAAACTCTTAAGCATTGCCATTGCCAAGTTTTTTTAAATAATTTTTTCACGGCATCAAAACGAAATGTTAACTTATTTAAGGTTAAAATGTCCGACATTCCTGACCATTTAGTAGCGCGGGCAGAGTCCAAGAAACGAAAAATTATACACGAACAAGCACGAGAAATCGTGTGAAATGTATATAATTACTTCAAACAGCACACACATAAAGGTAATCAATACATTTTTTAAAATTATTTTTTCCATTTAATCATTAAAGTAGTCATAAAACAAATATTAAAAGTTGCAATTATTAGTTATTCTTCCTTCTTTAATAGGTAATGTTTTGGTAACAGTGAGTCAAGTGATTGGTATTTCCAGAACTTCAGTTTCAAGAATTGTTGCAGAGGGGCGTGCGAGCACAAGATTTCAAAATCTGGATTGTCAAAACCATGTGTGAAATCTGCAGTTGATAACTGCGTGGAAGAGGCCATTCGTCGCATAATTCATAATTTCTCGGTGACAAATGAACAAAGACTCACTATAAATACTGTTTACCAAGAGGTAAACAATTTTCCCGAATTAGGGGCCATATTAGCACGACATGCCACAGTGTCGCAAGATTGCCACCATATCACCCGGAACTGAATCCTATAGAAAAGGTATAATAAGATATATTATTAATCTTTATTGCCCAACAGATTTTTTACATCTAATTACAGGACAAGAAAAAATGCAATGAATTGATAACTACACATAAAATCAATTAAAAAAAATATATACACATATACATAAGTAACCCTACTAATTAATTAATTAATTGCGATAATGGTGAAAAATTAGTATCGAGATCATCCCCACAAGTGGCATTGCAACGACTACAACCTCTATAGACCGGCGATGCAAGTAAAATATTTGTTCTGGCCGTTGAAAAATAAAATAGATTCCTTGTGCGACATGGGTACTGAGGTACAGCAAACATGATCTTTGCCAAAAAAGGTGGAACATCTATATTATTGTGCAATACATCATAAGTGAACTTAATGTCTGTTTTATGCCTTCGTATCTCCAAAGATTCAAATTTAAATTCTTCAAGAAGGACATCATAGCATGCCCCCTGAACGGGGTACAAACCATGCCTCTTGAAGTACAGATATTTCAAAAAGCGCCTCTGAACCCTCTCGAGTGCTTCAGAATAAGTTTTATATGTTGGCGACCAAACGAATGAAGCATATTCGAGGCGAGAGTGAACAAATGAAAAATAAAGGGTAGTAATGGCCTCCATGGATGCAAACTGTCTGGTTTTTCTAATAACAAACCCTAATGTTTTCAATGCCGATGAAATAGTGCTACTGATGTGGTCAGAAAATGTTAATTTAGCGTCAAAAAGAACGCCTAAATCCCTAACCACTGTACAACGATGAATAGGAATCCCGTCAACGGCGTAATTAAAACAGAGAGGTTCTTGCTTCCGACACTAATCGTCAACACATTCCAGTTGGAAATATTGAGGGGCAAATTATTCCCCGTACACCACGCTTCCAAAACATCTACTTGCCTCTGCAGAAACAAGAAATCCGTAATGGTGCGTATTTTCTGGAAGAACTTGACATCATCTACAAATAAAAGTCTATGGCAGCCCAATGCAGAGCAGATGTCATTAATAAATATTGCAAATAATAGGGGACGTAGATTGCTACCCTGTGGCACTCCGGAGGTGGCAGTGAAGTAATATAATTTGTGACCAGCATAACTGACGTACTGAACTCTATTCATCAGCTAAGTGTTAAATAATGACTTCAATTGAGGTGAAAAACCAATAGCATCTATTTTAGGTAGCAATATGGCTTGATCGATATGATCAAAATCCTTGGAGAAGTCAGTATAGATGATGTCAAATTGCTCGTTAGCATCCAGGCATTATGAGACAAACTGGGTCAACACTGCAAGATTGGAAGTTGCAGATCGCTTACTCATAAAACCATGCTGGTCGTCCGAGAGACTGCACCGAATTTGTGAGCAAACATTGGTGTACAGGCACATTTCGAACACTTTAGCAAAATTATTAATATATAGCTATCGGTCGATAATTCTCGATCAAGGCTGTGTCACATTTCTTGTGAATTGGGAATAGTTTGGTTACTTTCCAGCACTCAGGGAAGACAGATGTTTTAAGTGCTAAATTAAAAAGGAAAGCGAGAGGTGTAGCAAAGGTGCAAACGCAATCTCGAGCAAGAAACTTGGTATATTATCCTGACCCATAGTATAAGCATTCTTTAACTTTTTTAAATTGCTAACAACTTCCGACTCAGACAGTGAAGACACGCCAATCATAGGAAAGCATACGGTAGATGATGGGGAAGTAGTATCCAAATTGTGCACCGAATCGGTGTAAACGGATTGGAAAAATTGTTTGAAACCATTCACTCTAGATCTGGCGTTTTTTAGTTCACGTCCATCACCACCCTTCATTGAAGCAGGCATGCCCGGGCCACGTCGTTTAGAAGCAACGAATGACCAGAACTGTTTCGGATTTTCCTTAAGTTGCTGTTCAGCATTGGTAATATAGTTACTGTACTTTTGAATTCGCTCTGACTAGTTTGCGTTGCTCTTTGAGCTCTAGTTAAAAATAGAGTGGCAGTTAGAAATGTAACTTTAAATTAAAAAATGTAGACAGAATTACTCGAGAAGAGTTTGCAAAGGTGTCTGCAGAAGAGTGGAGTAATATTCGTGCCCATGTTAAGGAAATTGAAGAAGATTACATTGTTAAAGAACATATTATGGATGACTTCCATGAAGAGGTTATCCTTAATGTAAATTGTGACAGTGATACTGATTCTGTATTTGAGTATTCTTCAGATGAAAATGGTTATTAGAATTTTATAAAAGTCTAGTTTTTTAATTTAAATAAATCTTTATTTTTATTTTAAATTTATTTATCTAGTGTTGAGGTTTACTTTTGCATTTGCTTTTGCCATGTGGTTATTAATAATAAAACAAAAGAGTGGAGTAATAATGTACCTTGCGCAATAATACTGATTCTGTATTTGACTATTCTTCAGATGAAAACGATTAAACACTTTATAAAATTCTAGTTTTTTAATTTAATTTAATCTTTATTATTATTTTAAATTTATTTATCTAGTTTTGAGGTTTACTTTTTCATTTGCTTTTGCTATGTAGTTATTAATAATAAAACACAAAAGAGTGGAGTAATATTGGTGTCCATGTAAAGAAAATTAAAGATTATATTGTTAAAGAACATACTATGGATGATTTCCACAAAGAATTTATTATTAATGTACATTGTGAAAATGAGACTGATTCTGTATTTGACTATTCGTCAGATGAAAACGACTAAATTTTATAAAAGTCTAGTTTCTTAATTTAATTTAATCTATATTTTTAGTTTAAATTTATTTATCGAGTGTTGAGGTTTACTTTTTCATTTGCTTTTGCCATGTATTTAATAAAAATAAAACATGTAGATTGCAGACTTTATTCCATGGTGTTTGTATTCAAAAGTAGCGGGAAATATATACGATCGTTTTGGTGTCGATATTTTTAGCACAGATAGTACAGAGTTTAAACCACGCCTCGCGCATCCCAAGTCCCATCAGGTTTGGATCGGATTCTATCTACTTATTCCTTATATTTATATTAGAATGTGATACTTCAAAATTACAGATTTTTGCAAGGTATTTACAATATATAGGATATAAAATATGGTGTTGATGTTAGTGAGTAAATAACTTCATCAATTGACTATTTTATTATACAGGCAGTGGCGTAATTTTCTGAGCAGTTCCCTCTCCCCGTGAAAAGTGCAGGGTAATGTCAGACAAGTATCTGTCATCTTCACCGTAGCGTAACAGAATAACACTGGGTACGGTATATAGTTGTCGAAATACGTATTTAACCTTTCTTTGTGTGCTTTAGTATGGTAAAGGTGGTTTAGTGTTTTTTTTAAATTTAAGCTTAAATAAAAAAATGAGGTGTGGCCACCACACGACTTTCTTATACAATTTTAAGAATTTTTTATACAAAAATTATTCAAAATCCTATTCTAAGTACTTTCATTCTCTTAATAAATCGCCATAGAATGCATACTTTGCAAGATATTCAAAAAAAAGTGCTTTTCGCTAAGAGTAAAAGTGCTACTTCCGGTCCGAATTTTGAAATTTCATGTATACAAAAAATATTGCAAATCCAACTCTAAATACTTTTGTATACTTAATAAATATATATAGAATGAATAATTTACGACATATTTGCAAAAAATTGCTATTCGGTAAGAGAAAAAGTTGCGAGATATTCGCAAAAAACTGATTTTCGATAAGAGTAAAAGACCTACTTTCGGTAGGAATTTCAAAAAACTTTTTTTAAGAGAATTTGTCTCAAATTTAATTTTGAGTACATTTGAATTCTTTATAAATTTGTTTAAACTTAGTAATTGACGAAATATTTGCAAAATTCGATTTTTTCACTGAAGTAAACTACTACTTCCGGTCTACCGATTTTACTGAAAAAATTATCAGATCTCAAGAGGGAGATTATATATGTAAATACAAAATTTGAAATAGATATCTACAGCGGTTTGACCGCTATTGTGGTCACACACAGACAGACAGACAGACAGACACACAGACAGACACACAGACATTTTTTAAAAAACCCTTTTTTGGTATCAGGGGGACTTCAAAACGTGGACATCTGCAAAAATCTCGAGGTCGAAAATTTTCATCATCACAATACTTCCTTATACTACGTATAAGAAAGTAAAAGGCGTATTGGTACGGCTTCTAAATTTAAGCTTAATCTTAATGTGTACTGCCAATTTCAAAAGTACTTGCAAATTATATTTAGTTTTCATTTTATTAAATCACAAAGTTTTTGCAAGAGGCAGAAATAAACTTTAAACTCAACTCCACATTGCAATAAAAAAATAACTAAGAGTGATATTATACAACTTCACTTATTCACTAAATTTGTGTATCGGGACACACGAAGCTGATTTCGATAGTGGAGATGAAAACTTATTTTTGCGTAAACAACACGCGCGAAATAGGTAGAAACTGTTATCTCCTTCCTAAGCGGAAGAAATCAACATCTGTGCCTTTTTTCTTTGGGTATTTCCCAAACTGGCTCTGCAAGCACACCGCCATTTTCATACTGTTCCTGTAATTTTGTTTCAGTTAAGTTTTGTTACTGTTTTCTTTTGTTAGTGTTTTTGTTAAATTTCGTTGATTTGTTGGTTTTGTTACAATGGCTACATTCTCCAATGAAAAATACGCTGACATTTTGATGGCTTATGGAATTGCCAATATTCTTGCTCGTGAGGCAGCGGTTTAGAGACAATCAAATGTCGACTAAAGAAAGTGAACCTGTGGCTTTCAGCGTCAATTTTGAAGAAAAAAGGAGGCAGACGATGATTTCTGCTAATTTGGTTGAACCACACAATAGTAAACATTAAAATCAAACTTAAATTAACTACTTTTTTAATTTCACATTGAATTCTGAATTTTGGAATTTTGCAAAATAAAAATTAAAATGTCGAAAAACATTTATGGGACTAATATTTGGTTATTGAGGTTTAAGAGGCAGCAAATTACCCCTCCTATTCGGCCAATTTGACAAACGATGCACCCATTCACTCTGTATAAGTTCCAAAGATAAATTGCAATTATTTTTTAACTTCAGTTAGTTCAGCAACAAATTACAGAAATATTCTTAGCTTTCTCTAGTTTATTAATTTATGATTTCTATTTATACCGGGTGATTCAAAGATCTGACAAGGTACATTTAATTTTTAATACTCAATATAGTACCTATATATTTGCCCAATGTGCTTGATAGAATTGTTATTGCTTCACAATTTAAAAATGAATATGTTTATACATAGTGATCCCTAAATCAGTGGCACAAGAAAGATATAATTTTTAAAATTGAATACAATATATGTAAGTTCAAATTTGGATTTCGCGTTAATGTATAAATATTTTTATTAAGATAATTGATAGTTTTCGAGTTATATATGATTAAAATCAACAAGCTACATTTACAAATCTCATTTTAATTGCCTATAATTCAAGAGTGCCGTGACAAAACATAATATATACTGGCTGAAATAAAAAAAAAAAATTTTAAACAGAAGACCAACATTTTTTTGACTGAATCATATTTAGCCCTTCAATATCCATACTTTTGTAGATATTCAAATTAAAATCTTATTCATGACGTAGTTATGGGTCTTCGGTTGGACCAAAGTTATTATATACAGAGTTTCAGTCAATAGAATTGTATTCTTTGATTTTAAATTGCAGTAAGTGAATCTTTCTATTGATTTACGATATGATCTATCTTTTGTTATTATTGCAAGTTATCTTAATTTCAAAACACTAACAAGCTGTGAAATTTTATATCACTAAAAAGATTCTCCTCACGAATAGAAATACATTTTGGAAACAGTCAGTTTACGCTATCAAGCCCTGTCTCTAAGTAGCAGAGAAATGCTAACTTCTTTTATACTGCATTCTAGGAAGGACGGATAAAGTTTAACGCCGCTCATACTATCATATTTGCTAATTCAATCATTTCACTTCATTTTAAATTTACTTCCCTTTTTGTATTTGGTTCATGATAACAATGCGTTAAGATAATTTTAAACATATAGTCCTAAACATATTGTACAGTAAATATGTATTGTTAGAAAACAAGTATTAACTTAGTAGCTACCTAATGAAATCAATCAATGTCATAAACGATGATGTTATTTAGAGATATTCTCTTTTGGACTCTATTTTAAACAACATTTACTTGTCAAAATATCTAAAGTACAGAGAAAGAATTCAATAATAATTTATGTAAATTAATGTTAATAACGTAATTAATAGAATTTAAAAAGACAAAAGGAAACAGACCTCGACACAGACCTGTCATAAACATTGAAATATTAAAAGCTCGTCAACAACTGGCTAACGACACTAATTTAAACGCTACGTGCTGCACACAATGGACAATCTAAGAAGCGACGGACGTACAAAAATCGGGACAGCTGTTTATATTGTTCTCAAATTTATGTATCTATTTTCTTATTTAGACATGCTCGCGCCGTCGTGAAGCTACTTGAGGTCAAATCAATTTTGATATAGCGATTATTATTATGTAAATGCTCGGGAGGAATTTAAAAATGAAATAATTATTCTAAGGAAAAAATGTTACCGTCTTACATGAATGCTCGCAAGAACACATGTTACTCACGCTTCCTGTACTTAAAGATAATTATTTAGAAAACTGATCGACAACCAATTTTAAAAGCTAAAAAAGGACAGTACTTACATAGGTGTATACATATATATAGCGGTGCAAGAAGTAATATTTTCATTTTTACCTTTTGTTGTAAATAAGTATTTATTTTCATCTATATAATCTGTGAATAATTAAATTATCTTTATTATTTATTATAATAAATTATCAAACATTCTCTGTGCCGTCCAAAACTTGCTCTTTGTACTTTGTACCTCACATCTAATAACAAAATTGTGATAACTAAATAAACTGTGATATTTTGCTGGATTCCGTTTGTCCCAGCCACTACATCATCAAATACCAACTGTAGATATAATTTTCGCAATCCTGATTAATGAACCCTTTATAATGATATGCTGAACATCAACTGGTCCTTTCTAGATGCGTACCGGTAAATGCTACTGTGGCAGCTTTCAATGGTAAATTATACGCTATAATGGATCATTCAGTTGAAAAAGTTAAATTCTCCAGGACAGTATTTTTATAGTGGTACAATACTAAAATCAAAAATGCTGATAAAACTTATATATTTCTTTCACAAATGGAAACGATCTAAATCAGAATTTCATAACCGGGAGATTAAGAGATAGAATTAAGAGCGTACTGCGGTTCAGCAGAAAATCCCTGATGCTTACAAATCCTAAATAGAATCCAGAATCGTAAAATTTTTCAATAATTATACTCATTTTATGTTGATTTTCTTTTTTCTTTGATATTGTAAATCATTTTAATATATTAAGATACGAGGGTGGGTCAATATGTCCGTGACTTTTTGAATGAAACACAGGTTTTTGGATATAAAAATCATTTTATTTTTCAACATAGTCTCCTTTGAGCTCTATACACTTTGTCCAACGTTTCTCCAATTTTTTTATGCCTTCCCAAAAATAAGATTTGTCGAGGTTATCAAAATAGGTATTTGTTTGTGAGATGATTTCATTGTTGGAGTCAAATCTCTTTCCGCTGAGCCATTTTTCAGGTTTGGAAACAAGAAATAGTCACTCGGGGCTAAATCCGGAAAATAGGGCGGATTTAGGAGCAATTCGTAGCCTAATTCATGGATTTTTGCCATGGGAACTGCACATGTGGCACCCTTGCGTTGTCTTGGTGAAAAAGAATTTTTTTCTTGGCCAAATGCAGTCGTTTTTTTTCAAATCCTCATTAAATCGACTCAATAAGTTGGCATAATATTCGCCATTGATTGTTTTACCCTTTGAAGGTAGTCAATGTGGATTATACAACGTGCATCCTAAAAAACAATCGCCATGACTTTATTGGCTGACAAACCCACCTTGGCCTTCTTTGGCGCCGATTCACCACGAGAAACTCACTGTTTTGACTGCTGTTTTGTCTCTGGTGTGTTGTGGTGGATCCACGTTTCGTCCACGGTTACGAAACGGCGCAAAAACTCGTCCATATTGCGGTTAAACAACGCCAAACACTCCTGCGAAGTTGTCATACGATTGCGTTTGTGGTCGATTGTGAGCAAACGTGGCACCCATCTTGCGGAAAGCTTTCTCATACCAAAGTGATCATTCAAAATTGAAACCACTGAGCCATGTAATATTCCTATGGCTACCACAAACTCTCGCACTTGCAATCTCGTGATTTTTTTTAATTGTTTTGGGTGTAGAGGCCTCAACTGGGCGTCCAGAACGCTCGGCATTTTCCGTGCTTGTTCGGCCACAACGAAATTCAGTAAACCACTTTTTTACCATTGAAATTGATTGTGCACAGTTCTCATATTATTTATCAACCTTAGCCTTGGTTTGAGTGATGGTTTTTTCCGCAAAAAATAATGCTTAATGAGCACACGAAATTCACATTTTCCCATTTTCTCCTCAAATCACGCGGTAGTCTCCTATCAATGGCTGTCAAACACAAACTAAATGACGTAGCTTGTTCAAATTTTGACAGGAGTCAACTAACAGATGTCAGTTGATAGGAACAGTGCTGCCCTTTCAGTTAAGAGGCGGGAAATTCAAAAAGTCACGGACGTATTGACCCACCCTCGTAATTTTGTACTTACAATAAGTTTTTTGAAGTTGAGCGAAGAAAGGTGAAAAGTTGAGCGAAGAAAGGTGAAGACTATAACAACTGATGAATGCCACTTGAAGTAAAATTAGTGTTATCAATAACACCTTCAAAAAGTCACGGACAATTGACCCACCCTTGTAATTTTGTACTTACAATAAGTTTTTTTGAAGGTGAGTGAAGAAAGGTGAAAACTATAACAACTGATGAATGCCACTTGAAGTAAAATTAGTGTTATCTATAACACCTTCAAAAAGTCACGGACATATTGACCCACCCTCGTAATTTTGTATTTACAATAAATTTTTTGAAAATGAGCGAAGAAAGGTGAAAACTATAAGAACTGATGAATGCCACTTGAAGTAAAAGTAGTGTTATCAATAACACCTTCTTTGTGTTGATTATGTACACACCTCTAGAGGTAAAGTTAATTAAACAAGAATTTTATAATGTGGAAGCGTGTATTAATAATTTTTGCTAAGATGTACTGGATTTTCTATAAAAACAATATATCGACGTTATACGGATACAGTGAAGTTGTTTCCAATAATTATTGTAAACACATGCCATCGAATTAATCGCTCCAGGTAACAATAATATTAGCTTGCATTGTGGTTTTCCTTATGAGGGTGAATACCAATAAATCTACGAGCAGTCTCTTAGAATAATACACCACACACATAATTATATATTAGCTGTGTAACCCCGGAAGCAACTCGGCTGCATACCTGTCTTTAATTATTACCGTTTGCTACCTGAAATTGAAATGGTATTTGTATTACGTGCCGCCTCCCTATATTGAAACATAAAATTATGAATACTGAACAAATAACGTACAGTTATGAAGAACTAATATGGGCAACATAGAAAATAAACAGAAAACCATTGCTGTGGTCAATGTTTGATCAGATATGTTTAAAAAGAGCCCTTTTTGATCTCCTTAAAACGGTATAAGTGTATATGAACTGCAAAATGCATACTTACAATACATACATAATTCCAAATACATGGTATTAGAATAGTTTAAAACACTTCAACTAACATAATCCATCAACGGTTTGGTAATAAAACCTATTAATATAATGATGAAAAAGAGTTAATATAATAATTCTTATTAGAACACCATACATACATTAATAATTTAAATAATATATTAAGCGTAATAACGCCAGTCTATAAACAAGCTCAGATATAAATTATAACACATAATAGTAGCGGACTGCCCTGTCCATTAACGATAGATGTCTTACTGCCTTTAATTATATATTTTTATCCAATATTTATGAATGACCGAGTCCAATAAATCATTTGCCAGTCCCAACACATTTTTTGAATTATACTAACAACTCATGTATACGCTCAAGCACAAACACAGTTATAGTATTCTCCAATTACTAAAATAGATGAAAAAATATTAATTTTTTTATGTGTGTAGGTATTTTGTTTAGATCATATACCTACATCAAGTTTTCTTAAATTTCCGGTATGGGAAGGAAAAGAATTTCATTTAAGGTTTTTTTTTTTATATAATTAAGCAAAATTTATAAAAGACGTGTACAGAAATTGAGTTGAGTTTGCTAGGAGAAATCGTGATACAAAAACTTAAAAATAAAATCGGTGTTTGTGGTATATATACCGTAGTCGACAAATTTTAATTTCTGTTTACAGGTCTATACTAGCTATCTATCCCATGCAGAAGATGCCCTTATAATAAGCAGCGATGCCTGCTTTCCAACAGTGGTGGCAGAAGCAACGCAGTAGGGGGATTTTCACATTCGATAGCAAACGTTTGCCAGGTGTACTTGGCAATCTCGCTATATGTTTGTCTTTACTTTATTTCGCCGTGTATTTTTAAAGAGGTTTTAATTTTATTTGTATAACTCGATAACAAGTTGGTGGTGATCTATAAAATACAAAATACGTTATTATTTTTTTATTTTGTAGTTCAAGTCGAGTCAAGGAGTATTAATATTTACTAGCAATACTCTCTCAAGGTTCTCTTCTGTAAGATTTGTTCTCCTTGAATGAAGTACATTATTGTATACCTACTACACAAATGTTTGTTTGACGATTTGTTCCTTGTTCTGACACCAGGGCAGCTGTTTGGTTGGGTGGCTCCTTAACCCTTGTTAGATTGCGAATACTTCGAAGAATTTTTATATATATTCTAATTATTCCAATCGTTGTTTTAACACTTTACTGAAGTTATGTGATTAGTTAAGCACTGGATGTGAATGATGAAATATATAATCTCATATATGTATTTATTTAATACGACTTAAATTACAATAAAGGACATAAACGACGTCAACAATACCGTTACTCAATGTAGTCTGCCTTGCTTCGGGCGTGGTCCCAATTTATATTAATGTAATTCTGCTGACATGATAGTCTGTATTGTATGGTGAAATCATTGTATGTGATGGTTGCACCAACATGCTTCTAGATAGGAAATGTCCTTTCTACATCGCGACTGGTTATAGGTGCGTACTGGAAATATTCTTTTATTTCAGCGTATTTAGCAATTAGATTTTGTGTCGTTGTCCCCATACACAATTGCCGCAATGTTATTAAATCTGGATTTCTATTAAAAGCTGTGTCTTAACTTTTGCCGAAGGCCACAACCAGAGTCACTAGGAATACTTTTGAAATTATTACTGTGGTTAATTCCTCTTTTAATTTGAGACTTCGATTTTCAAAATATGTGATTACTGTACCTGCCGTCCGAATGAAGCATTTTGTGCAAATTCTCGTCAATGGTTTTAGCGACTGTTTCCGCATCAACTGTATTTATAATTTTAGATGCTATTTCATATGCGTCATATGGGATAGTTGGATGTAGTACACCAGCTACAATCTTTACCACACAGCGTCCTAATATATCGACAGTTTCGTCGGCACTTATCCATGCTTCATGTTCACCTAAATTGCGTCGACGATTCATATTTTCAACTCCAGCTGTACTAGACATTGTGTTTTAAACAATTAAAATCGAACTAATGATCAACAAAATTAAACTGGCCAGTTTTTGTATAACAGCTTTTTAAGAAATCAACACCACATACACTTATTTGTAAACTTATAAGTTATAACCTTAAAAACGTCAAATCACTGCAATTTTTTTCAATAATAAAAGATGACACATGGTCTACCTGAGAAGAGCCTGTCGCATATCAAGAACTGAACATATACCTAATACGGAAATCAGACAAAGAACCAACAGAATACCTACATAGAACGTCAGAAAGAACAGAAACGAGGAAACTGATATGGCACGGACATGTAAAACGGATGGAGGAAAACAGATGGCCAAAAAGAGCTCTAGAATACAACCCAACGAATAGAAAGAAACGAGGAAGACCAGCAGTCATGGATAAGTGGGGTTATGGAAACAATGAAAGACAGAGCAATACATGAAGACATCTGGAGAGACAGGAAGAGATGGAGATCGAAATGCGGAAAACGGCTGAGGCTGTAGGAGCCCCGCTTATATACATATATATAAGAGATGACATCCTAAGCTACTTAGATACTATATTTCACGAAATAAAACTGTGAAAATTACAAGTAATACTAAAAGTTAAGTGTTATTTTTGTCCAGAAATTTAGGGTATTAGTAGAATTATTAATTATTTTTGTAACTTAATGTTACTTGGCCCAAAGTAACTGTTTATGACTTAATTCCTCTCTTTCTGCAAATGAGCTAGAAGTCTTAGATACTACGTATAAATGACAATATAATTACGAAAAATTCCAAACAACATATAACTAATTAGTATTATAAGGATAATAATTGGTGAAGAACAATACCGTTTACAAAACGAAATTAAAATCAAACATATACAAAACTCGCTAAAATATCATATCGCACCTAAATGATATAATACTATATTTATATTGATGTGCGAGAGGTAGCACGGAATGTATTCCAAAAGGCAACAAAGCCCTTTCAGAAACTATTTCAATACTTTATTTAAAGAAAATGGTGGGTGCTTTATGTCACTCGGGGTTTTGCTTTGGGTGAAGTGTGAAACTCAGTATTGACAAAGTATTGAATGGTACAAAGAATACAGAGAACGCAAAACGCCCACCTTAGATTTATATACGGCAAAGAGGGAAAAAAGGCATCATATATCACAGACACATACATACATAAAGCACTTTGCAAGATCCATCTCGAAAAGGAAAAAAATCATTGTGGAATATTACATCATTATTTCATAACGTAGCTGCGTAAAGTTTATATCGTATTAGTTTCCAATAATATACTAGTTTTACTATTTCGATGTTATTTATATTAATTTAAATATAATTAGTATAAAGGTATGTATTTATTTTAAAGTGTATTTTGAGTTTTTCTCTTTAAATTCATTATTTCTAGCTATAGTTTTAATTGTGCATAATTCTGTGTTGAAATCTTCGTCACTTACCTGTATGTTAATTAGTCTATAAGCGAAAATATATAGAGTTGCTGTTTTTGTGCGCCACGATTGTTTCGAATTAACTGGCATGATCGTATCAGTATACGTGGGTTTCCTATATACCATAGTCGTCAAATTTTAATTTCGGTTTATACTTCTATACCTATCATGCAGAAGATGACCTTATAATATGCAGCGATGCTTGCTTGCTTGCTAACAGTGGTGAGAGAGCAAACCAGTGTCGGGGGACCCTCACGCCTTACATTTCATAGGCAAGGTTTGTCGAGTGTACTGTCTTGGCAGCCTCGCTTATGTTTATCTCTACTTTATTTCGTCGCGCTCTTTTCCTCTTTCTACTTTCGTATCAGAAATTAAAATATGTCGACTACGATATACTGAATTTAACTTTTTATTGTCTTTTTTGATAGTTAAATCTAGAAAGTTTAATTTTGTTTCTATTTCTATAATAAATTGGATCTTAGATATGTTGTCTTTCAGTATATGACCATATACAGAAAATGTCATCTACATACTTGACCCAATGTTTTATTTGTTTGATGTATTTATTATTACTTTTGAAGAGCGTTTCTTCATAATCTGCCATTAATATTTCAGATAGAGGGGTCTTAATGAACTCCCCATTGGTAAACCATTTATTTGTGTATAGACCTTGTCATTGAATTTAAAGTAGTTTTGTTTTATATGTAAATTAAGAATTTCCAGAAGATGTGTTCTTTTTCCATTTTCTTCTAAATGGCTGTTATTAATGAGGTTTTCGAAGCTTTCTTTTATTTGATTTACTGGAATTGATATGTATAAGCTTTTTATGTCAAAAAAAATTAGTTTTGTATTGATTTCAATATTTTCCAATTGTTTGACTAATTCTATACTGTTTCTAATGGCTTTCTCAGATTTAAAATTATCTAATTGTGGTAGTTTTTTGCTGAAATATTTACAAAGTTTCGTAACGTTATCTTTTACTATTTTGTTGAAATTTGTTTGTGGGGTCTATTTTTAATACCTTGAAATCAGATGTGGCGAGCAGATTGTTAATTTTTTCTATGTAATCAGCTCTTTTGATTATTGTAATAGTTTTGCCTTTGTTGCTTTCTTTAGTACTAAGTCATTTGTCTTTAATTTCTTTTTTATTGAATTGATGGTACTTTGTTCACTTAGTGTGGTTTTATTGATAGGTTTACCGTTTTTTGACTGTTGTTTTTTATGATGTTTATTATTTGTTCTACTTCTAAGTTGATGTAGTTTTTTGAATTTAATACTATTTCTAGACTACTATTAAATTGTCTACTTCTTTTTTATTATCTTGTTGAGGAGGGTATTTAAGACCTAATTCTAGTATTTTGATTTCATGTGTTTTGAATGTAGTATCTGTTAAATTAACTATTCTTGGATGGAAAGAGTTTGTGTTATTGATTGTTTGTGCTATATTTGTGATAACTCTATTTTCTTCTTCTGGGTTGTGTAGTGCTTCTAACTTTTTTCCATTACCTCTTTTCTGATGTCCCGGTCTATTGTGTCGAATTCTATAGGATGTAGTTAAGCTGCCAGCTTGGTATGTATTCTTTTCAGGTGTATTTTCAAATTATCTCTTCTCGTATACCATTTATTTGATTCTTTCTGCAACCATATCCTGTAGGATTGTTTTACTGTTTATTGTGTTTCTTTCGATTTGTTGTGACATATTATTTTCATGCATTTTTGCGTTAGTCCTTGTTTAATTTCAGATGATTATTACACTTACTGACACGTATAAGCGTTTTTCAGTACATTGCTGTTAGTTTGCTCGTATTGGCTAATAAGATTCCATAACCATAACATAACGTTGGTCACAAAATTGCCAACGTTATGTTATGTAATATTTTCTTATAGTATACGTAGCTCCTACAATAACGGAGATATTAATGATGAACACTTAAGTTGGATCAACCGGTATATTTACTGTACCTAATCAATATAATATGGAATTAAATTATTACTATTTATTTAAAATTAGAACCAACTGAAACCAGGGAAGAATAGTACGTAGGATATATGAATGTACACATACTTTGTCACGCCAAAATTCATTCCGCATAAATATCTACGTGATCCTGTTCAGTGCACCACAAAAAGGGAAAAGTTTTCATTCAAGCAACGAATATTTTCATATCTCCCTGCATTTCATTGTATTCTGTACATTCCAGTAATCCATTGCGCTTAGTCTGTTTGTTGTGGGTCTACTAAGTACAAGAGAATAGTCCTAACCTTACCGGTGTTCGTCGCCAGCGAACTGAGCAATGCGATACTACACGTCTGACATATCTGGAAGGTATACAACTGCTCTATCTTTCTCTTTTGTTGTCGGCCGAGACCAATTTCTCTTTAGAGTCCATTTCACGGCTGGAACACGGTCGATTTAAAAATAATAAAAATTTAATCCCATCCCCTCCGGGGGCTAGTACATATTTTATTATCGCCGAAATATGGAAGTTCGTCGGTTGCCGCTCCGTGCAGGTATTAAACGGTCTGAAATTTCAAAAATTAATTTCACGCTCCACAAACAAAAAAGAGAATCTTTTGTATCTGCTACAGGATATACATAAGCGTATGGATGTAAAGTAACCTATGTGTAACGTGTTTTAATAAATGTGTTATTAAGCGTAATGTGCAAGCTGGAGTTTTCTTTTTTAGAAGAGCATTAGAATTCGCAACACGAGAAAAACAAGATTTCAAAAGATTTTCTGTTTCATTAAAACACAGTGATTTTTTTCCCTTACACAGTAATTCGTGACTTTTCAAATGGAAATTTCATTTAAATAATTAACAATACACATTTTAATTAATTTATTTCAAACGGAAATTGAAGTAAATAATAAATCTAAATAGATATGCCTCTTGTACTACATTCTGACTAAAATTGCTCGCTTTATCGTTACCCCAATTATATAAATTGTAATGATTAAAATGCATAACATTTAAAGTATTTAATCTAAAATTCACACTTCTAAAATTTAGCTAAAAAAAAAACTAAAAGTATTGAAGTAAAAATATTATTCATCTATATAAATAGAATCATTTATTTTAATAGTATAGATATGTAAAAAGATAGGTAAATATGAAATGAATACAATTGTAATATCAAATTTAATGAATGAGTTGTAAATTCAAAAATGTTGTACATATTAAAGGTCAATGTCAATCAAGATTCGATGTCATAGAATTAGGCAACTTAACTTATTGCATGGACATTTTGGGAATTAACTCATCTATGTCGATAAAATTAAGGAAAGTACCTTAAATACCGAAAAAAAGTGGATTATTTATTGATTTTTGAATAGATAATAATAATAATAATAATAATATCTTTAAAACTTTAAAAACCGTCCCTGGATGCCCTCCAATTTCAATTTATAGCAGACATAAATTGGATGCCAAACAACAGCAGCGTATTCTAGCTTACTACCCACGAACGAAAAATAAAGAAGTTCAATAGTGGCTGCATTACCAAAATGCCAGCTATTTCTAAGAATAGAACCAATTGTACCAGAGGCGGAAGTGCATACATTAGTAATATGTTTGGCGAAGGATAATTGTCAATCAAATAGCGCTCCCAAATCCTTTACCTCCTGCACGCAGGCCAATACCTGTCCCCCAATGCTATAATCGAAGTCAATGAGTTCCATCCTTCTAGAATACTTCATAATATGACATTTATTGATATTAAGTACCAAATCATTGTCCTGAGAGTATCCGAATCACACTGTAGACGCAGTGCATCCGAGATATTATCGATAGGACGACAGACTTTCAAGTCGCCAGAGTACGCCAACCCATCACAAGAAAACGATTCCAAGGGGTCGTTAATAAAAAGTATAAAAAGCAGAGGGCCCAAATTAGACCCCTGTGGAACGGCAGACGTGGCAGCAAATTCAGCAGATCTGTATCCATCGTAGTACACATAATTGATCCGTTCCCGAAGATATGACGTCAGAAAACTAACCAGATTGCTATGAAGTCCCAGTGCATGAACTTTCCTCAGCAGAATATCTTGTCTAATAGTGTCAAATGCGCGCACAAAATCTGTATGTATGACATCCATTTGAGAGCGAGAATCCAGAGCGGCACTAATATCCTTGGGTGATACAAAGCAGATTACTCTTCATTGAGCGACCAGTCACGAACCCATGCTGTTGAGACGATTGGCACTCCACAAAATATCCTCCTTGTTGAGAGATGTTATGGCTAAATAATAAGCGTCTTTTAGCTGATTATTGATATCAGAATCAGTGAAATTTGAGTCTTTCCGGTAAACCTGGGAAAACACATGAGAAAATCCCTCAACTATATGGACTGAGTTGTCATGATATCGCCGTCATACATTACTAACGGAATACGAGAACTACTTTCTTTGAGATGAATACAGCGCCAAAGTTGTTTTGGGTAACTCATTAGGTTTGATTCAGCTTCATACGAAAATCTTAAGTAAGACTCGTAAATCTGATTTTAGTGATGGTCCTTAGTCTACTGAACTGACGATAAAAGGAAATTTGCTGGGTTGCTCTCCATCTGCGATGATAATAGTTTTTAACCTTAAGATTTTATTTCATTTCATTAGTTAACCAATGTTTAAAACAATTATGAGAAGACGACTTACATAAAGGAATTGACTTATCAGGAACACTATATAGCTTACTATAAAATATGTCAACGCACAAATCAACATCATCACATTTACTTAATTCAGACCAGCTTTACGAAAGTTGTATCGGATGATGTTGTTACAGGGAAATTCAGGGCTTTTATGAATTACTGGAATCTTATAATATATGGAATGTGCGGGATGATGGAGATCCTCGGCAACAATTGGTGATGGTTCACGTTCTACTAACACTTCGGAAGCAGAACTTGAAAGTATTAAGTCAAGTTTGATATTGGCATTGGTAATATTATTGAATTGATTTAAATTGAGAATAGACGCGAAGATAGCGAGCCTACTAACCCTAGGATCAGTAATATTTAAAGAAGAGTAACTAGGAACATTGAAATCGTCAACAAGGAGAACAGGATAATCAAGTAATAAAAGTTCAAGGTATTCAAAAATTAAATTTCAAATTATGCGCATTCAAAGACAAAGTAACAAGGATAGATAATTTACAGAAATCAATAAAATACACTGTATTCTTAACGTAGTTATTCTATTACTAATACGTTATGGATAAGTGAATTCGCAAAATACGAGTAAGAAATGAATGCAACGTTCGTTGATTACAGTTAAAGTTCGCCAAACGTTTCAATTAAAACCTTATTAAGTTACTTTTCGCCTGTCGTTGGCGAAATTTATTAAAATCGACGAAAGCGGAAAAACGGAATTAAAAAAAAAAGAAGAAGAAGAAGAAAAGGTGGACGGCCACTCTCAAATATTCGCATGGAATTAAAGTATAAATCTTTCTTTAATGTGTAAAATTTCCGGGCAAAAATTTAATAGAAATTAATTACGAACTCGAAACTTTCATTGGCTTGAAACACAAAAAGGAACTTTACCATAATAATTGTTCCACTGAGTTTTCTTAACTTTTCTGAAATTTGAATTCTGTAGTGGACAATTAGATGAAAATGAAAATGTCGTCACGTTGAAATTGTTACAGTTACTATACGTACTTGGTGGACATTCTTTTGTGAAATTTCGGCACAAAAGTAAAGAGAAATATAATGACGAGAGAAAGAAAAGCTTAACCGAATCGTTAAAATCCACCGAAATGCACCCTTCTAGCGTCTATCTCCTCCGAAGATAAGCGGAGTGGAAACGTGTCGCGTAGCGCCCGCCTGTGCCCAACTTTAAATTTCGGGACGCATAAGAAATGGTCTTCCCACCGAAGACGTTTTCGGCAAGAAGAGTGTACGGGATATGCCGGGATTCTTTCAAACGCAATGCATTTGGCACAAAAGGCTTGTGATTTTTTATTTGTACTGCAGAATTTTTTCTCTTTTTGACAATGCTTCCCGATACGAAGTCAGCGACCACTGCTCTTCGGAATTCCTTCATTGTTTGCTTAGGTAGTTGCATGGAACTATATACTATGTAAGAATTAACAACGCATGCATCCAAGAAATAAAAAAATATTCTATGCCACCATTTTTTGGCACGACGATCTATTTCATAGACTTTCTTTTTCTGGTCAAAACGGTCAACAGAATTCATATGGCTGTTATAATCTAACACCATTTGTGGAACTGTAACTTCAATTTGCTCTCCAGTTTTTACTCTTCTTTTTACTGTAGTAACTACTTCCGGGTTATGAAAATTCGATAACAAATGCACAGACCTATTATCTTTCCATTTTACAGCAGTCAGATGTGAGTCACTAGTAAAAGCGTCAAAATCTCCTCTTTTGAGTAATCTGTCATTTCGAAAAGAAGGTAAATATTTTCTAGATACATTCACTGTTCCACAAGCCAGAATTTTTTTTTGTAGTAACCATTCCATTAGTGGCACACTGTTAAAATAATTATCAAAGTATAAACGATAGTATTTGTTTTGTAAGCCCTCAGTCAAGTCCTTAACGACACGAGCCCGATTGATTTTTCGGGAGAATTAGATTTTCCTGTATAAATTTGAAAGCACTACATATAACCACTTTGGTCTGCAAGGACCCAAATTTTGTACCCACGTTTTATGGGTTTTTTAGGAAGATACTGTTTGAGGGTACTTCGACCCTTAAATTTCACCATTGACTCGTCTATGGCAATAAATTCTGAAGGAATAAAACACGACTCAAATTGTTTTTTAATTATGTTTAGGAACGGTCGCAGTTTGTAGAGTTTATCGTAATGAGGATCATTCCGATTAGGCATTTCTGCATTATCATTCAAGTGGAGATGGTTCAATATCCAGCCAAATCTATTTACAGTCATTTTAGAAGAAATAAATGCATCATGTAAGTCAGGAGCGCTGCTCCAGTAATCTCGATAACTCGGTAGACGCTTTATGTCCATAAGGAGATTTAGTCCCAGAAAAATTTCGATCTCATTTTTAGTAACAGGGATGTACGACTTGCCTGTCGCTAAGTGGCCTTGCTCTGCATATAAATTTGTTTGGTACACTATATGATCTAATAACTCTTCAGAACAAAACAATCTAAATATATCACTTGGTGAAGGATTGTCTAAATTCTTTACAAACTGTGCCACACCACATTCTTCTTGAAATTCAGGATAATCGGGTATGTCATTATGCGTTTTTCTCCATGTAGGTGCTACATGTGTGTCTTGGGCTTGATGTGGAATAGTATTCTGTCTTGCTAAACTAACCGCCAGTAAATTTAAGGGAATATCTGATTCACTTTCTTCTGAATCGTCTGGTAGTGGTTCTAACTCTTCAGTACATGCTTCAAATGTTTCTTCTTCGGAGCCAGAATCGCCTATCGAATCTGCATCGGATGAAATAACGTCGTATTGATCTTCGTTATTTAACATATCATTTAATTCATCCACATCCATATCCTTCAAATAGAAAGGTAACTCATCTTGTTTGTAGCGATACATTTTGATCTGAAACGTAAAAACATACATTACAAATTTAATCGCATAGCGGCACGGTGGTACTCTAGCGGGAGTTTGCCAATTTGTAGAATAAATTTGTTGATAAACAAGAACAGCACATAGAATGATTCAGATATATTTACTGAGTATAAAAGCAGTACCTGTCCAAAAATTAGACTTGCAATTACTCTAAAAATGCTGTTATTCCTAAAACTATCACACTTACCGCGCATGACCTCAAACAATCTTCTAAACACGAAATTATTTTTATTTCTGTTGAAACGCGGCACATGTTTGCGGTGCGCCATCTGTCAGCAGATGATCTGAGTTTGAAGTAGCTATCTACAAAGTGGTACAGTCTTTCGACCAGTATGCTTGAAGGGATATGATTTTAAATAAGTGGTACACATAGCGTACCTCCATGCATCGAAAGTATTAAAAAAAGTGGTACAACTTAAATACCTTGGTGCTTCAAAGAGTTAACAGTGAACGTATTTGGGGTAATCCAAAGATTATAAACTTATTTTGTTTCATCAACACAACGGTGGGAAAACATGAAGAATCACACAAAAACGAATTTAAAAGGAACCAGTGATATTCGATGGTCTGAGGTTGTATATGCCCTTGTAAAAAAAAAAAATTCAAGGAGTAATCAGCGCTCCCACTGAGTTGAACCAAGAAGAAATCTATACACCAGAAACAAAATCTGACGCCTCCGGTCTCAATCGTACATTAAAATATTTCCAATTTATTTCGAATTGGGTTGCTTGGACAAATATCTTAAAAGAAATTAATAGAGTGAACAACGAATTACAGAAACATAACGTAATGTTGTTAAAAAGAATACAAATGTTGGAAGGTCTCGCCAAAACTATAGAAAGGCAGAGAAACGAAACAAATGAATGGATAAAGACAGCCAAAGTAATAACGCAAAAAATTGTAGTAGAGCCAACTATGGAAACTCGCAAAATTGCAAAAAAGGAAAATAATGCCTGGAGAGATGGTGCAAGATGAAGGAAAAAGTTTCTCTGTAGAAGTAAGTTTTTACCATAGTATGAAAGAAGTAATCGATGTGATATTGATCTAGTTGTAATATAGAATGCGGAGCATAAGTGCACTCAACAACTTTCTTTTCTGAATTGTAAAGATTTGAAAAGCTTGAATGACAAGAAGTTGACAACTTGTGCTACAAAGTTAGCTAGTAGTAGTAGTAGTAGTGTTTATTGGCCATCAAAAAAATCTTTACATGACATGTCATAAAATACTGCAATAGCAAAAGATACAAAAGATAAACATTTAAAAAACATATTAATAAAACTTACAGATGTAGATATAAAACAAATACACAGTTGTTATCTAGGAAACGCTTGTAAACATCCTAGACAAAAAAAACAAACAAAACAATCAAACATGTCACTTGGACATGTTACTACGCATATGCTTCCAAGTATTCGTCTATGCTGTAAAAACTGGCAGTGACCAATATTGTTTTTACACTTCTTCTAAAATGATTTAGACTCATGTCCTTTATGCTTTGTGGCAGAGAATTATAAAGTTTTACACCCCAGTAGTCAACTCCACATTGCGTAGCACTCAGTCTGTGATGTGGAACAACCAAAGCGCCAGAATTCCGTGTATTGTACTCGTGAAAGTTTCCATTTTGAGCGAATTTTGATTTATTTTCGTGAACAAATTTCACACACGAATAAATATAAATACTGACCACTGTGAGTATATTCTCCCGCCTGAAATACTCTCGACACGAGTCACTATACCCAAGTCCACATAGTGTTCTTATTGCCTTCTTCTGTAGGACTAAGTCCTTTGCTCTTGTAGACATGCCCCATATGAGTATACCATATGCAGCAATGCTGTGGAAATTCGCGTAGTATGCACTTCTTGCAGCTTGGTGCGTGGATCTTTTGAGGATCTCTATATGATTGTTCCAAGTCAGTTTATTGTCTATACTTAGACCTAAATACGTCACTACACCCTTCCCTTCTTCATTTTTAGAAAGTATGTCCATTGTCTGAGTCTTTTCCTGATTTAGCTTCAATTTATTTGCATTGCACCAAGTATCTGCATTCTCAATGGCTTTATCTTCAATGGATTGTTTTTCATTGTGTTTCCCGCGGACCACGATCGAAGTGTCATCTGCATATATTATAGCCTTGCAGTTTAAGATATTAGCCGGTAGATCGTTTATGTATACAATAAACAGCAGAGGTCCGAGAATAGATCCCTGAGGCACACCAGTACTAATATTTCCCAATTTCGAATATCCATTCTGCCACCATACCATTTGAGTTCTGTCTTGTAAGTATGAGGCTAATAATTTATGGGTCAAACCTCTCATGCCATAATGCCATAGTTTTGTCAGCAGGATCTCATGTGGCACACAATCGAAGGCTTTACTTATGTCACATGTAACAACTGCAGTACGTTCTTTTTCATCCCTTGATTCATGTATGGATTCAATCATATCAATCATAGCTGTTATAGTCGATTTTCCAGCTCTAAATCCATGTTGGGAATCTGTCAGTAAGGTATGTTTCTCCATAAATGAAATAATTCTGTTTTTTATTACTGTTTCTAAAACCTTTGATAATACCGGTAGTATCGATATGGGTCTATAATTACTCGCAAGAGATTTATCATCATTTTTATAGACAGGTACCACTTTGGCTGACTTTAGTTCCGTAGGAAATTTACCCTCATTTATACATGCGTTTACTATAATTGTTATTGGATCTACTATTATTTCAATTATATCCTTTAAAAGAGCTACAGTAAAACCATATATGTCTTTGGACCTCTTTCTTTTTAGATTGTGCACAATACTAATTATCTCATTTTGGGATACATATGAGAGGAAGCATGATGCTGAAGTATATTTCATTTTCCCATACAACATATCTTCCATGGTTCTTCCATTTTCTCCTCTATCTATGCTGCTTTGTATACTGTCTCCAATTTTTATAAAAAAATTGTTTAATTCATCCGCGGTTAATTTCGTTTCCATATCCTGATTGTCCCTCTTATCTCTTCCTGTTTCTCTGTTGCTGACATTCCATACTGCCTGCTGTTTATTTTCCGAACTCATTATATAATTTAGATTATAATTTTGTTTAGCTTCCTTTATTAGGTCTACATATTTTACTTTGTATTCCTTGTATAATCGCAGGGAGTAGTATAGCTATGAGAGTTCTAACTCAATTTCCCATATGATTTAACATAGGGGGTCTAAAAGTACTTTTTTTCCCCGCCAAGGGGGGTACCCCTCGCCTACACTTTGATTCTACGCCAAGGGGGGGTTCTCCTCACCATCACTTTGATTCTGTGACGTCTTCCGCACCTGACCGGCTAGTAGCCTCTGATTGGTCGAGCGACCTCATGATAACATACGCACGTAACCACGTCTCGAAGGCATCAGTCGCAGGAAATCTACTATCGGATGAACGTCGTGGGAGTTCCCACCGTACAACAATAAGCATTGGTAATATACTAGCCTTATAATGCATACCTTGCAGTATTATAATGTGCATCTGTATATAACAACTCTCGGTGTTATATATATTTATATGGGTGGAGGAGGGGCTTGTAGCGATCATGAAAATTTTTACCGCAATAAGATAATAAAGGTTGTTATAAAACAATGTAGATATAATAGAAACAATTGTTTAATAGATTTTTTGTACCGCCATCTCCTACTTTGCAGTCTACATTTACTAATAGGCAGCGCTATCATGAACATTAATCATTCAACACATGTCGCTTGAAGTAGTAAGACGTGTTTTTCTATCTCTGTGTAATATATAAGTAAGTGTTAATAAGGTAAGTACAAGTAGCCATGTACAAATGTATATGAGTCATTATCAAGTACCACCACTATTTTTTTAAAACGCAAATTGCGAATCACATATGATTTCATATTCAACATGAAACTGAAACTGAAAGTTTAACGCTAATTCCATATGTACTCACACAGTGACACAGTGTGTGTCCACTTTGATATTCACTCAGACGTATACACATGCATGTACGTACATAGTACATGCACATTGTCACAGTTATATATTTGTTAAATAGACACGACGTAAGAAAATTGCAAGTTCATTCTTGTTTAATGTGAGATCAACGACTTCTATATATGTGAATATATGAAAAGCAAAGTCATAACAAATATGAGATGTAAAATAATCCGGTGTATGTATCGTACATGAGATTTTCGTTACTTGTGTTATTAATGTATAATTCTTCAAGATATAAAACACATCATATTTTATTATTTACTTGCGTTAAGTCATTAATAACATTAAACTGATCGCTTAGCGTCTAAAAAGACATCTACAATGTATATTAACAAATCATTGTAATGTTTTTGAACAGACTAACAGTGGTAGATTGCGGGCTCAAAAAAAAATACAAGTGTTTCAGATAGCTTTACTTTGCCCATCAGACATTATACAGACCTGTGTATAAGTACACATTATATCTTTACATTTACCCAAAAAAAATTGAAAACAATCAACTTTTCAATAATAAATATTTTATAACATTTATATTAATTGTATTTTCTTGAGCAGTAGGTAGTACTATATGTTCTCTTAGTAACCTGATTTGAATTCTGATAGTAAATTTCAAAAGTTTAACTTTTCGAAGATTGAAGAAAACTTACAAGTGTGTCAGATATTGTATTTGACTCCGCTTTGTTCATCTCATTTATAAATGCATATACTTTTACTTGCTATTGCCGCGCGTTATTATTGTTATAAAATAACTGCGATTTACATTGTGAAATTGATTCTGCTAACATCAAGATATCGTTTCTTATGTGCCACCATGTAGTAGTAGAATAAGTAACATCAAAACAAATGGTTTCAAAATTTTTTGAAATAAAGTTTAAAATAACACTTTAAATATTAACTTTTCTATAGATAGTATGAATAATATTACAATAATGAAATAGAACGACGTAAATAAAACTAAAAACTGTTGCAGAAAAAGACGTACATATATCTTTACATTTATCCAAAAAAAAAACTAAAAGCAATCAACTTTTCAATAAATATTATATAACATTTATATTAATTGTATTTTCTTGAGCAGTAGATAGTACTATATTTTCTCTTAGTAATCTGATTTGAATTCTGATAGTAAATTTCAAAAGTGTCGCTTTTAGGAGATTGAACAAAAGCTTACAAGTGTTTCAGATATCGTAATTTTCCCACCTTTGTTTACTTTAGTTTATAATTACATATTACATATAGCTGATATAGCTGCTCATTATTATTGTCATAAAATAACTTCGATTTACATTGTTGAAATTGATTCTGCTAACCTCAAAATATCATATCTTATGTGACACCACGTACTAACAGAATAATAAACAAAAAACATGATTTCTCAACATTTTGAAATCAACTTTAAAAATAACACTTTAAAGATTAACTTTACAATAAGTAGTATGAATAATATTACAATAATGAAATAGAACGACGTAAAACTTAAAAAAAAATACCGAAGAGAGTTATTTTGCAGTTTTAGGAATAACAATTTTACTTGCATTGCAATTTTTTCTAATACTTTAAAGGTAAATTAAGGGGACTATGATAAAATTCGCTGTATTTATATTCTATTTTGAATAATACTGTTTAAGAGAATAGGATTCCTGATGACTCATATACAATGTACACATTACCATAAAGAACATATACAATTATTCTAATTATTATATTGGATTGTTTCAGATATGGCAGCAGTAAGAAATTTTTCAAGAATAGTTGAGGAGATGTGCGAAAAAGTTGATAGCCTCAATAGCGATAATTCTTCGGGGATGGAACTAGCTATAAAGAAATGTGGCCATGAGATTGCCAGCATGAAGGAGGCTTTGAAGATTGCGACAAGCGTGGGTGTGAAACAGCATATAACAAACTGTTTAACACTCATGCTCAGCTGCAGGACTAGGATGAAGGCCTTGCGAGGTGTATATGGCGGCGGATACACACCCGCACATCACAATAGAAGCAATTATACTAGCTCACGGGTGAAATGGGTTGACATAGATTCGGCCTTTACCTCTAGAAGTCACACTGGAGCTGTTGTGAACCTGCGGCACAAAGAACCACGTGCATTTCTTAACGATGCTCGCACTATTTTCACCAGGAAAATAATGAGCATCCTGAAGAAAGAAGTGGCGGTGAAGGTTAATGGTGTATTCTGCGGAGAGTTCATCATCGTGAAAGGTGAAAAAGAGATTCGGGAATTGAAGTATCTGAAGACAAAAAACTCTCCAATCTACTCAGATACAGACACTAGCACCTGGTATGAGGAACATGTAGTAGGACCCATTATGAAGGAATTAGAGGAATTCCAGCTGAAAGAGAGCGGTTGGAGTCTTTTAAGGATAGTCAACTTATCATTTAATATTAATCGCTACAACCCTCAAGTAGGATCTTCATACATCGACCTACCACGATCAATAAAATTAAAGCGTGCATGCGTTAATGTACACAACAATGACAATGAATGCTTCAGTTGGGCAGTTACCTCAGCGCTATTTCCATGTGAGAAGAATACTGAGCGGATGAGTTCTTATCCAAATCCCTCATCAGTCTTGAACCTCAAAAATATATCATTTCCAATGACAATAAAACAGATACCACGCTTTGAGAGTCAAAATGGTGTATCAATCAACGTATACATCTTGGATAAGTCACCCAGAGGTGCATTTGCAACTGTTCCTACATATCTAAGTAAGAACAAGCACCAGAAGCACATAAATCTGTTACTTATTCAGGATGTGTATGTGGATGAAAATGATGGGGACGATGGACAACGGACACGGTTCCATTACGTGTGGATAAAGAATCTCAGCCGACTTTTATCCAAGCAACTCAGCAGACATAATGGAATGAAGCACTTCTGCGACCGATGTTTGCATTATTTTACATCAATGGATAAATTAATACACCACCAAGAGGACTGTTCCAAAATGAATCAGTGCAAAGTGAGACTACCAACGGGCGAATACACAAATCTGCATTTTAAGGACAATAAAAATAAAGAGCCCGCACCATTCATCATATATGCAGACATCGAATGTCTTTTGGTGCACAGGAAAAACAAAGAACATGAACATATACCATACAGCATAGGGTATTATGTGAAGTGCTGGTATGATGATTCCCTCAGCTTCTATAGGTCATATAGAGGAGCGGATTGTCAAAAGTGGTTTGCGCAAGAAATGAAGCAGTTTGCTGAAGATGTTGAGACGGTGTTTCTATGCCCTCTACCGATGGAGCCCCTTACGCCAATACAAGAAATGGAGTTCCAAACAGCCCCACATTGTCACATCTGTGAGCAAGCGTTTACTGTAGAAGACATCAGAGTTCGAGACCACAATCATTTTACAGGAAAATATAGAGGACCAGCGCATCGAGACTGTAATATTAATTATAGGGATGGTTGTACTATAGGGGTAGTATTTCACAATTTATCATCATATGATAGCCATTTTATTATTAAAAATTTAGCGCAAGATTTCGAGGGTCGCATTGACTTACTTCCATTAAATAAAGAGAGATATATATCATTCACCAAACATGTTGATGAAAATTTAGTAAAATTTAGATTCATAGATTCATATAGATTTTTAGCATGCGGATTGGAGACTTTAGCCACCCATTTAACAGACTACCCGAACTTAAAAACTCAATTTTATGGTTTAAGTGAGGCTAATTTAAATTTGCTAACACGTAAAGGTGTATTTCCATACGATTTTGTTAACAGTTTTGAAAAATTAGAAACCACACGATTACCGGAAAAATCTGAATTTTATAGTCAACTGTATGATATGGATATTACAGATGAAGAGTATGCACATGCTAGAGTAGTTTGGGAACAGTTCAATGTTCAAACGCTGGGGGAGTATTCGGATATTTACTTAAAAACAGATGTTCTGCTTTTAGCGGATATATTTGAACGATTTCGTTTAAGCTGTTTGAAAACTTACAGTCTAGATCCCGCGCATTATTATACATTACCGGGATATACATGGAGTTGTATGTTAAAATTTTCAAATATCAATCTGGAACTCTTAACGGATATTGATATGATTATGTTCATTGAAAGAGGTATTCGAGGCGGGCTAAGTCAATGTTCAAAACGTCACTCTGTTGCGAACAATAAATATCTACCAAATTATCAGACAAATCTTCCACCTAAATTTTTAATATACAACGATATTAACAATCAATATGGTTGGGCCATGTCACAATATCTCCCATATGGAGGGTTCAGCTGGGTAACAGATGTGGAAAATTTCAACTTTAATGTACCTGATGATAATCCGGAGGGGTACATTCTCGAAGTGGACTTAGAGTATCCACACAATATTCACGATTCACATAATGATCTTCCATTCTGTCCTGAACATCTATCTGCACCGGGAAAAAAAGAAACAAAATTAATGGCCACTCTGTATAACAAGACGCGTTATGTTATACACTATCGAAATTTAGTGCAAGCTTTAAAAAACGGATTGAATTTAACTAAAATTCATCGGGTGTTGTGTTTTAAACAAAGTCTCTGGCTAAAATCATATATTGATTTAAATACACAATTGCGCACAGCAGCCACTACAGATTTTGATAAAAATTTATTCAAATTAATGAACAACAGCGTATTTGGCAAAATGATACAAGACGTGCGGAAGTACGCTATTGTGAAGCTTGTAACTAAATGGGATGGTCGTTACGGAGCGGAAGCATTAATTGCAAAACCAAATTTTAAGTCATCAACAATATTCGATGAGAATTTAGTAGCAATTGAATTAAACAAAACAGAAGTTTACTTTAATAAACCGATCTATGTTGGTATGTGCATTCTTGACATTTCAAAATTGAAAATTTACGAGTTTCATTATTCATATATGAGGAGTCGATTTGGTGATAAGGCACAAATTTGTTATACTGACACAGATTCTCTCATATACGAGGTAGAATGTGATGATTTGTATGAAGTAATTCGATGTGACGCCTTGGAATACTTTGATACTAGTGACTACCCCGAAAACAATATTTATAAGATACCACGTGTGAATAAAAAGGTGCTCGGCTTGATGAAAGATGAAAACAATGGTGATATAATGACTGAGTTCGTCGGCTTACGCTCTAAAATGTATAGTTGTAAGGTTAATAACTCTAAAACTACGAAGAAGGCTAAAGGTGTTAAGAAACACATTGTTAAAAATAATATAGCTTTCAATGACTATGTTGAATGCTTAGAGGAAAACAAAGAGACAGTTGTAGAGCAAAAGCTGTTTCGATCAGACAAACATCAAGTATCAACTGTATCACAAACGAAAATAGCATTAAGTCCCTATGATGATAAGAGATATGTAATACCAGGTACTCATGATACATTATCATGGGGACACTGGAGTATAAATATGTAATTGTAACATTTAATATATGTACTCACAAAACGCTATATTATTTCTATTTAAAATTGTATTTTGAATCTGTTAGTTATAATAACTAAATATATGATTAGACTGTTATAAAATGTAAATATTTATTATGTATTCGTTTTTAAAATTAGGTATATATAAACCTGTTTAAAATATATAGAAGAAAGTTTAATATACAGACTTATGAATGACTATATTGCAATTTTATTTCCTATAACCCTTTCCCGAGAAGTATATATCATATACTTTAATAAGAAAAAATTATAACTTACCATATACTTAAACATTCATATCTCCAGCCATATAGAGGTACTTCTAATACATAACCATAATCTACATTATCCCCAGCAAGTATTAAAGTGAGAGTATCTAAACTAAAATGAACAAAGTTGTCATAATGAAAGCAAGCAAATAAGAGCAAACAGTTGTTTAACTAGAGATGCAGAGAGGATATTCGATACTATTAAAGTTATTAAAAACGCCGTACTGCTGATGAATATTCTCCCCACCCCTCCCTCTCACAAAAGATTCACACCTAAAGACAATCTATGAGATTTAGAAAGCCAAAAAATTATCTACCTATAAATCAGTTTAATATGCTGAAAACTTATACGTAATTAGATTGTTATTAAAATGTAAATTATTAGTCATATAGATACCTGTGTATAATATGGAAAAGAAAATATATATCTCCTTCGTCGATTATTAAATATATATTTCTTAAATTATATTGTTACTTGAACCTGCTAGTAAGTATTAAAAGTGAGAGTATCTATACAAAAGAAGGAACACTTGTGTTTATATGAAGCTGTATATAGAATAGAAGTCTAATAGAAAAAATACACAAAAAATCTAATAAAATTGATTGTACGTCAGATATGCCACCATAGAATATACATCTAAGCCAAGGTTTTTAAGAAAGAAACTTCACTGCTAAAGAAAATTCTTCAAACTCCACCCTTTCAATAAGAAATACCTAAATATTAACTACCTATACATCTATTGATATATTATCTAAAAACTTAGATTCTGAAGATTTCTTAAACATATGCTTTCGTACACCACGAGTTCGATTTAAATCGATTACACTTTCGAAATAGTAGAGGATTCAATTTTGTTCATCGAGAAGATCATTTTTCTTTCACCTACCTATCTAAGTAGGAGTAAACAGCAATGCACGTTAATCTGCTTCTTATTTAACATGTAGATGATGATGAGTATAAAAGACACAATTCACTATATGTGAATAAAAACTATAAGCACAATGTCTAAGATATAGAAGGCATATTCGATGCTGATGATATAAATATTGAATTCGATAATGGGTTACTTCAAGTGGATGGTTTATTCATTAGAATTCAACAAATCTTAATTCAAAAATACCCTATCACACATATTAAATTCGTGAACAAAACTCGTCTCGTGTCATCAATTGGCCAACTTTTGAATCTATAATACCATTTCTAACTTTTATCAAACAGATTAGTAAGCATGATGGCAAGAAGTTACTTCCGTATTAATTCAAGCTTTACATGACCTTTAACAGCTGTACTCCATTCTACAGATCTTATGCATTATCCAGAAGATATGTACTCCCATTACACCACATATCAAATTTCGAAAATATAAAGTTTCCAATTAAATTGAGAGATATTCCAAATTGAAGAATTAAATAATCTAAGCATTAGCGTTTATAGTTTGACCATTAAAGATGAAACGAACAATTATGAGGTGATACAGCCAATTTATCTAACCCAGAACATATTTGAACAGCTTCTGAAGCGCTACAATCAGCAATAGTTTCTGTACAAAGCTTTGTACAGAAACTATTCAATAGCTGTTTGTAGCGCTTCAGAACCTGTTCAATAGCTGATTGTAGCGCTTCAGAAGCTGTTCAATAGCTGATTGTACCGCTTCAGAAGCTGTTCAATAGCAGATTGTACCGCTTCAGAAGCTGTTCAATAGCTGATTGTAGCGCTTCAGAAGCTGTTCAAATATGTTCTGGGTTAGATAAATTGGCTGTATCAACTCATAATTGTTCGTTTCATCTTTAATGGTCAAACTATAAACGGTAATGCTTAGATTATTTAATTCTTCAATTTGGAATATCTCTCAATTTAATTGGAAACTTTATATTTTCGAAATTTGATATGTGGTGTAATGGGAGTACATATCTTCTGGATAATGCATAAGATCTGTAGAATGGAGTACAGCTGTTAAAGGTCATGTAAAGCTTGAATTAATACGGAAGTAACTTCTTGCCATCATGCTTACTAATCTGTTTGATAAAAGTTAGAAATGGTATTATAGATTCAAAAGTTGGCCAATTGATGACACGAGACGAGTTTTGTTCACGAATTTAATATGTGTGATAGGGTATTTTTGAATTAAGATTTGTTGAATTCTAATGAATAAACCATCCACTTGAAGTAACCCATTATCGAATTCAATATTTATATCATCAGCATCGAATATGCCTTCTATATCTTAGACATTGTGCTTATAGTTTTTATTCACATATAGTGAATTGTGTCTTTTATACTCATCATCATCTACATGTTAAATAAGAAGCAGATTAACGTGCATTGCTGTTTACTCCTACTTAGATAGGTAGGTGAAAGAAAAATGATCTTCTCGATGAACAAAATTGAATCCTCTACTATTTCGAAAGTGTAATCGATTTAAATCGAACTCGTGGTGTACGAAAGCATATGTTTAAGAAATCTTCAGAATCTAAGTTTTTAGATAATATATCAATAGATGTATAGGTAGTTAATATTTAGGTATTTCTTATTGAAAGGGTGGAGTTTGAAGAATTTTCTTTAGCAGTGAAGTTTCTTTCTTAAAAACCTTGGCTTAGATGTATATTCTATGGTGGCATATCTGACGTACAATCAATTTTATTAGATTTTTTGTGTATTTTTTCTATTAGACTTCTATTCTATATACAGCTTCATATAAACACAAGTGTTCCTTCTTTTGTATAGATACTCTCACTTTTAATACTTACTAGCAGGTTCAAGTAACAATATAATTTAAGAAATATATATTTAATAATCGACGAAGGAGATATATATTTTCTTTTCCATATTATACACAGGTATCTATATGACTAATAATTTACATTTAATAACAATCTAATTACGTATAAGTTTTCAGCATATTAAACTGATTTATAGGTAGATAATTTTTTGGCTTTCTAAATCTCATAGATTGTCTTTAGGTGTGAATCTTTTGTGAGAGGGAGGGGTGGGGAGAATATTCATCAGCAGTACGGCGTTTTTAATAACTTTAATAGTATCGAATATCCTCTCTGCATCTCTAGTTAAACAACTGTTTGCTCTTATTTGCTTGCTTTCATTATGACAACTTTGTTCATTTTAGTTTAGATACTCTCACTTTAATACTTGCTGGGGATAATGTAGATTATGGTTATGTATTAGAAGTACCTCTATATGGCTGGAGATATGAATGTTTAAGTATATGGTAAGTTATAATTTTTTCTTATTAAAGTATATGATATATACTTCTCGGGAAAGGGTTATAGGAAATAAAATTGCAATATAGTCATTCATAAGTCTGTATATTAAACTTTCTTCTATATATTTTAAACAGGTTTATATATACCTAATTTTAAAAACGAATACATAATAAATATTTACATTTTATAACAGTCTAATCATATATTTAGTTATTATAACTAACAGATTCAAAATACAATTTTAAATAGAAATAATATAGCGTTTTGTGAGTACATATATTAAATGTTACAATTACATATTTATACTCCAGTGTCCCCATGATAATGTATCATGAGTACCTGGTATTACATATCTCTTATCATCATAGGGACTTAATGCTATTTTCGTTTGTGATACAGTTGATACTTGATGTTTGTCTGATCGAAACAGCTTTTGCTCTACAACTGTCTCTTTGTTTTCCTCTAAGCATTCAACATAGTCATTGAAAGCTATATTATTTTTAACAATGTGTTTCTTAACACCTTTAGCCTTCTTCGTAGTTTTAGAGTTATTAACCTTACAACTATACATTTTAGAGCGTAAGCCGACGAACTCAGTCATTATATCACCATTGTTTTCATCTTTCATCAAGCCGAGCACCTTTTTATTCACACGTGGTATCTTATAAATATTGTTTTCGGGGTAGTCACTAGTATCAAAGTATTCCAAGGCGTCACATCGAATTACTTCATACAAATCATCACATTCTACCTCGTATATGAGAGAATCTGTGTCAGTATAACAAATTTGTGCCTTATCACCAAATCGACTCCTCATATATGAATAATGAAACTCGTAAATTTTCAATTTTGAAATGTCAAGAATGCACATACCAACATAGATCGGTTTATTAAAGTAAACTTCTGTTTTGTTTAATTCAATTGCTACTAAATTCTCATCGAATATTGTTGATGACTTAAAATTTGGTTTTGCAATTAATGCTTCCGCTCCGTAACGACCATCCCATTTAGTTACAAGCTTCACAATAGCGTACTTCCGCACGTCTTGTATCATTTTGCCAAATACGCTGTTGTTCATTAATTTGAATAAATTTTTATCAAAATCTGTAGTGGCTGCTGTGCGCAATTGTGTATTTAAATCAATATATGATTTTAGCCAGAGACTTTGTTTAAAACACAACACCCGATGAATTTTAGTTAAATTCAATCCGTTTTTTAAAGCTTGCACTAAATTTCGATAGTGTATAACATAACGCGTCTTGTTATACAGAGTGGCCATTAATTTTGTTTCTTTTTTTCCCGGTGCAGATAGATGTTCAGGACAGAATGGAAGATCATTATGTGAATCGTGAATATTGTGTGGATACTCTAAGTCCACTTCGAGAATGTACCCCTCCGGATTATCATCAGGTACATTAAAGTTGAAATTTTCCACATCTGTTACCCAGCTGAACCCTCCATATGGGAGATATTGTGACATGGCCCAACCATATTGATTGTTAATATCGTTGTATATTAAAAATTTAGGTGGAAGATTTGTCTGATAATTTGGTAGATATTTATTGTTCGCAACAGAGTGACGTTTTGAACATTGACTTAGCCCGCCTCGAATACCTCTTTCAATGAACATAATCATATCAATATCCGTTAAGAGTTCCAGATTGATATTTGAAAATTTTAACATACAACTCCATGTATATCCCGGTAATGTATAATAATGCGCGGGATCTAGACTGTAAGTTTTCAAACAGCTTAAACGAAATCGTTCAAATATATCCGCTAAAAGCAGAACATCTGTTTTTAAGTAAATATCCGAATACTCCCCCAGCGTTTGAACATTGAACTGTTCCCAAACTACTCTAGCATGTGCATACTCTTCATCTGTAATATCCATATCATACAGTTGACTATAAAATTCAGATTTTTCCGGTAATCGTGTGGTTTCTAATTTTTCAAAACTGTTAACAAAATCGTATGGAAATACACCTTTACGTGTTAGCAAATTTAAATTAGCCTCACTTAAACCATAAAATTGAGTTTTTAAGTTCGGGTAGTCTGTTAAATGGGTGGCTAAAGTCTCCAATCCGCATGCTAAAAATCTATATGAATCTATAAATCTAAATTTTACTAAATTTTCATCAACATGTTTGGTGAATGATATATATCTCTCTTTATTTAATGGAAGTAAGTCAATGCGACCCTCGAAATCTTGCGCTAAATTTTTAATAATAAAATGGCTATCATATGATGATAAATTGTGAAATACTACCCCTATAGTACAACCATCCCTATAATTAATATTACAGTCTCGATGCGCTGGTCCTCTATATTTTCCTGTAAAATGATTGTGGTCTCGAACTCTGATGTCTTCTACAGTAAACGCTTGCTCACAGATGTGACAATGTGGGGCTGTTTGGAACTCCATTTCTTGTATTGGCGTAAGGGGCTCCATCGGTAGAGGGCATAGAAACACCGTCTCAACATCTTCAGCAAACTGCTTCATTTCTTGCGCGAACCACTTTTGACAATCCGCTCCTCTATATGACCTATAGAAGCTGAGGGAATCATCATACCAGCACTTCACATAATACCCTATGCTGTATGGTATATGTTCATGTTCTTTGTTTTTCCTGTGCACCAAAAGACATTCGATGTCTGCATATATGATGAATGGTGCGGGCTCTTTATTTTTATTGTCCTTAAAATGCAGATTTGTGTATTCGCCCGTTGGTAGTCTCACTTTGCACTGATTCATTTTGGAACAGTCCTCTTGGTGGTGTATTAATTTATCCATTGATGTAAAATAATGCAAACATCGGTCGCAGAAGTGCTTCATTCCATTATGTCTGCTGAGTTGCTTGGATAAAAGTCGGCTGAGATTCTTTATCCACACGTAATGGAACCGTGTCCGTTGTCCATCGTCCCCATCATTTTCATCCACATACACATCCTGAATAAGTAACAGATTTATGTGCTTCTGGTGCTTGTTCTTACTTAGATATGTAGGAACAGTTGCAAATGCACCTCTGGGTGAATTATCCAAGATGTATACGTTGATTGATACACCATTTTGACTCTCAAAGCGTGGTATCTGTTTTATTGTCATTGGAAATGATATATTTTTGAGGTTCAAGACTGATGAGGGATTTGGATAAGAACTCATCCGCTCAGTATTCTTCTCACATGGAAATAGCGCTGAGGTAACTGCCCAACTGAAGCATTCATTGTCATTGTTGTGTACATTAACGCATGCACGCTTTAATTTTATTGATCGTGGTAGGTCGATGTATGAAGATCCTACTTGAGGGTTGTAGCGATTAATATTAAATGATAAGTTGACTATCCTTAAAAGACTCCAACCGCTCTCTTTCAGCTGGAATTCCTCTAATTCCTTCATAATGGGTCCTACTACATGTTCCTCATACCAGGTGCTAGTGTCTGTATCTGAGTAGATTGGAGAGTTTTTTGTCTTCAGATACTTCAATTCCCGAATCTCTTTTTCACCTTTCACGATGATGAACTCTCCGCAGAATACACCATTAACCTTCACCGCCACTTCTTTCTTCAGGATGCTCATTATTTTCCTGGTGAAAATAGTGCGAGCATCGTTAAGAAATGCACGTGGTTCTTTGTGCCGCAGGTTCACAACAGCTCCAGTGTGAATTCTAGAGGTAAAGGCCGAATCTATGTCAACCCATTTCACCCGTGAGCTAGTATAATTGCTTCTATTGTGATGTGCGGGTGTGTATCCGCCGCCATATACACCTCGCAAGGCCTTCATCCTAGTCCTGCAGCTGAGCATGAGTGTTAAACAGTTTGTTATATGCTGTTTCACACCCACGCTTGTCGCAATCTTCAAAGCCTCCTTCATGCTGGCAATCTCATGGCCACATTTCTTTATAGCTAGTTCCATCCCCGAAGAATTATCGCTATTGAGGCTATCAACTTTTTCGCACATCTCCTCAACTATTCTTGAAAAATTTCTTACTGCTGCCATATCTGAAACAATCCAATATAATAATTAGAATAATTGTATATGTTCTTTATGGTAATGTGTACATTGTATATGAGTCATCAGGAATCCTATTCTCTTAAACAGTATTATTCAAAATAGAATATAAATACAGCGAATTTTATCATAGTCCCCTTAATTTACCTTTAAAGTATTAGAAAAAATTGCAATGCAAGTAAAATTGTTATTCCTAAAACTGCAAAATAACTCTCTTCGGTATTTTTTTTAAGTTTTACGTCGTTCTATTTCATTATTGTAATATTATTCATACTACTTATTGTAAAGTTAATCTTTAAAGTGTTATTTTTAAAGTTGATTTCAAAATGTTGAGAAATCATGTTTTTTGTTTATTATTCTGTTAGTACGTGGTGTCACATAAGATATGATATTTTGAGGTTAGCAGAATCAATTTCAACAATGTAAATCGAAGTTATTTTATGACAATAATAATGAGCAGCTATATCAGCTATATGTAATATGTAATTATAAACTAAAGTAAACAAAGGTGGGAAAATTACGATATCTGAAACACTTGTAAGCTTTTGTTCAATCTCCTAAAAGCGACATTTTTGAAATTTACTATCAGAATTCAAATCAGATTACTAAGAGAAAATATAGTACTATCTACTGCTCAAGAAAATACAATTAATATAAATGTTATATAATATTTATTGAAAAGTTGATTGCTTTTAGTTTTTTTTTTGGATAAATGTAAAGATATATGTACGTCTTTTTCTGCAACAGTTTTTAGTTTTATTTACGTCGTTCTATTTCATTATTGTAATATTATTCATACTATCTATAGAAAAGTTAATATTTAAAGTGTTATTTTAAACTTTATTTCAAAAAATTTTGAAACCATTTGTTTTGATGTTACTTATTCTACTACTACATGGTGGCACATAAGAAACGATATCTTGATGTTAGCAGAATCAATTTCACAATGTAAATCGCAGTTATTTTATAACAATAATAACGCGCGGCAATAGCAAGTAAAAGTATATGCATTTATAAATGAGATGAACAAAGCGGAGTCAAATACAATATCTGACACACTTGTAAGTTTTCTTCAATCTTCGAAAAGTTAAACTTTTGAAATTTACTATCAGAATTCAAATCAGGTTACTAAGAGAACATATAGTACTACCTACTGCTCAAGAAAATACAATTAATATAAATGTTATAAAATATTTATTATTGAAAAGTTGATTGTTTTCAATTTTTTTTGGGTAAATGTAAAGATATAATGTGTACTTATACACAGGTCTGTATAATGTCTGATGGGCAAAGTAAAGCTATCTGAAACACTTGTATTTTTTTTTGAGCCCGCAATCTACCACTGTTAGTCTGTTCAAAAACATTACAATGATTTGTTAATATACATTGTAGATGTCTTTTTAGACGCTAAGCGATCAGTTTAATGTTATTAATGACTTAACGCAAGTAAATAATAAAATATGATGTGTTTTATATCTTGAAGAATTATACATTAATAACACAAGTAACGAAAATCTCATGTACGATACATACACCGGATTATTTTACATCTCATATTTGTTATGACTTTGCTTTTCATATATTCACATATATAGAAGTCGTTGATCTCACATTAAACAAGAATGAACTTGCAATTTTCTTACGTCGTGTCTATTTAACAAATATATAACTGTGACAATGTGCATGTACTATGTACGTACATGCATGTGTATACGTCTGAGTGAATATCAAAGTGGACACACACTGTGTCACTGTGTGAGTACATATGGAATTAGCGTTAAACTTTCAGTTTCAGTTTCATGTTGAATATGAAATCATATGTGATTCGCAATTTGCGTTTTAAAAAAATAGTGGTGGTACTTGATAATGACTCATATACATTTGTACATGGCTACTTGTACTTACCTTATTAACACTTACTTATATATTACACAGAGATAGAAAAACACGTCTTACTACTTCAAGCGACATGTGTTGAATGATTAATGTTCATGATAGCGCTGCCTATTAGTAAATGTAGACTGCAAAGTAGGAGATGGCGGTACAAAAAATCTATTAAACAATTGTTTCTATTATATCTACATTGTTTTATAACAACCTTTATTATCTTATTGCGGTAAAAATTTTCATGATCGCTACAAGCCCCTCCTCCACCCATATAAATATATATAACACCGAGAGTTGTTATATACAGATGCACATTATAATACTGCAAGGTATGCATTATAAGGCTAGTATATTACCAATGCTTATTGTTGTACGGTGGGAACTCCCACGACGTTCATCCGATAGTAGATTTCCTGCGACTGATGCCTTCGAGACGTGGTTACGTGCGTATGTTATCATGAGGTCGCTCGACCAATCAGAGGCTACTAGCCGGTCAGGTGCGGAAGACGTCACAGAATCAAAGTGATGGTGAGGAGAACCCCCCCTTGGCGTAGAATCAAAGTGTAGGCGAGGGGTACCCCCCTTGGCGGGGAAAAAAAGTACTTTTAGACCCCCTATGTTAAATCATATGGGAAATTGAGTTAGAACTCTCATAGCTATACTACTGCAGGGCATTTGGTGATCTCGTGACTGTATATACTGTGTGCCAAGCATCTAATTTGTTTTTTACAGCTTGCATTTCCTCACTGGACCAATTTATTTTACCTGGTGCCGTAACCAATTTATGCTTTTCAGGAAAACATAGATCGTATGTTTTTAAAATCTCTTCATGAAACCGGGTGTACAGAACTTGAGAGTTTTTATTTTCGTCGTATTCAGGCCATGATTTTTTAGATAAATGTATTTTAAAATTTAAAATATTCTGTTCATTTATTTCACGTATTTTAATAATTTTTCCCTTACATATAGGTAGCTTTTCCTTTATCTCAACCATTATCATTTGTGCCTTGTGGTCCGACATATGTGTTTCCACCGTATTAACACTTACTACATTTTTTTCATTTGTAAATATATTGTCTATGCATGTACCATACGTTTTATTCATCCTCGATATTTCTGTCATGACAATTTCTAAGCCAAACGAGCTGCACAGGTTTTCAATCATATTGCTATATTTAGAATGTTGTTTAAAGTCGATATTAAAATCGCCCGCCAAATATATTACCCGATTTGGTGACGGTTCGGTCGCAATAGTCAAATACCTTGAAGATATAAGTAAGGATGAGTTTCCTACTGAAATCCTAGTTCTTCATGACCAGTTACAAAATTCAACAGTTAATTTTGAAAAAAAATTAAACAACTTGATCTTCTAAACCTAATCCAAGAAAGAGATTTGACTGATTCTCATATGTGTGCGTAACCTTGAGAGTTTACTTACCGCTCCCAACTACATTATCAAGCTGCAAGAGGAGTTTCAGCAAACTGGAGATAATTAGAAACTATCTCACATCAACAATGACTCAAGACAGATGGAGAAACTTCGCAATCCTGTCTATAGAAGCCAAGAAGCTGATTCAATAAATTATGAAGAAGCCACTAACTCATTTTCTCAAAGAAAATCAAGGAAAATTTTGTGAAAATATCTGCACACAACACATTTTCTAAAGCATAATGTAAGGTAGCTGCGAAGACCTCCATTGCTTGTGCCAGAGGATAGTGGTGAGTTTTATTTTTAATGTGTTATCGTAGTGTTAAATGAAAAATATGTATTTTTATATTAATAAATTAAGTTACTGTTACTTTTTTCCTATTATTGACTACTGCATTAAATAGTGAAAAATAGGGATAGGGGCGGCATGAGACTGACTTGCCCCTCACCCTCTAAGAAATTTCCTAGATCCGGCGCTGTGCTGCCTTTCCACTAATCTTTTTAAAATTTGCCGGGGATCCGATGGAAACATGGCTAAGTGAGAGCCCGATGTGTACGATCCTCTTTGCAGACGATTAAATAGTGATTGCAGAAGAATTTATAGAGGTATACAATAAGTAGAGCTTACAAGTAACCACATACGGAGAAAACACAGTACATGGTCAATGGAGGAAAAGGACAATATGTGCTAGACAGCGGAACAATAAAAATATTAGCCAGAACGAATACCTGCGGTTACAGTATGCAAAGATGGAAGAGACGACAAAGATAAATGAAGAAAATAGCCAGAAAAAGAATACGACAAAAGCACTATATCCTGCACTGTGGAACAAAACCCTGATAAAAAAAGTCAAAAATAAATATATTTAAAGCAATAATAGAACCAGTAATGACATACGGGTCGGAGATATGGGTGATTGACAAAAAAATTAAACAAAAATTACTCTCAGCGGAAATGACATATTGGAGAAGATGTTGCAGCGTAACGCATGTACGATCATGTCAGAAATTAAGATATCAGAGGTAGAATGGAAGTAAAAGACACTATTATCGATGCTGTAAATGAAAAGCAGCTGAGATGGTACGGACATTTCCTTAGAATGAATGAAGAAAGAATACCAAGAAAGGTATGGAATTGAATTCCAGCACAAAGAAATAAACGAGGAAGACCTCGAAAGAAATGCATTACCAACATTGAAAGTGAAATGAGAAAAAAGGTCTACTAGAGAATGACTGGAACGACAAGAATAAATGGCGTTTAGGATGCGAGAAGCGGCAATAGAAGCAAAAATTCGGTATCTATATGTTTGCTTTAACAAAGGCATTTCCAGAGAGATAAGTCTTTTCTGAAACAGATCTGCAAACCCACGTAGCACCAAGGTCTCTGAAAAACATTGGAATATTGCCACAATTCCGCCAAACTTTCGTAGGCTAAATATGCATAATCTCCTCCATCTTTACATATTTTCATTATTCTACTGACACCATCAAAGCTTTCATTTGATAAGCAAATATTCATACCATTAATAACGGGAATCACACCATTACAATATTGATAATACTTCTTCAACTTTAAAGTCTCAGCTACGAACAATTCCCATTCTTCTAAATTAAAATGTACACATTGTTTTTTAATACCAACAATATTCACCATCAGTTCAAAATCGTAATTTGGTGCTAAACCAATGCATATCCACTTAGAATGACTTCTATTTAAAAACTAAATTCTTCCTCCCACTAATGGTACATCCCATGTTGGTACCCTTTCAAATTCGCTCGCAGATACTTGTCGATTTAATTTTTCTGCAGCCGTACTCACTTTATTCCAAAAATTATTTAACTCATCCATTTCAGAAAAAAAAAATTAGCTGCTCTCTGATCTGTTGTAATATTCTCCTCTGCTTCAAATAGTTTATTTACATCAATACTGTTATCTTCCAATTCATGCACTGCCAATTCACCCTCTTCCACTATCTGCCAACAGTCACAATTTTTTTCTTCTCCAGTAAAACAACGCTTCGACATGTTGAACTATACTAACATTTAATTCACGCCAGCATTTATATATACTCTCTACCACTTCCTAAAGTCTCCAGCTTTAGCCTTGAAGACATCTGTGTTTTCTATAATTACATGACCTTGACCATAACCTATTAACTCTTAACCGATTATGAAACCTCCTCATTGACCTCAGCATGCTGTGTGCATGATCACGGTCAATGAGGAGGTTCCAGAATCGGCTGAGACCCTCTACTCAGCGACACCGTGGAGGTTTGCGAAACTCATCAGGTAATTTTTATGACCTGATGAGTGGATATTAATACTATTCGTTGAAGCTATGAGTCTCTTAGCCAATTCGTTTAAATGGTTTGACCAAGTTGTTTGCTATCCACAAACAATCCGAGTAGTTTGATACTGCAGTTACTATCTGTTCTGTCTAATAAGAGGTCGATGTGTTCTTTTTCATTTTGTATTCTTACTACTAAATATATTCCGCCCTCACAAGACGTCATCTGTAACCATTCTAGAATGACCCAAAAGGTCTCAAATGTAAGAAGAGGGAGGCAGGAAACAAATCTCTCCACTGTTACTTATAAAAGCGCAGAGACGATTCATATTTCAGTTCAGTTGCAGTTGAGGGATTAGAAAGTTAAAAAAGAAGACCAAAATTATCTAATTGTGCCATCAGTATTACAATTAATTGTTCGACAGAAGTTCATTCGTGAACCACTGCCGATAAGTAAATTATTTCGACAAGAAAAATTTCCCAACGTGTAGGCTCAGCAAGAAACGAGCGTATAACGCTGGATAAATAAATGTCATTATGTGTTCTCGTCAGCAAGCTGCTTCAGAGAAACTTATTTTCCTCCGTTGATTAAAACACCTTTAGCCTTGGATTAACCACAAAAGGTAGAGTCTTCCTGCTTCTCATTAACATACCTGCCAACCATTATTTAATCAGTTATACATATAACCTTTTATTTCTTCTAATTTCAAAATTTATTTAGCGTCCATGATCAAGTAGAGCAACGGGAAGTCTCATATTTCTATTAGTCGCCAATTTGGTCATGTACTTCTTAGAAACCAGCATTAAATCTTTAAAATCTTAATTAACTAGTAGGACAAAGACTATTTTACCAGGTTCAATACTAAATCCGCAAGTATAAAATTTATTGGCATAAAAGTGTTTCAATTTCTATAATACTTAGTATATCAGTTTCATGAAAGGAAATATTAAAATAATTAATTGAAGAAATGTATTGGAATTTTCATTAAAATATTCATCTGTTTCGTTGCCCTCAAGAAAATTTTGTCGTATTTAGTACACCTGTGTCATTCCTGCTTGACGGCTTTCTTTGACCTTAGTCTTCGTAAATATTATATGCTGTTATAGCGAAGGTCTGACATTAAGAATTTAAACATTAATGTCGGGATATTTGTCAATAGATAATTTTTTTAAAAGATCAATTATTAAAGTATCATATTACAAGTCTCGAGACGCTAAATAGGTACCAATATAACGTAAGGAGACAAAATCACCAAACCGATCCTAATTCAACAACTGTTGTCTATATATCTGCATGAATAATACATGAAGAAAGTAATTTAAATATTGAATAGAAAATTATTAGATACCAGAGGTAAATTCTACTGTATTACATCTAATACATACCTTATACATGCAGACATTTCTTTGAAATTTATATTTGTATATTAATGTCTCTAAACAAGTTATTGAATTTATATGTAAATATTTTATTCTGTACGAAAATATATTGTTTATATTTTATTTATGTATTGGTAGCAATGAATAGTTGAATAGAGGCTTTTAATTCTTAAATATGGAAATATTTCCTCACACATTATTTATCATGTGTTATAGATAATTAAACATATTGGCCTAGATTATCTAATATATTAAATATTATTGAACAAATAATTAAATTCTGTTTTATTCTTGGGATTTCGACATAAAATTTTAATTAAAAAGTGAAACATTAAAATGTAATGCAATTTACCAAATGTTGAGCTGAAAACTTGTTTCGTAAGTCATTTTTAAATCAGAAGTCCTTGCAAGGAAACTAATCAGTCAATTTCCGATTTCGATGTGATATTGTCAGAGATCGTTCTTTTCAAGCTTAATCATCGATTTTTAGGATCGATTTTTGGCCAGCCAGATCGTTCTTAAAATCGTGAAAATCGATGTCCACAAGTATTTTTATAACGATTCATTTTATTTTCATTTTTATGTGGAAAATCGTTTTGGAGGGTGTTGGAACTGAATTTTTCATTGAAATATGCGTATCTGTTATATAAGCCATTTCTTCTTGCGTCCATCAACATTAAGGTAAATTAACACCAATAAAAGCTAAAAAAAGAGGTGCGGCCACCACACGACTTTCTTATACGTATGAGCGTTTCAAACTATATAATTATAAGAATTTTTTTATAGAAAAATTATTCAAAATCCTATTCTAAGTACTTCTAATCTCTTAATAAATCTCTATAGAATGCATACTTGCAAGATATTCGAAAAAAAGTGCTACTCCCTAAGAGTAAAAGTGTTACTTCCGGTTCGAATTTAAAAAAAAAATTATGCAAAAGGTACCGAAAATTAAATTCTAAATACTTTTATACTCCTAAGCAATAAATGGCCACAAAATGAAAGCTTAAAATCTTGAAACATGCAATTACATTGTACTTCTAACGTATATATTCGTAATATATAGATTATAATTTTAGACCATAATTTCACATACTATATATATACGTACCTACTTTAAAGTTCTAAATCTATATTAACAGCATCAAGAATATTTAACCTTTACCATGAGTGCTCTTTATATTTGTATTTGTACTTTTTATTCTGTTTATATTTTGTAACATGACTTGTCCAAATATACTTATGTATAATCTGTGGACCAATAAATTATTCTATTCTATTCTATACTGATTGAGAGCTTCTATTTCATAGACTGTTAAAATATTTTTTGCCAACATTTATTTTCCGTTAATAATGTTTACATTTGTTTATTAAAGTAAATATAAATTAATTTGTATTTACATAAATAAATTTGTTTTTATAATCCATCGTTGCATGTATATTTTGTTGTCTTTTTATTAAACAATATAGAAATGGAACCTGTTTCGCAAGGCAATAATAAATTAGTACCAAAGTGGCTAAATATACTATAAACATGCTGAATTTTAAATACCGTTTCATAAGAATACGCAATTGCGCTCCTACCTGAAATCGACCTATTTGCGCTCGGACCCTAATGACAAGAAATTAATGATATCTTCGCCGGCGACTTGCGCTCCCTTTCTCTCGGGATATATACATTTATAAATACATAGAACTTAGGATATATATTGTACATAGTGCCTTTCATATTAGATGAATTATTGAGGCGAGTATATGAAAATTACTTATTGTAGGTTTTTATAAAATATATATACTTGCTTCAATTTCGATTGGTGGAAAGCGCTTCTGGGGTAGACGGAAGCACAGGAATGATACTTTCGAATGCCATATTGACAACTGATTTATCGCATACATATAATTTTATAATTTTCTCAGGAATCCAAAAATGAAATAATATACCGAGTGTTCCATTTAAAATAAGGAAGTTAATGGCGACTTCTGGTATAACCGGAAGTAGTATGATCTTGAAAATATTTTAAAATGAAAGAGAATCTTGAATAACCCTGGAACCCAAAATTTCAGAATTCTAAGTTTTTTCTAACTACGAAAACTTCTAACGAACGGCTCTCGTGGAATACCCTGTATATACATTCATATTAAACGACCTACCCTATTGAAGCGAGTATATATTTTATAAAAACCTACAATAAGTAATTTTCATATACTCGCCTCAATAAGGTAGGTCATCTAATATGAAAGGCACTATGTACAATATATATCCTAAGTTTTATGTATTTATACATGTATATATCCCGAGAGAACGGGAGCGCAAGTCGGCCGGCGAAGATATCATTAATATCTTGTCATTAGGGTCAGAGGGCAAATAGGTCGATTTCAGGTGAGAGCGCAAGTGAGCCGATACCTTTCATAATACTGCTAATTTATACTATAATTCCGGCGACATCTTTTGCTTACTTAGAGTTATTTGTCTTTAATTTGGTATGCATATTTTATTTTAAGTAATATATTGCAGAAACTGTTCTCTTTAAGTAGTGAGAATGCAGTATAAACAAATTTTATATAGATTTTTTTTTAAACAGAAAGCAATGCGAGATGAATACAATTTATAAAAGTTCATCTTCTAATACTGTGGTCGGCGGTTAAAAGGTCGTAAGTCGTATTTTTAAGAAATTTGTTTTTGGTTTGAAATGTTTAAAAATGGAGATTCTTTGGTCTGTTAAAACGGTATAAGTATATTTATGCTGGAAAATGTAAAAATTAAGGTGCTGAATAAGATATAATATCAAATACAAGGAATTACGATAATTAAAAAGACATAAATAGACATAACTCGTGAATGTTTCGTTAATAAAGATTATTAAAACAACGTATGTTTACTTATTTCTTAGTTTTCATTTAAACAAAACCTTTAAAAGGGTATAATTAAGTTTGTGACATTTTGAGTGTATTTTCAGTAGCGACATAGATCTTGACATATTCCCTTTTAAGTGTTTGTTTGAGTAAATATAAGCTGGCATAAGTTGATTTATGGCTAGTTTGCGTCTCTTTATTGGAACTGTGTTGAGGTTATGTGTATAGTGTTGGTTATGCTCTCAATGCAATAATTTCAGTAAAAGGTATAAACATTATAACATTTTGAATGACAACATGCCTAGAATAAGAGGAGGAAGGACAGAAAATAGAATTACAAGAATTCTTGCAGCATGTGTTCCTAAAAACAATTATCTTCCTACTAAGAATCCCCAAGGTAAGCAAGCAAAAAAAAACACAACTTCTACTATTATTAAGGTTAATGTAGGAAATGTATTATTGTTGCAATAACGAACATCATAAGAAATTATTTAGAAACACATTTTTGGTTTGCATTATTTTTATATTTCTAAAATTAAGATTCAGACCAAAGTTGAGCAAATCAGCAATAGATGTTATTACAGATAATTATTTCCATATGTACTTTTAGCGCCTAACTTAGAAGGTGTTAATTTATGAAATCGTTTAACCGTGTGCGTACTATATAGTTCTATTTTTTAGATAAATCAACTTGTGAGTCCATGATATACCAGATATAATTGAAGATGCAATTAACCATAATGTGGAAAATCTGCAACCAGGCGAGGTATATTACTTGGAAGAAATAGAAAAAGACTTTCAGTGAGAAACAACTTTCTCATCAAAACACCAATGAAAACATTTTATTACCTTTTGAAGTATTTGAAAGAGACAACGAAGTATTAGATGATAACACTAGAAAAGATCCTGATTACATTGCTAGCAAAGAAGATAATAATAGGAAAGCTCTAAAAATGAAACTAGTTATGAGGGACCAGTTCAAAAAAAAAACGAAAAAAGCAATTAGCAAACCTAATGCTCGCAGTGTAGTTGTAAACCGGAAAGAGAAAAGAAACACAGGGAAAGACTAATCTACGACAAAAAATAAAAACAAACAAGCAAGGAAAATGAGTGATCTTCGATGAAATTGTAGGAATAAATGCAAGGAGAAAATTGATGATACTGTAAGACAGAAAATTTTTGATGAATACTGGTCCTTGGGAACGCATGATAAAAGAGTGGCATATATAGCAAGTCTGATAAATGTAAAAGAAACTGCTAAGTATAACTAGAAATAAAGTTAATAACGGGAAGGCAACTAAAAACAGATTACACACGTATGTTTATCATTTTGAAGTAAATGGTCAAATAATAACGGTCTGCAAAAGTTGTTTCATAAACACCTTAGATGAAACTGGAAAGTTCATTTCATGCACGGTAACAAATAAACTTGCATCAAATAGTGGAATAACACATGCAGATAAACGAGGCGCACATACACCTGTACACAAAACAGCACAAAGCAAAACTGAACATGAGCAAAATGTATAGTCTATATTCCGAACAAAACGAAAAATCAGTTTCTATAAATTTATGCTCCTGAGTTTCATAAAAGGAATTTAAAATTCAAAAAACCAAAAAATGACACGTGTACAAAATGTGATACCCTATTAGCTAAAGAAAAATATTGCGACAATGTAGAAGGAAAAATCAAAATTAAAAGGAAAGAGACGAACACCTTACTTTGGCAGATTTAGCTTATCAAGCAAAAGATATTGACAAAAAGAAAGGTCAGAAAGATCCCTCCCACATTACATACGCAATTGATTTACAACAAGTTTTACAAACTCCTTATTGGTCGACGAACAAAATGTTTTATTTGCGTTAACTTGCGACATATAATTTAACGATTCATAACAGTTCTTCAGGGAATTCTAAACATTTTATGTGGCCAGAATGCACCGCAGGCAGAGGTGCAAATGAAATAGCTTCTTGTATTTACTGGCATTTAAAGAGTATTCCAAGCGAAATTAAACACGTTGTGTTTTGCTTCGACACATGTGGGGGACAAAATAAGAACTCATATATTTGTTCCATGTTTTACTATACCATTCATCTACATCCATCAATAGAAGTCATAGATCACAAGTTCTTGGTACCCGGACACACGCATCGCGAATGTGATGTGGACCATCTTCCTAGAGATTCGTATCAACTTGTTAAATCTGCGAGCAAAAAAAAATAAATTTAATGTTTAAATTATGGATCAAGATAGATTTCTTTCTTTTTCCGAACTCACAACAAGAACCGGACCCCTGCAGAATAAAAATAAATTTAAATTAAGAAATATTTATTGGTTGAGATACACAAAAGATTCTGTTTTAGATACAAAAATAGCTTGAACGAAGAGGTGGAATTTAAAGACGTAATGTTTTTTTAAAAAAAATCAAAATATAAACAGCTTGGAAACTTTTAAACTAAATGCTTTTTATAAAACACGGAGACCTATAAGTACAAAGAAAAAAGAAAATTTCTTAGAAATTGTAAAACTGCTTGACATTGATGTTCAAGAATATTACCGAAATATGCCAACCGACAAAAATTTGTAAAGGACACAGATCCAGATGTTGATATGTACGATCTCTCAGAAGATGAATGCGAATAATAATTTTAAGAAGCAAACCTATTTTCAAAGTTTTCCAAAGATAATGTTCCTATTTTTAAAGTAATACGTTTATTCACATATTTAACTACGGAAGCCTTAAAAATAAGTTGACTTAAGTGTTCATGACAATTTTTACTTTCTTATACGTAGTATAAGGAAGTATTGTGATGATGAAAATTTTCGACCTCGAGATTTTTGCAGATGTCCACGTTTTGAGGACCCCTGATACCAAAAAAGTGGTTTTTAAAAAATGTCTCTCTGTGTGTGTGTCTGTCTGTCTGTGACCACGATAGCGCTCAAACCGCTGGAGATGTCAATTCCAAATTTTGTATTTACGTGTATAATCTCCCTCTTGAGATCTGATTAGTTTTTCAGTAAAATCGGTAGACCGGAAGTAGCAGTTTACTTCAGTATAAAAATCGAATTTTGCCAATATTTCGTCAAATACTAAGTTTATACAAATTTATAAAGAATTCATATGTACTTAAAATTAAAATTGAGAACAACTTTATTTAAAAAGTTTTTCGAAATTCCTACCGGAAGTAGGTCTTTTACTCTTATCGAAAATCGGTTTTTTGCGAATATTTGGCAAATCATGCACTTAAACAGGTACGTTACGGGTATATAAGTATTTAAAACATAATTTTCAATATCTTTTGTATAAAGAAAATTTCAAAATTCTGACCGGAAGTGCCACTTTTACTCTTATCGAATAGCGATTTTTTGCAAATATGTCGTAAGTTATGCATTCTATATATATTTATCAAGAGTATAAAAGTATTTAAAACTGGATTTGCTATTCTTTTTGTATATATGAAATTTCAAAATTCGGACCGGAAGTAGCACTTTTACTCTTAGCGAGTAGCACTTTTTTGATAATATCTTGCAAAGTATGCATTCTATAGAGATTTATTAAGAGAATAGGAGTACTTAGAATAGAATTTTGAATAATTTTTGTAAAAAAAATTCTTAAAATTCTATAATTTGAAACGCTCATACGTATAAGAAAGTCGTGTGGTGGCCACACCTCATTTTTTATAAAAGCTAAGGTGTATTTGTGTTTTTCGTGGAGTTAATAAGACGTATAAAAAATTTTCATATGTACACTTGTTTTCTTTTAAGCGCTGTAACGCGATACCCAAATGGAATAAAAATAAACTTAGTCCCTGTTTACCGTTTTTGTTTTGGATAACCTGTTTGATCAAAAGGACATAAGTCAAGCAATTTATGAAAAATGCTGATTTGTCAATAATATTGAGTGCTCAGTTTAAAAAAAATAACAAATTTGTCTTAATTTATATTACAGTATGTTCCATTTATTAATTTGGGTCCTCTGTGCAGCCAAAATAATATTACTAAATTTTGACGCTCCATTTCCCACAAATTGTCTAAACTGTACTTAAGCCCTTTTACGGGCCAACCACAGAATACATCCAAAGCTTACTGTATAGTTACTCGGAATGACATTTTAAACATTAAAAACTTTACTTTATCAAATGTAAACAACAACTTTCTGAAGATTTCAACGTTTTCTTTACAACTCATTTATCACAGTCAATTCAAAATATTCCAGAAAACAAAGTTGATTGAAAAGAAATTAAGGAAAAAAAATAAGAAATCCAAATAAAATTTCTACATTCTATATGCCATCTATTTCAGAAAATAATGTTTTGAATATAATATTAAATATAGACACACCATCATCTACTTGATACGAGAATATATCGTGTGTCATTATAAAACATCGTTTCGATAATAAAAAAAACCCCATCAATTTTTCTTGTGAAGAAGATATTTTCCTTTTAAACTTGAAAGAATAAATAATCAACGCCAAATTATTTAGAATACTATCGACATATATACATATAAGTTTGTTAATCATTTTTTCTGAGATTAATGAAATCATTAGAAATTAGTTAATCCAATACACTTTGGTTTCTTCAAATATTATGTCCGTATATCTTACGGTACGCAATGACAATTTATAATATACTATCCGTTCAGATGGGAAGTGTTAGAAACATTGTATGCATGTGATATTCTCTAATTAAGGAATTCTCATGCATACAAGGTTCCTAAAATTAACAGTATAAAATGTATATAACATAATGCATGTATACGTGTTTTACTTGGATTAATAACTTTCAATGAGTAATGAATGAACTTGTTTAGTAATGGAATAATTATGATTATAATATATCAATACTGATATTCTTGTAAATACTAATAATGTAATTCTTATCGTTAAGTATACAGAATGCATGCATCGAAGATAAAATATTTATGTTGAACACATTTCAGAATGATGTGTACTTTTAAACATAATGTGAGAAGGATAAATATTTGGTCTGATATTGCACAACATGTTTATAAAGACCGTTATCATTGATATCGGTCTATCAAAAAAGAATCATTTTACTAGCGATAACTATGCGGTAGAGCTGCAATATAACCTTCAATTGTTAATGTCTCGAAATTATTATCAAATATGTAATACAATAACCTACGGTCGATGACTTTATATCACTATATAAACACAATTAATCTAATAAAGAAAATTCAATCATATTATTTACATTTTTGTAATCATCTAACGAATGTAAATTCATTCAAAGTTCACTATAGAATTATTATTTTAAGGCAGTAGACTTAAATTAATAATATTACATCTGACCAGTTTTAAAAGACATTGGAATAAATAGGGTACCGAAATCAGGGGTACCTAACGTCAGTGACAGAGACGTATTGAGGACATCGTAATTCCCGACTTGATAGTTTTCTCTTGCGAATCAAAATACGCATAAATAAACAAGTACTTACCAAATAACAGTAAATATATCTTCGCCAGAAGCAATATTACAGGGTTTATGAAACAAATCACACATCACGACTGCTCACTATTCGCGTTGAGAGTTTAAATGAAAATAAATCACCATTAATTGTTCCATAATAATAATAATAATAACAGTAATAATAATAAAGCCTTTATTTTGTTAATATATACAAGTATGTCATTTACAAGAGTACAGGGAATCGAGAAAAAAAGGTATTAAAAAGAAGGTCTCAACAGATATATCTGCTACAAGAGTATATGTATATTTATGCGCATTTATTGCCGTTAACATTTAGGATGTTCTTTATATTGAATGAACATGCTTTTAAAAAATATGCCTCATCCCTAATATTTTAATATCAACTGGTAAACAAAAAATACTTTAGTACTTAATACAGTAAATCTGGTTTATTCAAAAAAATCATATTGATTTGTCCAAATGGGATACTCTTTTGAAGTAATATGCAATGAACTATGTATATAGATATTTTGTACGTAGAAAGTTTAAATGCAAGATTAGACGTTTTATTATGTGTTGATTAGTATAACTTCGTCAGAAAATATTCAACATTTCTTTAACTACACACAAAACCGTCAAAAAAAATATAAAATATTCGCTCGTTAACAAAATAACTTTTTTTTGTACGGTTAAACAGGTAGATAAGTAACAGATGCGCAAGATTATCTTAGGAAAAATTACCATATATATTTATAATTCGAAATGGTATACATAAAGTTAGAGGCTGTCAAAACAAATTCTTTTAATTAGTGTAAATCCGGCGTGTGTGTTTGTTTGTTAAGAGGTTACAAACGTATAATTAACATATACGTCTACTATTAATTTAAGGAGGAACACTGGTCAACCTAAACTGACACGAATTCCTTACCTTTGCTGTATATATTTTGAGTTAATTAGGGATATTTAAACTGTGTATTTAAGAAAACCGGTCGTTTATGTCATGAATATTTCTGGTTGAAAATTATAACTGAAAACAAATAAATTTTCAGTGTGAATTTAAAGTATTTCACTGTACTGGTGCACAAACAGATATGGATTAAAGAACATAAAAAAAACTTTTTTTTCGCGCATGCATCGCTCGACCAGCAAACAGACTTCCCGGTCGTCACGACCGTAAAAATTGCAAAAAAAACTCTTTGGGACATTTAAAAAAATCCAAAGATTTAGTCTATAAAATACTACTTCCCTCGACCCTTCTTTACTAAAAGTGAGGGAAATAGGAGTAATTTCTAAAAATTCATCCGACAAATTTGTTGGCGCCATCTATTTGACGATTTCTCAAGTAAAATTCACAATGACAATTAATTATAATCAATCTCAAAAAGAATAAATTCACTATAAATATAAGAATAAATACGTTATTTGTAAGAATATAATAACTTAATTTAATGAAAATGTCAGTAATAACATGAAATGCTTAAACGAAATATATAATATATTTGAGGTTAGGTACAATACTGATCACGTTAGTCAGCAATATTTTTAATTTAATTTTCATACAAAAAATATTGTACGGACTACTTGCTAAACTTGTAAAACATCTTCCACGCATTCCCGCAATTAAAATCACTCGCTTCTTTCAGTCACTCGTGCTTGTAAAATTCGTTCATACGGGAACACAGCTTTCCCGCCCTTAGTTCGTAAATAGCTATTGCATATTAATATTCGACTGAAAGCTTATACTTATTAGCTGGGGAAGAAGTATGGTTATAGCGAAATAGCTTGTTATATGAGCTTCTTTAATGAGGTTTGGTCAAAGCGATACCATGTAAAGAGGTGTACAGTTTGATGAAGGTATACAGCACTCGGCAAAAATATCTAACTTATTTCATAAGGTAGTGACAAACAAGCAAAGAAAGATAGAGAAAAAATATTTTTATTGGTGAACAACAAATACTATGCCGTTTTACATTACTTGGTTTAAAACATTATGTCCGGTAAATGGCGTCCTCCATTGTTGACATATTGACGAAACATTTTCCGGATCTTATCCATACTTCTTTTTGTCATTTCCGGTGGAATGGCAGCCACTGCCTAGGTAATTGCCTTCTTAAGTGCTTGCAGGGTTGTGGGGTGATGATTGTATTCTTGCGCCTTTAAATGTTCCCAAAGAAAAAAAATCACAGGGTGATAAATCGGGTGACCTTGGGGGCCAGGCGATGTCTCTTCGCAAAGATGGCGTCCAGAAAACAACTTTTTCAAAAAAGAGTGTGAGCTGTGGTTCTGTTTTGTTGGAACCAGAATTCTCTCTCTTCATGGTCCTCAGCAAACTGGTTTGACTTAGGTCGAAGGAAGATTTTGATCATGTGACAGTAGCGATTCGATATTTCACTGGAATCCTTCACTGCACCATTTCGAACGTAGTCTTCGGTAACCAGTAGCGACTGTTAACACAAGAAGTGGTTAGTAAGGTTTTTGTTCTAGTGTAAACTATTTTTAGAGCTACTGGATGGTCTTCCACACTAAATCGATCATTAGCAAAAAATGTTCTAGAAGAAAACCGATCTCTTAAAACGAACGATATTAAGCAAAATCCTTCGAATTTTCAGCTCCACCAGTTTTTTGTCAACGTTCTAGACCAGGGGTCTCCAAACTTTCCAGCCTTAGGGCCATACTGATTACTCCAGTAAGTTCCGAGGGCCAAAACCATATTATCATTGTTGCCGGTGGTAAAAAATGAAATAGTCCACTGATGAAAAAAAGTCCGAAAAAGTACGCAACGTTTAAAAAAGGCTGCAAAACGGCAACACTGCATATTATTAATTTTCCTGTCATTATCTGTAATTTCTAGATTAGTCGTAGAGTACGAGCCATGAGGAGTAACGTGACACGACATCTGGTGGACACAAGCGGAAATAGGTAGTACCTTCTATCGCTAACAGATGGCGCTAATAGCACGTACAGAATAATCTCGTTGGTTCGAGAAAGTTCTGGTGTCTTCCACTCACTTCTAGATGGCAGTAATTGGAATATATAAGAAGGCTAGTGGCGCAACCACAAGTCAGTTCCTATGACACTGTTGTGAAATAAAATAGTGCGTACCTCCTTAAAACGTGTTTGAGCGTGTTTAAGTTTAAGACATCTTTGTAACAGTATTTTGATTTGAATTGTTGCTTTTGTGTGTGATTTAGTAGTATGGAAAAGAAGCGAAAAATTGATAGTGAATGCAGAAAATTCAAAGATCAGTGGAACATTCAGTATTTCGTAATTGAGTCCAGTAAGAAGGCGCTATGTTTGATTTGCAATGAAAGCATAGCCGTTCTCAAAGAATATAACATTAAACGTCATTATGAAACAAAACATTTTCAAAATTACTCAAAATATACAGGAAGTTTGCGGACAGAAAAATTCGAAGCTATGAAGCGCGGATTGAAATCGCAGCAATCTTCATTTACAAAACTCAAAACTGTACAAGAGGCTGCAACGCGTGCAGCTTTCGTGTGGCTCTTGAAATTGCAAAACGTGGAAAACCATTCACCGATGGAGAAATGATCAAAGAATGCATAATTGCAGTAGCCGAAGAAATGTGCCCTGAAAAGGTAAATTTATTAAAAAGTGTCAGTATGTCAGCAAACACTGTGGCTCGAAGGCTAGAAAACATCGCTGAAAATATATCCTCTCAACTGTTCGACAAAAATGGACATGTTGAGTGGTTTTCTTTGGCCTTGGATGAGTCAACGGATGTGTCAGATACTGCTCAGGTGTTGATTTATATTCGAGGAGTAGATAAAAGCTATGAAGTGCATGAAGAACTTCTTGATATGAATAGTATTCATGGCACTACTACTGGTACAGATATTTTTAAAGGAGTTGAAATGGCCATTAATCAAAAGAACCTTCGATGGAAAAACTTGAAATGTATTACAACTGATGGAGGCAAAAACATGAGTGGGAAAGATAAAGGAGTGGTCGCTCTTGTGTCAAAGGCTGTAGAAAATGACGGTGGTTTAAAACCATTAGTCTTACATTGTATCATTCATCAACAGTCTTTGTGCGGAAAATGTTTGGATATGTCTGAAGTTCTGAAACCAGTCATATCAACTGTTAATTTTATCAGATCTTTTGGGCTGAATCACCGACAATTCCGACAATTTATTGAAGAGATTGGAGAAAATGACTTACCTTATCATACTGCCGTACGTTGGCTTAGTTGTGGGAAAGTCCTTCAGCGCTTTTTTGAACTTCGAGCAGTGATCGAAATTTTTTTGAATGAAAAGCATCGCCCTCTTACTGAATTACAAAACAACGCATGGCTGTGGAAGTTAGCATTCTATGTTGATTTGACAAAACATGTGAACGAACTGAATTTGAGATTGCAAGGAGAAAACCAGCATCTTCCTGATTTATACACTAATATCAAATCATTCCGGAAGAAATTGATACTTTTTCAATCACAACTACGAAGTAAATGTTTTTCACATTTTAAAACATGTGAAATATTCAGCCACACTACTGAGACTGAGTTTCCTATCGATTTTGCAATCGAAACTTTGAGTGCTTTGAAAATAAATTTTGATACTCGTTTCTCGGACTTTGACGCCATTGCGAATCAAATTAAGATTTTTCAGAATCCTTTTGATACTGACATTGAAACCCTAGCCCCGGAACTTCAAATGAAAATAATTGATCTACAGTGCAGTGATATAATTAAGAACAAATATCAAAACTCATCTTTGTTGGAATTTTATAAGAGTCTTCCACTGACACAATTTGATAATTTGCATAAATTTGCTCGTGGGCTGTTTTCTGTTTTTGGTGCTACTTATTTGTGTGAGAAGACCTTCTCCAAAATGAAGTACACAAAAAATGTTTACAGATCTAAATTAACTGATGAGCATCTTAAATCTCTTTTAATAATTGGTACAAGTAAAATTAGTCCACAACTACAAACTATTGTCAGTGGAAAATCTCAATTACACAAATCTCATTAGTATTTCATATGTCATTATACTTGTTATAAGTTATGTTTTTATTTAAAATGTATAAAATGTTAGTTGGATTCATTTCAATAATTTGTTAGTTATTATATACTGAAGTAAAATTTTCTGCATATTATACATGTCTTTACTCATTACAATTCTGTGTTTCTTTATCCAACTTATCACAAAAACAATAACAATAAGCCTACAACAATGTTATGAGTAGTTAGCCCATGACCATATCAATGTAGATGTCATATTAATAATTATTCAACATAAAATTAGAATACTTCAGTAAACTAAATTTAATTTGCTATAAAAAATATGTTCTCTAAAAGGAGTTTTCAAGTATGCTAGCTCTCCGCGGGCCGGACAAAATCTGTCCGCGGGCCGGATGTGGCCCTCGGGCCGTAGTTTTGGAGACCCCTGTTCTAGACCATTCTCAAACCATGATCCATAACATATCAATTTAGATGTCCATGGTTAACTATTTATCTGGCACCAGATGTTTTCTTATTAATTCTTTAAAATTCTGACGTAGAAGAACGATATTTTAAATATTGATTTAATTGCTAGAATGAAAGTAAGTTAAATTGTTGCTGCAACAAGAAAAATGTATAATAGTTATTTACGAACCAAGTGCGGGAAGACTATTTTCCCGCATGAGCGCACATTTTAAGCACGAGCGACCGCAGGAAGCGAGTGCTTTTAATTGCGCGAATGTGAGGAAGATGTCTTCACGCAAGTGGTTTGTAGAATATTGTTTGTACGAACATTAAATTAAAAAAATATTATTGATTAATGTCATTGGTTTCATACCTAACCTAAGATAGATTACCTAATTAATTTAAGCACTTCATGTACGTAACTATTACTCAACTTTCCCTAAAATTAAGTTATTATATTCTTACATATGGCAAACATGAGATATTTATTCTCATATTTATAAATTTATAGTACATTTATTACGTTTTTTGTTTAAATACAAACAATTATTCCGAACTGACAATATGAATGTCGATGTGGTTCAAATAGATGGCGCTTGAATCTTGCTTAAGATGTCGCTTAAAATGTCGTCAAATAGATGGCGGCACAATTTTTTTGGAAGAATTTTTAATTATTACTCCTATTTCTCCAACTTTTAGTGAAGAATAGTGGAGGGAAGTAGTATTTTATAGACTAAATTTTATTACTACCAAGTTAGATTTTTTTTTAAATGTCCCATAGTGCCAGTGTTTTTTTCAATTTTTACAGTCGCCTCAACCGGGAAAACGTATTTCCCAGTCGAGCTACACGTGCGCCAAATATCACTTTACAGCCGGTGAGTACAAAAATATTTTATTGCGTGTTTTCGTATTGAAAAAAATATATCGGAATTAAAATATTTCTGTGTGCCTTGAAAAATTATAAAAATTTTAAATAAAAATTACTGGGCATATTTACCAATATTAAATTGACTTTGAAATATCTACGAAATATTAGTAGATTTAATTCTTTCATTATAAAAAATAAAACATTTAATTTGTATTTCATGAAACATGAATGGTTTCTGCACACATTTTGCCGCCTTTCAGTTTTGCAGAAAGCTTTTTATTGAATCCAGGTAGAATATTTGAAATTGACCCTCTTAAACTCTCTTCGCATGTTAAGTATTAACCTACATTTAGTTTTGAATGCGGTCAAAGCTAAAAAACCGAGTCTCGCACAAAGGTTAACTGTGCAAAACGGTGAAAGAATGAAAGGCTTTCGCTATTATTAAAGAATCTCCATTGTTTAATTCAATATACAAGTGAGTCTTTGTTAAATTTTATTATTTGATATTAAGCTCATATGTGATGTAAAATTCTATTGTTATTCATAATTAAATGAAATATGCATATTGCATACAATTTCTGTATGAAAAAGAATGTATATTATATTGTGGAGCCTGTGTGCAATTTTGCGAGGGGTCATGTTTAATGGAAATGTCGAAACCACAACAAGCATTTACTTCTTATTGTTTTTCTAAAATTATATGCACAATGTTTAAAGTGTTTCATATGCTTATTCGACTTATATAAACAATAACAAGAGATGTGTGTTTTTAATCAGAAATGTCTTATTCTCAGATAAAGTTATGTTTAGATTACATGGTAATGCTAGCAGACCAAACTGTGCACATTGGGCAAGTCAAAATTTAAGCTGAATGCATGTGAGTTGGAATCATTGGTAAACAAATCATTGGACCTTTTTTTTCTTCAACTGTAACCTAACAGGAGAAATCTACTTAGAATTTTCGTGAAATTATCTGATTCTATTATGAGCGAATGATTTCCAAAACATGAGTATTCTAATTTGACTCGCCAAATAATTTGATTTCAACGTGATGGATTACCCCATAGGAAATGTTTGACGATATCTCCAAAAGATTTTCCTCAATAGATATGTTGGAAGAGATGGGGGGCATTGAGTAGCTGGTTATAGAATATTTCCGGTGGGGATACTTAAAGAGCAAGCTATACGCATCACGATTTAAAATTTCGGAAGACAACGGATTTTAAGCAAAGAAAAATCACTTCCAAAACTAGGGAAAAGGTTGTTCAAAACATTTAAGATATTGCGAAATGAACAAGGACAATATTTATTGTAAGAGCTTTAGCAGCCTTCCAAAATTAAAGGTAATTCTGTTTTCTAATAATAAATTCTGTTTTGCAAATAAGATTTAATGTAAATTGAAGTTTACTTGACCGTCATTTATAAAATTAAATGATCAATTAAAAAAGTATGAAATGAAAATGCAAGGTTTCCGTTTGCAAACATTTTCGATGACTTCATAACTTTCTTTGGATCATCAAAAGAACCATACTATCACTAAACACTAATTAAGTGCATCACATTTTTATTTAAATATGTTGCCTGCTTGGGTTAATGTACTTGCTAATATGTAGTTGTTCTTTTCATGACCCCCTTTTGGTATGAATTTTGTTAGCAGCCCCTTCTTTTACCAATGACCAATTTTATTTGTTTTACCAAAAGAAAGTATGAAGGTATTAAAGCTACTTCAACAAATGAATCGCAAACATAAAAAACAAGCTTGTAGAGTTCTTAGTAATAAAGTAAGCTATGTCTACAAGCAGCAGGGCACTTTTACGTCATCAACAACTACTATTGAAACGGTACTAATAGCGAATTATATACTTGCATACCGTAATGCAAAAGCTAGTAAGTCACATACAATTGCTGAACATTTAATTTTAATAGCAGCTATTGGGCTTGTGGAAATACTGATTTTTATATTGCAGGAAGAAACGTTTATGTGTAACATTTTATAATAAATTGTCTTGGAATATAAGTCTTAGTTTTTGGCACCAATCATTATGACATCATTTTCAAACTGCATATCATCTATAATCATATTTGTTATTTCTTTGCATGACAAGCACCATTATAGCCCTTGATAAGGATAACCTAACAAAATATTAATATGACTATTATAATAAAATAATGTTGAAAATTAGTAAAATACTTCTACAATGATGTCTTTATTACTTACTTTCATTGCTAAATAAGTTTTATCGTCAGCTTCTATTAGAAAATGGTTAATGTGATCAATTTCTAAAATCTTGGATTTCTTAGGATCGTAGCCTTCAGATAATGTTTTAAAAATGCTAAAAGGCTAAAAATTTTTGGGATATCTTTACTTTTATAAATATTTAACATCGTAACATTGAATATGTGGACCACAAAGACGATGCCTTTTTTATTTTGCTTTCTTTATGAAAATAAGCAACTATTACATTTTCGGTATTATTCGCGATATTATTTTCTTTATAACAACTTCAAAAGTTCTGGTATTGTTTTCGATAAACGTCGAAATTTTCTGTTGGCAAAAGATTTTGTAAATTGTCTTCTGCTATTTTACGAATCTCCGGGGTTTAGCAATTATTTGTTTCGGCCATTTTGTTGATAATTTAAAATAATTTATTGCATAAATCAATCTAAATTTTAAACAAAATGACATATAACACCGCTGATATTCAAATATTTAATATGTTCTTGTAAAAAATCTGAGTAACCAACTTCAAAACAAGCAAATTTCTAAAATATTCAAAAAAAACATGTCTCTGATTTTAAGCAATTTTGAAGTTTCAATACCAGAAATAGAAAAAATAGCATGAAATACATGTTTCATAAAACATTTTAGAAAGTTGAAACAAATACAAATGTCACAATTTGCAGCCTGACACAATTACATGGGTGCGCTGTATAATAGTTAGAATAAACTATCAATGAATATCAATATAATGATAACACTGTAATAATTACATTAGTTTTTACCCTTTGATCTGGGCCAATCGTCGACTCAAATGTTTCCCCTTATTTTCCTATTCTTTTTGAAGTGTTTGAAGTGTAAACTTCTTTAGGCGCGTTGCGCTGATTGTAGGCACTGAACAAGACTGACTGCAACGCTCGGATATGTAACGCTCGGATATGTGTAACGCTCGGATATGTGTAACGCTCGTTCGGGTAAAGTCGGCTAAGGGAACAAGATAAATAAATATATCATATACATATGTAGAGGCATTTAATTTCAATTAAATTGAAATTTAAATGAATAAATAAATTCATGTTTCAGAACAGATTCGATCCCGAGACGCACGGGTATTAAGACGACACGCTATCATCAGACGAAGCGCGGGACCGTAAACGAGAATTTATATCGTCTATTTATACATATACATACGTCCGAACCTACGAGTAAAGAATAGAACAGGAGAGAGTCTCCTTAATAATAATATTTGTCCAAATGTGGTAACTCAATATGGCCGCCTCAATGCATAGAATATGTATGTTACATGTCAGATGTAATGTCAGATATATGACAAGTTATTCAAAATACTCATTTTATAAACTATGATTGGTCAATATTGCCATAAGGACCTGCCTTAAAGTGGTAACTCCGTTTAAATAATACGTATTCCCCCACCTCCTGTTCTATTCTTTCCTCGTAGGTCTGAACCGACCAAACGAAATGGCCGCTCGCGTAAGTGTAATAAATGTGCGAATATGTTTTATTTAATACGTTACTGAATATTATACGCGTGTATTTCGTATTATTGAAAATTGACGTATGAAAGTGAAATTTTAGATACGGGGGTGTCTTAGGTCGCCGATCACCAATCCATAGTCAACATGTCAAAAAAACAACGAAATGGCGGAAGAGTTTTTTGAAAATTGACGTATGAATCTTAAATTTTAGATACGCGGGTGTCTTAGGTCGCCGATCACGATTCCAAAGTCAAAATGTCAAAAAAAAACAAAATGGCGGAAGAATTTTTTGAAAATTGACGTATGAATGTGAAATTTTAGATACGGCGATGGTTGAGGTTAACGTTTTATTTAATACGTTACTGAATATTATACGCGTGTATTTCGTATTATTAACCTCGCCTTGATGAAGTTTTCACTTCTGCCGTGTGGTTTTAAGCACACTCAATCTTCTTGTTTATTTTCTATTTTGTATACAGGGAGAAACAAAAACAATAAACACAAACGTTTTCATCACTAAATTGAGCAAAATGTCTCGATAAATCATAAATAAACACACATATTTGAAATATATTTGTTTCCATATGCCACATGTATTTCTTTACCAACGTTTGGATTAAAAAATTAATTCCAATGTATCTTTATTTGGTGTTAAAATTTACCCCAAAAGTTTTTGCTGCGACTGTAAGTTATAAGATAATATTTCAGATTTTATTTAGAAACAAGAGTTCTTATTGTTTTTTTTTATTACATCAAAGTATAAAAAATTGTCTTTGAGTTTAAATAAATTTATATTTTTCAAATATAAATTTCTATTCAAATTTTTTAATAGCTTCCAAAACATATGACTGTTCACAAAAAAAACACAAATCTACGACACGCCCACTTTAAACATTGGTTTTCTACATCTGAGAACTATCCTAGTGCATCGACTCACCGTATGGGGCGACAGCAGACGGTGTATTTTTTAATAAAAACTTAAAACGCATTTTATGAAAAAATATTATGATAAAAAAAATTAGAACATGGGAAAACTCCTAGAAGAAATTGCACTTTTTGGGAAAGTAAATTACGCTGCCACAACTATTTTCATTTAAAAGTGAAAAACGTTTTTTTTAATTAAAATTTTCGAAAATAACTTTTCCATATTCTTTATTTATTTTCCATTCTTTTTTATAAAAAACAATTTTTAATTTAAATTAATAATAACTGTAAGAATGGACTACATAGTGGGGCCGATGTAGCCTCTTAAGAACCTATATTATATTTACTAAGCAAATGATAAAAAATAAAGCACTAAATAAATTGAGTTCGTTTTATTTTGGAAATCCTCTTCCTAGGGGTTGCGAAGCCCCGACCAAAACTTAGAAAACCACCAGTTTAGAGTAACGACAAAATTGTCATTTGTATAGATTTTAGTGCAAGATTAGAATTTTTAAGAAAATATTTATTTGAAATCACCAAGCCAAAGCTAAATGAATATCGTATCTAGTTATAAATCGCTAAGAACAAGTACATAAATAGTATAATAGTAGCATAATATCCTTTCGAAATAAAATGAAATTCCAAAAATTATCTAGAACATTCTAAAAATAAGGTATAGCGGAAAAAACCGCTCAAAAAATCCTTAATGTGATATTTCCATCAAAAAATTCACTGTCAAATAAAACTGTATACATCAAGTTATTATCGACGCGACTTCCCGGGAAATATCTGCTCATCCCGTTTGATATAAGAAGCCATACGAATTTGACACGCGGAAAAATCTAAACAGACTCTAATAAATCTAAAATTTCATAATACATAGCGTTTCTCTCCCGTTTTGTCGTCGTGGTGGAACAGAGAATTCCAGTCGAATTTCTTCGGTGACTCCCCCCCGCCCCACCGGATGATTTATGTGTGAACTGCACAGAGACAGATCCACGGGGGGTATCCGCAAAGCCAGCACGCGGACGAAAGGAAGATAAAGACAAACCGAAAATTTTCCAACCACCCAACACACTCGCGAATATACAGGCTGATTCATTTTTGGTCCTCACAATGGGGATCTCGCTTATTAATGGATATAGAGTATAGGTTTAAATTTGGCGTAGTTGTTGAAGTTTGTGTTTGTTATGAACCCGTAAAGAAAATGAACCTGTGAGAAATGACGTTCGTGTTTAAAAAAAAACGGAAAAACCCATTTTCTTCTTTTACCTGTAGCATCTACATTTGGCATTGTAGAGAAAAAATAAAAACACATATTTGTGACCACTTTTAAGCCTCTATCCAATGGTACACTCAAAATTTTTATATGACGTTTCGTTGCTTTCTGGCCATGGATACTTTACAAACGGTAAATTTAAGGCGGTTTTTGTAAAGTTTATGTTAGTCTTGTATTTTTTAGATAAATAATAATCCATCAATTTCTACAAGCGAAGTGGCGTCAGAATAAAATTTGTCGGAGTCCAGAGTTTGGAGAACTTTACATCAAAGTAGGTTTAAACCATACAAGATCCATGTTAGTCACACTTTACTACCTGGAGATAATTTAGGAAGACTAGTAGAATACTGTTATTGGTTAATGCGAAGGATAGAAAATGACGAAAAATTTTTAAGCATATCAACTGATCAGATGAAACTAAATTCATAAATTCTGGAATGTTCAACTGAAATACGGAGCCCTATTGGGCAGTACAAGATCCCTAAAAAAAACAGGGCAAGTGGACCACAACATCGTTTTGGAATAAATGTTTGGATGGGTATTTTGGCAAATCGTCTTAGGACCAGTTATGTATGAAGAACATTTAAATGGAGAAAGATATTTTAACCTTTTACGTACATACGTATCTGACTACCTTGATAACAATATCCCATTAAATAAATTACAACATATATGGTGGCAACAAGACGGCGCACCAGCACACAATGCAGCAATTGTTAGGAATTACTTGAATCAAGAGTTTCCAAACCGTTGGATTGGAAATAGAGAAGTTGTTGAATGGGCTGTGAGATCACCTGATTTAAGTCCGCTAGATTTATTTTTTATGAGGATATGTTAAAATAAGTTTATATAAAATAGATGCCCCACAAAATATTGAAGAATTACGAGACAGACTTCAGAATGCTTTCGATGCAGTTCCCAGAAGAAGGATGCAGTTCAAGATGCCAGAGGGCGTGCCCAACTGTGTATTAATGAAGATGGCCAGATAATTGACTATTTACTGTAATTGTTTATTGTTTACTTTTCTACGTACTTTTATTAATGTTTTTGTTACTACTATTACTTCTTTAGAAATGAAGTGTAAAAATTATTTAAATACATATTGCCTTGATCTTTATATTTTAAGAATTATAAAATGTATTAAATAGTAAGTTATAGAATAAGAACATTAATTTTTCGTTTAAAACGAAAATACTAATATAATAAGCATAGGTTAAAAGTATTACAACAAGTAAAATTGGGTTGCCTAACCTTTATATCATTAAGAAAATAAATATATAAATTAAGTTTAAATATTATGAATTTAGGAATAAAAAACAAACAAAAAAATAAATATATGCATTCTATATTTTTATAGAAAAGACAAGCACAAGGGTATGGTTTGAATATAGAAAAACAGAGCCAAATTTCTCACAAAGCGTTTGGGTGGCACTAAACATTTTAAGAAATGAACCACTGTTCAAAAATAAGTATGTACTAAAAGTAAATTATAGAGAGAGAGAGTTATGTTAAAGGACAGAACAATAAAAATAGTGGATCATTTGAATGCCATTAAATTGTATGTGCAAGGCCACATTCGGCATGCCCGAGACGAAAATACAAATTCAAATGTATAAAATGTAATCTCAGACATGTACAATAATCTCAATTCATGAGAGAGTTTTATGATCATATTTAAACGTGTAGTAAATACCTGATTCTTATATCTAAAAACATTAAAAGGATATATACGGAGAAGTACTCTTTATTCGAGACGACATTGATAAGTTTTATGTTTTAATAAATGCAGAAGTCAGAACACATTTTAGAAGTTTTGTATGCATAAACACAAGGGCTTCAAAGATAGCAGAGCAAATCATGTGTGGTTTTAAAAAACCTGCAAAGAAGAAATAACATTAATATTGTTTGTAGGTGCCTGCAAATCGACATACTAGAAGCAGAGAAAGACTGGATAGAACATGGAAGCAGTGCAGTGGATGCGAGTACTCTTTGTAATATAGTTTTCATGAAGAAAATTCCAGTGGTACATGACGTGTTCCCGATTGTATCCAACAAAGATATCTACAAAAAAAGATAAGAATAACTTTAATCAATGGGAAAAAGAAATATATAACTAACAATGAGAGAGGCAATACATTCGTATACAAGTATAATAAAGGATGGTTTTAAGAAAAAAGAAGAACATACCCACAGAAGGCGAAGAATAGCAAGTGTGCGTGAACTTCCAATAGACAATTTTTGAGTAACGCCATTTGTATATACATTAACTGTCCAATGCGGGATATGTGTTTATGTGATTGAGAAAACTTAAAGGAAGTAAAAATGAACCAGACGATACCAACATAAATGTTAGTTGAAGAGACGTGGCGCTGTGAATAAGTACCTATCTTTTGTTTTAAATTATATAAGGCCGCGAAAATGAATGGAGAGGGAGATGAATCCTGTCCTTTGAACTTGTTAGACGTATAAATTTTTGAGATCTTTTACGATAGTAAAAAGAATGAGAGTAGGGGTTTTATACACTACTACAAATTCATTATTAGTTTTCGATGTCTTAAGTTTTTGTTTTTGAATTCAAGTTAAATTTTAGTTTTATTATTATTAGTAATTTTTTTGCATTTAATAATTTCATTTTTATGTTGTATTACAAGATTTTCCAAAATGGAGGACATGAATAAAATGGAATTTGACAAATTGTATGATGAACGTAAGTAAGTTTTTGAAATGAATATACAATTTTAAATAATTGATGGTGTAAGACGTACTCTAAAATGTACTATGTGAGAATATTTGCTTTTAGTAAGGCGTTGTGCATCATTAATTTAAATAAATATTGTCTTGTTAAATTGGATTAATTTTTTTGTAATAGTGGGAAGATAGTTAATGGTGTTGAGGGCACTGGAAGTACTATGTGCAAATATTTGCTTTCAGTGAATCATTAGGCATCATTAACGATTATTTTAGTCAGTCCTAAACAAAATTTTCAAATAAATAAATACGAATAGACAGGGATGTTCTTGATGGGCAAGCGCCAAGCCGTTGAATGTACTATGTGCGAATATTTGCATTTAGCGATTGGTATGGGTCATTTTCAAGACATTCTCGTTGCGAAGTTTTAGTGCATCAAAGGCACTATGTGCGAATGTATGTCTTTTTGAAATAAAAATTAGCTTAGTATGGGAAAGATTATTTTTTTTGAATCAATAAATATTGTTATATTAAAAATAAAATAGCAAGATAATATTTTTTTTCTCATATCAGTATAAAAGAAGAATTATATTATTTTTATGTTCTTGTATTGTAAAAGAAAAATTCTTGATATAGCCACATGATAACAATGTTTTCTTACTGTTTTTCTAAAAGAGAATTATAACCATTTTTTCTATGAAATTTAAACTTTATTTTATTATTGACCATATCGAAATATAAACTAAATAAGAGACATATCAGAGTAAAAGAAGAAAGATCACTGCGAGAACTCACAGGAATAAATGAAATGCTGTTAGGGAATAAACTTATAGGTAAAGATATGACGATATTTAATGCATTCTCAGCATTCATTAAAAATATTTATGCAATTTTTGTAACGTTGAGGTTAAAGGACAACATGTTTTATGGCTATGCCCAACTTGTGGCAATGCTATAATTATTCTAATATCAATGTTACAATTGTGGTTGCATTGTTGTAACCACAGGAATATGTATTTAACATTTTGAATTTAATGTATGTTAACTTTGCAAAAACAAGCCATAAATTTACCATTTGTAAAATATCCTGTCGATTTTCATTCCAATTCTTATTGACGTGAACATTACGCGGCTTAGTAAACGATACATTCTCGACATAATTTCTTTCATGATCTGGAAAAATGGTACCATAAGGCTGTTGTCGTTCTGGATACAATTGTAAATGTCTTGTACTCGCTACTGTTCAATTTCGGTGCGAAGAATACAAAATACTTAACATATTTCGCTTTTCTTCGTTGGTGTGTGAGTTTTGTATTACTAATGAACGATAAATGAAATGTTTGACGGATTGATATTTCATAATGGCTACCTAATTTAATCTTAAAATTTATTCTTTCAATTAAAGCATAATATCAAAAACTTTTGTCAACATGTAGTACGTGGTTGAAATTAAAAAAAAAAAAACTCTGTCTGAAGGTGTTTAAATCCAATATGGCGTCTATAAAAAATTTAACAGTTGATGATGGCGAGAAAGAAACGAAACGTCATATAAAAATTTCGAGTAAACCATTGGATAGAGGTTACAAAGTAGCTAGAAAAATGTTTTTCTTTTTTCTCTGTAAGGCCAAATATAGGTGCTACAGGTAAAAGGACAAAATGGGAGTTTCGCGTTTTTTGTCACAGGTCCATTTTCTTTACGGATTCATAACAAAAACAAAATTTAACAACTTCCACAAATTTAAACCCATACTCTATATCTAATAATAAGCGAGATCTTCATGGCGAGGGACGAATCAGCCTGTATATTATATATTACACAGATCATCGATTAGTTTGCTTGCGCTGAGGATGTAATTCTGTCTGAAAGACGTGTTGATCTTCTTCATTTACAAAATAATATCGGAGCGTGAGCTTTGTTGTCTGAAGTATTCATTATGTGTACGTTTTCGACAACGTGAAACCCAAACACGTAAAGCTGATTTACTTTTATATAAGAACCTCGGGGTGAATTTATTGAGTGTTCGAATTTAATAAGCGCACTAGCTGGCTACAGCAATTTGCGTGAAATATCAAAGTGTTTCCGTCTCTGTTACGTACGCTATATAACAACTAAATGTTTGATGACAGGCTGAGGTCTTTGAACTGAATTTTATCGACTTCGTCAAAGTAGGTACAATAGCTATAAGGAGATGTCTTTTAGTGCAAATTAATATTAATAATAGACTTTCTTACATACTTTGCGTCGAAATTTCTGTCGTAAATACCGTACCGTACGGTTGTATCTGAAGAAGTTTGTTTTTGATATAATATAATTTTATATATCTCTACTAACAGACTATTACAGAGATACCTCCAATTACAGGATAAAAAAAAGAAAATAATTGGATAACTCAATAATATAATGCAAGGAAGACTTAATATTATACATTACGAGAAAGAAAGAGAAAAAAATATTCAGGAATATCCAAATCATTTCCGCAAATGACATTGCAATAACTACAGTCTCGGTACAGGTGGGATACCAGTAAAACATTAATTCTCGCTGTTGAATATTAGAAGACGTTCTTTCAGAGATATGGATACTGAGCCACAACAAACATAATATTTGCTAATAATGTAGGAATATCTATTTTGTTGTGCTATAATCATAATTAAACTTGTTAGGTTTCAAGGAACATTATCGAAAATTTCCAACCACCTCGTAAGTATAATAGAAACTACAGTATACTAAAATCAATAAAACAAAAAACATCAGACAACAATCTTATATTTACCAAAGCGGACAAAGGCAATACTGTGGTAGCGATTCCAGACACAGATTATATACAGAAAGTTCAAGAATTTATAAATAATAACTCCTTTAATAAACTAAAATCTGACCATACCAATAAATATCAAAAATCGCTAAAACAAACTATAAATAAGCACTCATTGATAATAATTTAAGAGCAAAATTAACTAATATGAATCCACAACCACCTAAATTATACGGTTTAATTAAATTACATAAAGACAATTTACCGATGCGACCAGTAGTATCTTATGTAAAAGCCCCATGTAGAAATTTGTCAAAATCTCTAATAAACCTTAGACTTGAACATAGTAAATTTAAATCCAATTTTTCGATTAAGAAATTAGATGAATTAATAAATAAAATTTCAAACATAGATTTACCTAACAATTGTAAACTGGTATTATTTGACGTCAATAATCTATTTACAAGTATTCCACCCCAGGACATAATAGATATAATCTCCTTAAAATTGAACAAAAATAAGACAAATTTTCGATTTTTTTTTATACAAAAAATATTCCAAATCCAGCTCTAAATACTTTTGCCCTCTTGACAAATATATATAACATGCATAATTTACGACATATTTGTAAAAAATTGCTATTCGATACAAGTAAAAGTGTTACTTCTGGTCCGAATTTTGAATTTTTTTTATACAAAAGATATTGATTAAGTTCTAAATACTTTTATACTCGTAACGTACCTAATAATATTCGAAAAAAACTGATTTTTGATAAAAGTAAAATACCTATTTCCGGTAGGAATTTCGAAAAACTTTTGTAATAAAATTCTTCTCAAATTTAATTTTGAGTACACATGAATTCTTTATAAATTTGTTTAACTTAGTAGTTGACGAAATATTGGCAAAATTCGATTTTTTCACTGAAGTAAATTACTACTTCCGGTCTGCCGATTTTACTGAAAATCTAATCAGATCTCAAGAGGGAGATTATACTCTAAAATACAAAATTTGGAATTGACACCTATAATGGTGTGACCGTTATCGTGGTCAGAGGGAGAGAGAGAGAGAGAAAGAGAGAGAGAGAGAGAATTTTTTTAAAAATCACTTTTTCGGTATCAGGGAACATCAAAACGTGGACACCTGAGAAAGTAAAATGTTGAATTCCATCGGTGCCAGATGGTGTTCGTGATAATATTCATGAACTTCGAAAAGAATCGAACTCTAAATACAGTAAATGCTTTTGTGCTCTTAATAAGTCTGTATAGAATGCATAGTCACAATATATTTGCAAAAAAAAACTGTTATTAGCTAAACTGAAAGTGCTACTTCCGGTCCGAAATTTGAATGTCTTTTTATACAAAAATTATTTAAATCTATCTCTAAACACTTTTAATTAGTCTTAATAGGTCTGTATAGTAACCATGACTTGCGATATATTCGCGAAAAATTATTTTTCCCTAATAGTAAAAGACCTAATTTCGAAAAATGCTCAAAATTTGGAAATCTGCAGAAATCTCGAGGTCGAAAATGTTTGTCATCACAGTACACAATTTGTTACATTTAGAAAATGAATAGGACTTAATTTCAACTCTTCGAATATTTAAATCCGAATATTCAAAAATTCGAATAACTTGGTTTTGAAATTATTCAGAGTTGAATGTATACAGACAGATAGTTGAGCAAGAATCTACACAAATTGCAAAAGTGTATTCAAAAATGCTTCACTTCTTATTGAAAAATAAATTATGTCAGCGCAAATTGTAGAAGTAAATTTTACAATAGTATTCTTAAATATTGGTAGTAATTTTTGTAGCAGACATGCATTACTTATTCGATGTTGAGATAGTCACATAATTATAGCAGCTGTATTTATAAATGTGACCAATTACACTAGAAATTGCAGATTTTTAACATCAAAAAAGTTAAAAAAGTTAGAAGCAACACTGCAATTAATTTTTATCTGTGTATGTTTGTGTATTTATGAATAAATACACAAACATAATAAAACAATAAATAGGAAGAATATTCGATCAATATTGAATGTTCTAAGAACGCCTATATTTATTATTGCGAGCTCGTTAAAACGTAAATGCCTTCCAGCGCAAATATTTACGCACGGTATCGCAGGGCAGACATTGATTTATTATTTTAAGATTCAATTTTTAAAATAAATACATAACCATCAGAAAGCAACGGTCCTAAAACAACACGACCGCTCTCTGGAAATCAACAAGGGCCGCACAGGTAAGGCAGCAAACTTTAACTGTCTAATATGAATATCAGTTCAAACATTCTGATATCACTTCGAGCACGTACAACCTTTAAGAGGGCATTTTCATGTGGTGCACAATGCCCCCGGGCCCCATTTCGTAGGTAAAGGGTCTCTAAAAGAAATAAGTTATCGATATCTTGCTGCGTAATAAAGACTGACATTTCGCTTTGTTACTTCTCTCTTACCTTTTTTTTCTTCGAGTACAGTGGTGTAGAGGCAAAACAGTACGAAAACTAACAAAATCGAATGGCCTAAGATTTTTACAAAACAACGGAGTATGATTAAAAATATGTTTGTACTCACCCCCATGTAAAGTGACATTTCGCGCATGAACGTTTATTTTTACGGTAATAAAATGTAGTCTATAAAATACTACATCCCTGGATTTTTTTTTATTAAAAGTTAGGAAAATAAGAGTAATTCCTAAAAATTCTTTCATAAATTTTGTAAGCGCCATCTATTGGACGATCTCGCAAACAACATTCCCATTGACAGTTAATTGTAATCAAACCCAAAAAGGGGTAAATCTACTACAAATATAAGAATAAAAACGTCACATGCAAGAACATAATAACTTGAACTCAATGGAAATGTGAGTAATAGGTACATACATGAAATGTTTAATTAGGTAATCTATTAAAGATTAGGTATGATACTAGTTTCTTTAATAAATATTTTTTTAATTTAATGCTCGTACAAAGAATATTGTACAAACCACTTGCGTGAAGACATAATGTACGCATTCGTGCAATTAAAAGCACTCGCTTTCTTCGATCGCCCGTGCTTTCAAAATACGCTCATGCGGGAACATATTCTTCACGCACTTAGTTCATAAATAACTATTACAGATAGATAGAAGTACTGCCGTGAAATAGCAGGCATGTAGAACACCATTATAAATGTGTCGCCTTTAATGATATATGGGTTAGAACTGAAATTATTTTGAAATGTTTCACATAGTATACGTATAAACCCAATCTAATCTGCTGTAAAGGTGATAGTATTTTAATTTTATTTTTTCTATTTCGCTGCCATAAAGTTCACTTCACTACCACTATTAGCTAAGTGTGTCACACGTCTAAAGCAATGGCCAGTAAAGAGCTCAGGATTAGCTAAATTTAAGTAAGCAGCAATAATTTTTGATACTTTTCTTGTAATATTAATACCAATTGGACTATTCACGCAAGTACCATTTCTATACTGCAGGAAGAAACGAATTCTGTCGATAGATAGCTGCATTCCGTCTCCTTTATTTTGTGTTTGGTGTGTGTCCCACTGTCAAAAATTTTTGAGTGACTGAGTTTATATTAATTTCAGTGATTGCGTATAGGTACATGGTAACCACAAATTTATTTTTGTTTTGCCCTACGCAGTTATCACTATAAAATATGACTTCCTTTTCAAGGCGCAGTATCTTGAAAGGTAATCCAGTAAGCATGTAGCTATTTCGCTGGAGTCTCGGTCAGCAATGACTGCGTTCCAAAAGTAAGAGTGACTCATTTTATAAACTATCTTAAAAATCGTGAAATTGAAGCAGTTCAATCTGTATTTATAATAAAAAGTTGATATATCTCCACAGGGTGTGGGAAGGACTGCCTTTTGAAGGAGATTTGACTTCAACGATGAAATCATCTCACAAACAAATACCTATTTTTTATGACGTCGACAAATCTTATTTTTTGGAAGAGATAAAAAAATTGGAGAAACGTTGGACAAAGTGTACAGAGCTCAAAGGAGACTATGTTAAAAAATAAAATAATTTTTTATCAAAAAACCTGTGTTTCATTCAAAAAGTAAAAACTTCTTTTACTACATAAATAAATATTTATCTCGCCATTCGTACGTTGTTTAAACTACTTGAATTATTTATAATGTGTAATGTGATAATACTGGAGCTGCCATGATCCATGTTATGTTTGTTTGTTGTGTATATTATTTTATTTATACAAAGTTTGTGTAAAGGTACCTCCCCAATTTTGGGGTGACACAATGTAGAGAAACCCCTATCTCTAAATTAAGATATTTAATTTAAAGTTAAACTTTAGAAATAAAATGTAAAATTAGTTGTTTTGCAGGCTCAACTTAAATTATCCCAGGGCGATTCGATTTAATTGAAATGATTAAGTAAAAGGGGTTCCTGTACATTAACAAACAGAAAATACCATTTAAAAATGTTAATAATTCTTATATTAAAATCAATGAATCCTGTGTCTATAATTTTACAAACAACACAAGACAACATATATTTAAAAAGCAATTCTAATACATTTTTTTTTATTAAACTAACACAAACATTTCTGTAGGTCCTTTGTTCGATTCAATCGTAAGCTATAAACGCCAGAATTTATTACATACAATGCACGTTCTTTATTATACTCGTACGTGTTTATATCGATACTTGTGAACATATCAAGTTACTTTACACATGTATTTGTTAGACGATATTTATTTAATTACTTTCCGTTTGAACTTCTATTTCTTCAGTCTCTCCTCCTTTATTAGATAAGACATTACAGTCATTAAACAATAATCATTTAAATAATAGCTTATCTAAATTCTTCTTATTCATCTTTTTTTTTGTACTGTTTCCAGCAGGAACTTCGGGCTGCTTATTATCGACGAAATATTCTTTATTTCTACGATATTTCAACGGCCTCATCTGCTTGTTCTGCCACTCGAAATACTCTTTATTTCAACAATATAACACGTTGCACAATTACTTCTTAGGTGCAACTTTGACCACTATTTTACTACGTTTTCTCGGTAGTAAATTATTTATTGAAGTTATATTAACAATGACTCTTACGCGTAGTCTAATGTTAGGAGTTGGCCTTTTGATACGAAATTTAACGTAGATTGCTGTCGACTCTCTCAAAATTCACTGTTAACCGACTCTACTGGCCGTTCGACTCGCTACTTGAAGTCTCTCTTTGTAGTTGACTTTCTGATTCGAAGTCTAACTACTCTTTCTGCCGACTCTCTCGTTCCTCACGAGTATTTCTCTTTTATACCAGAATGTCTGGGGTTCCCCGCTTTCCACAAAGTTCAGGGCTTTCCATTCACATCTACATACACACACACACGTTCATCCAGCCGCGGGACTGTGTATTGCTATTGGAGTGTTTATCACATTAATATAAATTTTCGGCGTCACCTTTTTTACTCACAAATATATACTAAACCTATGAATAATATCTACTTAATAATACAATAACACATTCATTGATTTTAAATATTATTTCCTCTATTAAATCCTTAAAAGAATAATAAAAATTATAAAATTAATAAAGTGAAATGGGCTGTACCATTACATTTGTGGCCAATGCATTTTTTTATATGTTGGTTTACATCTATATGTATGAAGGCTAAATTTATTATTATTATTATTAATTTCATTGTGCAATATGGCTATAAACATCAAAACAATTTCATTTAAAATGTTTTTGTTTAATTTTCATTAAATCTTTTGACATTTGATAAATATATAATAAGTATTTGTAAGGCTGTTATTGATAATATAATATCTTTAGAAACATAATTATACCTAGCGTAACATGTTTTAAAGATTTCTCATTATTATAGGGTACTGCACTTTCGACACTATTGAATTAGATGTGCGATTTATTTCAAATACAAATAAAATCTATAATATTAATATTGGTACGCGTTAGATATTAACTCTGAGTTACTGTATCTAAATAACAGAGGGACAGACTATCGGAGGTGCGTAGGTAAAATAAATAGGATTTGTTTATTTTAAATTTCTTGACTTCGTGCAATTTTTAAAAGGGCTTCCGAGCATCAGCCCGGAAAATAGAAAGAACCGGGGGGGGTTAGAACGAAATGGAAAGAAAGAACGAAAGAAGCGGTGCCTGAAATGTATGCCAGCTGTCGCGATGGAGATTAGATCCTGTTGTTCGTGACCTAGAATTTCATTAAGAGATCGATACTCGACACGGGATTACGTTACCGAAATTAATTCAGTTAATCAATTCTTTTTATCGTCCGACTCGACGTAAAATGGTTTTCTTTGTGCTCGGAAACGACGAAAGGATATCGAACGTTTTGTGTACAGGCGATCTGCGGCTGAACTTCAAGCACGTTTCATAAACTAATAAAGTGGTTAGTTTGTTTGTTTTACCTAGCGCCGGAAAAAAAAGGGGGAAACACGGAAAAGAGTACATACAACAAGCTAGGTATATAACACAGCAACAAGTATATGGTGTAGGACCGTATCGTTGGAAGCTTGGGATTTTTGGATTTTATCGGAAAAGAAGTAGCTGGATTATATACGATATTCAAAAGCTATTTTGCCAAGAAGTTTTTAGAATAGCACAAGGATAAATTTATAATAACGAAAGATATGTTATAAATTTATATACTATTACAATTTTCTATATTTGCAAAATTTCAGTCTTGACTAAGAGAAAAAATTGAGAGTTAAAACAGACATTCAAGCTAAGGAAAAGAAAGAAAAGTCACTTCAGTTTTTACATTTTAAACGGACACTGCGCACTGTAAACGATCTCTGATACAACTGTATTTACACTCCAGAATGTCAATATATGTATGTATGTATGTCAACGAGATTGAATAAGTAAACTATAGAAAGGCAAACCAGCCGCCATATTTGTTACGAATTGAATTAGAAGGCGCCATGACAGAAATGGGCAAGTTTTGGAGGAGTAAATAAAATTAGGTGCAACCTAAAGCGGTATTAAAAACTAATACATATTTTGCTTATTAAAAGTGAAAATAATAATTTATTGTACAAATAAAACAAAAATATATAAAATCACATTATTGTCCTCTGAATAAAATCGACTGTCCTGGCGACACTCGTACGAATTGTGAAATACTGTTTCAATAATAATTTCACTAACTGGGAATAGTGACTCTTCTCTGAAGGATGTGTAGCAATAAATAAATATGTATTTGTAAATAAAGTTGTGGGTAGTACCTACACTCACTCATTGTTTGACATTTTTTTAAAAGAATGGGATCTGAGAATGGAAACCTAGAAGTTTAGGATACAATACTAAATTTCATAATTATTATTACTACTTTCTTAAAAAATGAGGTGTGGGCACCACACGACTTTCTTATACATATGTGCATTTCAAATTATACAAAGTTATTCTAAATTAAGCTTTAAATACTTTTACCTTCTTAAAAAAATACGCCTGTGAGTAAATGTTCAGGTCCGAATTTTCAAAATTCTTTTATACAAAAATTATTCAAAATCCTATTGTAAATACTTCTATTCTCTTAATAAATCTCTATCGAATGCATGCTTTGCCAGAAATTTGAAAAAAAAGTTCTACTTCCTAGTGGCGTAGATAAAAAATTTAGCCCCCCCCCCCCGCCAAATTTTTAGGGAGCCCTTCCAAAATACTTGTTTAGAGATAGTAGCATAGAATGTGAATATCGGAGTAATTATATTACATTTGAAAACACAAAAAAAGCTAATTAGAAGACAAAATGCCGAAACGTCTTTTTTTCAATAGTAGGAAATTTTCAACTAACTCTTCCAAATCAACCTACTTTGTTCATGTTCAATACTTATAACAGCCAAGGCACTTAACCGAACTTGTTTAATGGTGCTGCGTAAATAGGTTTTAATTAATTTTAATTTTGAAAACTATCTTTCTGCTGTTACTGATGTTACCGGTAGTGTTAAATATAACTGAAATAGTGTACATAGATCTGAAAGACTAGTTGCTAAACATTCATTTTCCACTATTAATAAATTGGCTAAGTCCTTAATAGAAGGTTTTTGTTTAATTTCATTAAACAAAACAGTCTTAAGATTAATTAATTGAATCGGCAAATCTTCTGAAAAATCAATTCCATATTTGCTCAGAATATGTCTTCCGTATTCCACTATTTCTTCATTCGTTAACTTAACAAATTTTGAGGGATTAAGAAACGAGAGAAGGTTTACAACTTCATTTATGGAGTAAAATCTTCTAGATAATTGGTTGATAATAATATCAAGTGACACATTAAAAACTTCTACTTGAAATTTTTTTATCGGGTTAGGCACTACACAGTCGTTTTCACATTCATCAAAAAACTTTTTAATTCTCTTCTGGCGTTTATATTTTATCATAGGCTGAATATTCCAAGATTCTGCTAGATTTTTAGCTTCTTCTTCAAATTTATCAAAACTTTGTCGCAGTTCTGTCAAGTTTTCTTGACCATTATTGAGCAATTTGCACGTCTCTTCTAAATCACATGAAGGGCTCTGAAGTAATTATTTTGTACTCACCGCCTGTAAAGTGACATTTGGCGCATGTGTAGCTCGATTAGGAAAGAGGTTTTCCCGGTCGAGGCGACTGTAGAAAATGAAAGAAACACTGGCACTTTGGGACAAAAAAAATCTAGCTTTATAATAATAAAATTTAGTTTATAAAATACTACTTCCCTCCACTATTCTTCACTAAAAGTTGGAGAAATAGGAGCAATAATTAAAAATTCTTCCAAAAAATTTGTGGTGCCATCTATTTGACGACATTTTAAGCGACATTCAAGCGCCATCTATTTCACCACATCGACATTCATATTGGCAGATCAGAATTTTTTGTATTTAAACCAAAAAACGCAATAAATGTACTATAAATTTACAAATATAAGAATAAATACCTCTTGTTTGCCACATGGAAGAATATAATAACTTAATTTTAGGGAAAGGTGAGTAATAGTTACGTACATGAAATGCTTAAATTAATTAGGTAATGATACTAATGACATTAATCAATAATATTTTTTTAATTTAATGTTCGTACAAAAAATATTGTACAAACCACTTGCGTGAAGACATCTTCCACGCATTCGCGCAATTAAAAGCACTCGCTTCCTGCGGTCGCTCGTGCTTACAAAGTGCGTTCATGCGGGAAAATAGTCTTCCCGCACTTGGTTCGTAAATAACTATTATAAATCTTTAGTATTTTATAAGTCGTCCATACTGTTCTATCATTTAATTGAGTTGAAATACATTACTTATGTGTACATTTTTATTATTATTGCCGCTATTAATAGGTTATTTGCTTGTTCTGCACTACAACAGCAATCTCTGTACATACGAGATAAACTGTTTATGTGGAATTTTATACTATTTGGCTTTGTGTAGTCGCCTTTACCTTTACCTGTCATCTTACAAACCGAGAAATGTCACCGCTGGATTCTTAATGTGAACGTATGAGTTTATACTTTGAAAATCGTCGCTGAAATTAGTTCAGAACACGTTTAGCAACTCCAAAGCATTTTTTTATACAAAAATCAAAAGCGAACATATCCGACTAAACGCTATTTAATTTGGTGGCTAATAAAAATAGTTTCCGATCGTCGCAAAACGCTCGCAACTGCAAGTAATTACGAGACCGACTGACAAAAAACATTTAATTTCGAAAACATTCCCAGTAGACGTTCGTACAATTTCAAACTTTCTCTGTCTCTCTTTCGGTATTAAACGCAATATAAAGAAAATAATCGCGATCAGAACGGGTCCGTTCACTTATAATGGTGACTGAATGGCCGACACTAAGAAATATATTCGAACAAACGAGACGTATACATCATACCGGGGCACTTCTGACAAGGGCGATTTTTTATTTTAAATTCCCGCCAATTATTGCACGGATGTGTTTCAGAGTTGTCACTGGCCTGGGAGAAGGAGTCTTTCTTTTTCATCTAGATCGCTAAATTGATATTAATGAAACGAGATCGGTCCAGTTTCAGAAGCACTAATTTACTTAGGTCTGCTATACTTATTTTTCTTTTAAATAAAAATTCCTCGCCAAATTACACCGCCTGGTTTTTTCTAAATTGTCCGCTCAACTATAAAGAAAGATGACATCCTGTAATGAGTATTCTATTAGCTAAAAATGAGAATCAGAAATTCTTTGTTGTAAATTTCTGTATTATAAACACTTACAACAATTCTTACCTAAATATGACGTTATATTTTGCAATGTTGTCAATTGTAGGACTCCTTAATTTGAATTGTTATATTCTGCAGATCGCAGGTGTTTCAAATGTCAAACAGAAAGTTTAAATTTAAGGCTATAAACGTATATGTCTATAGTAACTATGTTTATCGTTATGAATTGCGAAGAAGAAAAAAGGATGAGTTTTTATATTAAAATATTGTTCAGGCAATTATACTTCTACTGCACATGTAATTACATAATAGAATTTAGATTATAACATGTTGTAAATTATAAATAGTAAGAGTTTATTATTATAGATCATTCAAAAATATATTTAAAATTTGAATATATTAACTAAAGGCAATTAGCATTTCTTAAAATTTATCTTAAAATTTTTTGATAATTATATGTAACACATTAATTTTGATATGACTATTATCATCGAAATTTATAATTAATTCAGCAGCATCGTCTTTGTCAAATCCCACTTCTCGGTCCTACCATTTTTGTGTTTCTTTTTCGGTATGATTAATAGTATTTTCCCATACTTCTGGAGTAATTGTACTTAATGCTTCCTTCCATAATGAAACACATTTACCTTTTCCATTAGCATCTCTTCGAATATGAGGATTCTAACAACTTTTCGTTATTCCCCATACATTTTCAATAGAGTTGAAAATGCAGTGGTAAGGTCGTAATCTCAAAACTTTATGATTATACTGTTCAGCAATTTTATCTATTACATATCGATGGTATTTTACCAAAAAGGGGACTGCACCATTTCGTTGTTTTGAGAAAATTGGAGAAAACTGTTCTGGAATTATATGGGCGACTAAATTGAAAAAAATTGTACTCAAACCTTTCACATTAATAATCAAATGGATAAATAATCAAAAAATACAGAATTAAATGTACTGTTAGTTTAAAATTTAAATTTTTGTGGAAATTCGCCCTTTATCCTGATTAGTACTGGTAGATGTTGTGTATTGACCCCAAGTGCGCCCTTTGGTTATGTGTTATATTCATTCGCCCAAACCTCTAATTAAGAGTTGGTGAGAACTTTTAATGATTAATTACAATAAAATCATAATAAATAGTTCTAAAATATTTCAGTAAAAGTCAAAGAAGAACAAAAATTGTTTGTAAAAAGATATGAAAATAGAAATGAAATTAAAGTATCAAAAAACTACAATAATACTCAAAAATTCATAATTAGGTGCAGTATTAGTTTTCTTCATCGGTCTCCAAGAGCCTATCTTCCACGTTTGGTCTAAATGACATACGTTTGCAGTTATTTTATTCTTTGTACCATTAAATATCCTGTCTAATTACGAAGAAAAAAGAGTCTTGTAAATGAAAGATAAAATACGCGACTGGTTCTATAATCTGATAGTTTGTTTCACTGTTATTTAAGAGTTACATCAGATTTCTCCATCCTACTGCCGGAATGTGACCCGTAAATAACGTCCAAATTCTCTAATGCCATATAACATTTAGCCGGCAATGGTACATCAGTTGAAATACTACTTGTTGGCCTATTAATATTACGAGCCAATTTTAGTATTCGCTCTGTCCGACTAGGCATAATTAACAATTTTTTCGACCGTATCGCGTACGCACCATACAATCAACAGACAGAACTATTTTTAGGTTATGCTGCCTATAGTAAAGCAACGCACGTTTGCCCTTTAGACATTTTAGCTTTGTTACATTCGTCTTTTTGGATGGATTGTTCTGAACACATTCGCCCAAGGGAAAAATGTATTTTTGATTACCAACACCTTATATTCCACCAAATACGTTAATCCTTTTGCCAACATCATCTTACAGTAAGTACTTATTTTTTGGTACATAAAGCTCTAAATCGTAAAATTGGCGCGTTCGCCCTTTTGTTTTTCTTGGCATATTTTCCAATAAAAGATGTAATAATTGCTTTTTGCATCTTCTTCATACGCACTGACATTACTTGTCAATAACCATTGCTTAATATCTGCTGTATTCCAATTAGAGTTAGATACATTATTTTCTAATGTAGAATGGTAGCTCGCATTGTACATTATAATCGTAGATTTTTTTCAAGTTTGGTATTAACTGATTTTCAAACCAGAAAAAAAAATATATATTGATTTATCTCCCCGTGTGGCTCCGTGATAATCACTTTCTTTTGTTTTAGAATAGTATAACAATGAAGACCCTGGAACGAAGGCATTTTTGTTACCTGCATAAAGAATAATACAAAGAGTCTCATTTGTTTTCAGGAATTTCATGCTTTTCTTGTTACCATCTCGCCACGATCTGCATATGCTACCATTTTCAAAGATGTTTCATCCAAATAAACAAATTCGAATTTATCGAATCTCCTATTACTACATATACTTTTAAACAAGTAAAGATTTGTAAAAAATGCACACATACATTGTATTTAGAAAAAAATTGCTTAGAAGTATACCACACTCAATGAATCCTTATTCTCCTCGTGTACCCACCTGAATACACCGATTTTTTCACATGTTTTTGAAAAAAAATGTTTTCCGTGTTACGTTAATTGTTACCTTTAAATAAATAAATATATGTTTAAAATAAAATCAATGTTTTTTTCTCTGTTGGAGTTTGGGCAAAATGGGTTAAATTTGTAATCTATTAGACGTAGATATATAGTAACTTGTACTATTGTAAATGTACCATTATTTATCCACCTGATGAAGTCACAGTCTGACGAAATAACATTGCAGGGGAAATCTATAATAAACTATTGTGAAAGTTAATAGTATATTATGCAATGAGCATTTAATGATGGCTATTAAGACACGAGAATGAAAATTACGATACGAACCGAAGGCGAGTATTGCAATGAATGCGAGTGTCTTAATAGTTATTAAATGCGAATTGCATACACTATTTGTTCTACGGCCCCATAATAAAACATTATTTTTTGAACATTCCATTTCATAAATTGAGCTTAAAATTTTCCATAGGTTTTTGGGAATTTAGCTGGTAATAAATTGTTTGTGGCTACTAAGGCTTATTCCATAATTTCTGGTGGAGTCAAATTTTACATTTCACTGTCGTTATCTCTCATTATTACCGTTTATATTTTCAAAAAAGCACAAATTTTAACTACATACTAGTAAATTGTAGAGAACTGTCAAGTTTAATTAATTTTTATATCTGTCAGATATGAAGTGGCCATATTGAATATTGATGAATATTGGAATGTCGCATTCCTATTGGATATAAACTTGTATCTTAATGAAAATCTGTATCTTAATGGACATCATTAAAGTACACGTTCAGCATATCTAATAATATAATTAAAGTATGGGAGTAGAAAAAATCAGTATTTCATTCATATTGCTTAATTCATCACTATTAATTCACAATTTGTTATTGTATATTAATATAAATATTTGAGGCTGAATATTATTCACAAAGTTGTCGATCACTAGAACCGGTCGAATTTAGGGACTCTACTGCGTGAATGACTAGCAATAAGTTAAATTATAGTAAATATTATGATATTACAAATTAGCTTGGAATTATACTCCAACATTATCTTAATACAACGTCTACATCTTAATAGAGTGCCACGGATCGATAGGGAGCAAGAGAAAACTAAATATCATCCTTTTAAATAAACATTATGTTATTCAAAGATCTCCACACCCTATTAAGTGAGTACACGTTTGAGAGATTCCGTACACGGCTCATTACCATTCCGTCTGACATGGTGAGCATATGGTCCTCTTCAGTAAATTTACAAAGTCGATTACTTTCCTTAAGTCAACAGCTGCACTTTCATCGAGAACATTTTTCCCGTATACGCATTATTTGATTCGTAGAAACAAAAAGCTGATCCTCGAGTTCCGTAAATAAACACGCGCAGATCATGATTCGTGTATGTGAAACGCAATCTCGATAAAGTTTGTCGGTATCAATATTAAAATTTATTTTGCTGATTGTTGAAAGTTAATGTACATGTACATGTTCAACTGGCATGTTTACATCTTATAACTAGGTAGCAAGGCATGCAATTACACATGTATGGTATTGTAAATACCCCTTCGTCAAACTGATAAATAATATTTATGTAAATTTTATGATTTAGAATACGTATTCCTTCTCTGTAATATTATTACAAAGTGTAGTATTACACAAACTATTTATATTTTCTTATTTAAAGTAACTGTCACGTTTTCAATCGATGTGTATTTATTTACATATTGCGGTGAGCTGGGGTTTTATATAAATATTAATGTAAGCTAACTAAATTAAATAAGAAAAATTGCCCACGCATATATCCTGGTAGGTTATTATACTAAACCATAACGAAGATGTTATATTTCTGCAAGAAACGTGGGTTTAGCTATGTATCATTTTACTAGCCCAGATTATGTACAATGTTCACAAGATCCATCTCAAGGGCAGAAACATGTATTCCTTCTCTTCAATGTTATAATCGCCAGGCAGGTCAAGTACATTATTATTATATAAAAACGAAAGTCTAATATATACAAAGTGTTTATTCTTAAGATAAATATTATACAATACAACAAATAAATACATCGTGTGCAATAGTGAAATATACCAACATTCTGATAGAACACACAATGTTCATATATAAACAGAAATGACTTAAATATGTAACAATTTTATATCTAATCAAAAAAGAATCAAAAAGTATTTATTAATAGGTATTAGTACGTGTCGAATTCATACTATTATCCAAACATAAAAGATTGACCTTGCGCTAACATTAATCCCATATAAATGCATAATCAGTCTTCTAAATGACATTTCCAGCTCAAAAACATACCTGTGCGTCAATCAAGGCCCCATCCTACGAATTCAATTACAAAGAACTAAAGAAAAACTATAATTATTGTTAGAAAATCTATTTTGTGCTGGTATTAATCCCGTCTAAATGCGTTAACATGCTTCTAGACTGATGATAGACTTAAAATTAACTTTGGCAACACTTCTAAAAACGGGAAGTTGCTGGCTGATAAATGTAGTGATCAAAACAGATACACTACTTTACTCGGTATGTGTTCCAAATAGTTTGTATATGAAGCATCGAAAAATTGGAGTGTATTGAATTAGTTTTGATCGTAGTTGACCATTCGTTCTTGTCAACAGACAGTCTTTGGACGAATCGAGCAAGATATTACAAAAATAAATTATTACTTTGATAGCTTAGAAATCTCCATTCACGGGCGGCATGGCAGATTATTAATAAAATGACCGAAGAAAACGATTCATGTAGTGAAGGCATCGTTATCACCCACATTTCGGATGAGTAACCCGCTACGTTTATCAACAACTTCTAATGAATATCTCCTGTCAGACTCTCGTAATCTGGTACGTAATATTGCTAAACCAAATATCCCTCAAAAGCTCATGCCTAGTTCAATATCGAATCAATTTTTTGTTATATCATTTGTTTATAAAAGGCTTTGCACGTTACATTTCAACGAATTCCATTGCAGGTGCGAACCGCTTAAAATACTAATAAACATACAGTGTATGTATAGAAATTAATAATTTTGTGAAAAGATTTACTTGACTTAAAATATTTTTAAAATTTTTGATAAATGAAAAGGAACTTAGAAAAATATTTATAAATCATTTTCCGAAGAATTTTTTGGGATTTCTAATTTTTTTTAACAATTCCTTATTGAACTTGGAATATTTTTCAAATGAAAATATTACATTCGAACAAAGTTTAGGTAATGAAATAATTTTGATAAAAGCAGAAAAATTTTATTTTTTAATGCTTGATGGCTATACGCGATAGTAAATATTCCGGTGGTTTATAATTAGTTTAATTTCGGATAATTATTTTTGGACAATTTATTTTAAATTAAAGATGTGGATACAGACACCTTACGTTTGCGTTGTGTTGTACAGATTAGAATGAAATTTTCATTGTTTCTTTACAATCCTTTGTGGATTTAATAGTTTGTTACACGAATAAAAAAAATTTTTTTGGAATAATTTAAAAAGGGTGATGGATGAATTTGAGCAACTGTATGGGATCTCAGGTATTTTGCATAAATATTTTTTTACAGTGGTTTTGTTTTGTGCGTGGTGATTTATATAGGTAGATTAAAAGGTTGGTACATTTATTTCATATTTATGAAATTCGTTTTTGTACCTGTACAGGGTTATTGACTATATTTGGACCAATAGATAACTTTGTTATTTGAAGGATTAGAAAAACGTTGAAATTAGGAAAGTTGTAGGATTTCACTCAAGGCGCTAGAATTTGATATCAGAAAAAACAAACGAACGTCGTAAAGCCGTCAAAAACGGCTAACTTAGTTTTTTTTTAATGGAATACCCTATATAATGTTACATAATCTGATTCTAACTGTTTTTGCGCTATCGCTGATTGAAAATCGTACTACTAATATGTTCTCTACACCCTTCGTATATGAATTTACGTAAGTCATTGCGGGGTCTCTATGGAAACATAGTAGTAGTACGATTTTCAATCAGCGATAGCGCGAAAACAGTTGAATGTAGGTATATGTTATATAAATGGAATATACTCGAAATTTTATTTAGAATCAGATTATGTAACATTATATAGGGTATTCCATTTAAAAAAAACTAAGTTAGCCGTTTTTGACGGCTTTACGACGTTCGTTTGTTTTTTCTGATATCAAATTCTAGCGCCTTGAGTGAAATCCTACAACTTTCCTAATTTAAACGTTTTTCTAATCCTTCAAATAACAAAGTTATCTATTGGTCCAAATATAGTCAATAACCCTGTACATTGAGATTAGACATGTTGAGCTTTGAGTAAAGGATGTATTCACAATGATGAACTTATAGAATGGAACCCTAATTGATTCTCTGGCATGAATCTGTGTTCAAAATGTAATTTAGAAGTAAGAAAATGCATTTGAATGGGATTTTTATCAGCACAGAGTCGACCTTTTAATGCACATTAGAACACTTTTTTAAAAGTTTCTAATTTTTATTCATTCATCTTGCATATTAGAAATTTAGATACGTAGTGTTGTGAATCAAGGATGTGTTTGAAGAGTTTTCAATAATGAACTCATTTTGGAAATGTTATTCAGAAGTAAGGAATTGAATTTGGATAGGATTAACATCAATGCGAAATCTGAATTCTAATACGCTTGTTATACATTTTTTTTATTATAACGGTACCTGGTATGAGTCATCACCAGAAATAAATTATTTTGTGTATGACGTTTTTGAATTCAACACGTACAAATATATATATGTACATAATTTATTTGCATTTTGTTTTAAACAAATGTCCGTACGTATATACTTTTAAGGAAATTTTGTAGATTATTGGCATTTATTAAATTGTAATGTTGTATATAATTTTGATTATTCTGTGTATTTTTGGAGCATATATTTTTTCATCAGATCCGTTCCAATATTCAAAATTAGAAAAGTTAATAGGTATATTAATGATTATTATTTTGCGTTTATATAATAAAACCTGGCCCACACAATTTCAATATCTTGTTACTTGAAGCAGTGAACTAGCACAAATCAACATTTACAAAACAATAATGTTCTATAAAAACTAACACGCCAGTATAATAATATGTACCTACCAGCATTCTGTAAATAAATCGATCGTCGGATTACATTGTAATAGGAGAAATTTGGCATGCATGAAAATTGCAGCAGAAAACCAATACGCTCGATGTTGATAAATATAAAAAGCTAAACAATTCATAAAATATCAATATGGAAAGCTGCCAAACGTACAATGGGAAACATAAATACATGTCGCATTTGCATGTCAAATTTAAATTAATATCTGGCCATATTTTCTGGCATTTCTATTTATATGTATAGCGGGACTGCAGCCTAATATCACGAAACCCATTGCGGCCTACATATGTAATATTTAGAGTGGCGTTCGCCAAAATCAATGTTTATGGCGCTATATAAAATAATAATCTTGCCTGTCCGGTTCTGAACGATATATGTGCATGCACATCGAATCCTTTTGCATCCGTATGTAAGTGGATTTTTGCATATATTTTCTATACCTATGTGAGATAGTGTCGTTATAAATTGGATATATGCTATATGACAAGAAAAACGAATCACCGAGTAAAAATATATATTTTGTTAAAAGGATTTGTTACGTTTAAAAAGACGCGTTCAACATTTAATTCATTCACCCCTGTATATTACTTGTTAAATATTTTTAAATCCGTATTAATTCAAATTATGTTCAAATTCGAAATAAAATACGTTTCAACATTTTCAACATTAAAATCTGCGTCGCATATATATTCCGTTTTAAAATATTCGATTTAAAATATTTAGTTTATGAAGGATTCTTTGTTCAAATTTAAGATTGGCGACGTATGCATTTTTTGTCCGTCTTAAGTTATCTAAATAGTTTCATAGTTTCTTGTTGCATGGAATTGCATAGGTATTTCGCATTTTCTGGTGGCGTGATGCAACAGCGTCTTTCCGACGCCTAAATTCTCCCGAAAATTCTTCTCTCACCTCCGAGTCTTTAAAAGGGCGAAGCTCGTCTAAAATCATTCACTGGCCAGAGAACTGTACAACTACCAAGCTGTGAGAAATTTTAAAAGATCGATATTTGTTTAATAAAGTTAAATATTATTGTGCGCAAGGCACGATCATCAAGAACCTTTGTATATGTTCATTAAGTCCTTGTGTTTGTCTAAATTTGTATATGTTCTTTTAAATTTGTGTGTTGTAATAGTCACTATTATCTTATTTTTTTGTTGTTGTATCTATGGTCAAATTATTTTGAAAGTATTAAATATTAGTAATGTTTCGATATTTGTAATATTGAGTTCATAGAAATTTTAAGATAAATGGCGCACCATATTGGATCAATTAGTTTACCGACCAATTAATTTTATTAGATTGTTTATTTGTCGAACCTGTTCTTATTATTTTGCTTTTCTGTATGTACCGTCTCTCTAAGATTTAGTTTTCTTTGTTTTTGTAATGAATTTAAATTTAGTGTAAATTGAGTCATTTTTAACTAAAGTTAAAGTTATATTCGTTTATTCAACAATCATTTATATTTTGGCTTCAATATTTCTTTTGTGTAATTAATACTTCAATTAATATTAGGTATTATTGTAATGTAAATAAATTTTATATTTCAAATTTCTCTTGTTTTTATTTAATAAATTGTTATTGTTTTTATTGATTTGTTTCCTTTGATGTAGGCCTAGTATTAGTGACCCCGCCTTTATTATTATAAAATGGGTGGCGCAACGGGCATTAGTTAACATCTTTTTGAGTAATCTCACGCTCCTACTAATAATCTGAGCTAGATATACAGGGTGGGTCACAGATATAATAACATCGACGGTTCTACTTCGAAGTCAACATCTGGAAATATTATTAATCATAAGCGATTAATAATAATTATTAACGGTAAGTGCATGCTCTAATTCACGCAATTATATTGCACCCTGGTTTTGTGGATCTCATTAATTGGTGATGCCGCGACGAGCATAGTATCTGATCAATTAATTTATTTCTATTAAGGGTTTTTCTCCCAGTAATAAGTTGTCTATTACTGATTATTAAATATTTTGTATTAGTACTTAAGAATGTCGTTCCACTGTTGGGCTTGTCAAAAATGTTAAATATCTTTTGTATTGCGTGTACAATAGCGTGAAGTGGAAATTGCCAAACAAATTCTTCTTTCTTTACAGATTTCTAATAGTGATAAAACGTTTCTGGGTTCCGTTATCTTAAAAATGGCTTTTGCAAAATTAACATAAAAAAAGTTTGAGGGTCCGCCATGCCTTTAAAAAGTAAAATTTTAAGGGGGGGGAGGCCGTTTCCTTTTAGATATATTAAAATATGTATGTTTTACTACTTTTTGTTTCCTAATAACAAAAAAAACTTTAGATTATACATATCCTTACATAGTAAAATTGAATTTTGAAAAAAATATTTATATCTATAGGGCTCGCTAGAATTAATAAAATTCATAAAAAATCATTATTTACAGGCGTTAACCGTGCGAAGCAGTTCCTTGCTTACTTTGTGTAAACAAAGTATCCCAGAGTTCACCACGTGGAGATGACTGTTTATCGAGCTCCTCCGCCTCTTAGCCCTACCTCCCGACCTATATTATACTAGGACCTATGACTTCTTTACGGCCTTAAAAATATTATTTATTCTTACTTTTGAAAGCTATTGAAACAAAAATTGGCATGGATAATATGTGACCCTAAAGGCAACTTTTCGTAACTATTACATCACAGGAATAAAAAATTATTTTTTTCACTCCACCCTAGTGTACAAATATTACAAATGATGTTTCACAGGCTTTTCATGAGGATAACACAATTCAAGGTAAAATTAGTAGCTATTCGTTGGAGTTATTGCTTGAATAAGACTCTTTTCTAGTATAGGAACTACTCTTGTAACGTCAAATTAAACTCAAAATTTTTCTTAATGTATCTAATGTTATTCGAGCATCTAATGGGTATAAGATCATCACCAGCTGTTTGCGTATTAGGGAAAGTAGCCATAAATCTAATCAGGACCTCCTCAGTTACTTGCGTGAAAGAATAAGGTAAGGGTTATAAACCGAAATACACCTATTTTATAGAAAAACCCCTTATATTCTCAGGAGATAGATTGTTGGCTTTGCCATAATTCACGTATCTCTTACTCCTTCCCACACACGTTTTTAATAAAAATAATGAACTGCATTTTTATAAAGAACTGTATTAAATAATGACATTTTTGACTACACATATTTGAAATCCGGTATTCCTCGGGGATCTATCTTCGGTCCACTGTTATGTGCAGTTTATACCTCGCAGCTTTTTCTGTTTGTACAAATTTCACTTCTATGCTGACGAAACGCTACTGTACACTTCTTTCAACACCGGAGATGTTGCTGTTGCAACGCAGACTATCAATAGTGACTTAGATACATTTTATAAAACCACTCGTCGCCATGGTTTGCAAATTAATGGACAAAAGTCATGCTACATTATTTTCGGTAGTGCTTCCAACAGGTCACAGGTGTGTGATACGTTGGATTTGCGTATTAATGGAATTGGGTAGGTCCGAAAGAATTCTGTTAGAAATCTGGGTCTGCTTAGGGACGAAAACTTAAGGTTCAAGGATAACACTACCAACCTTACTAGGCGAGCTTATTGTAATTTGAAAATGTTATATCCTTACAGATGCTCCTTGAATGCCCATGTTAAGACCATGCTGGCCGATACACTGGTCTTGCCCCATTTTAACTTTTGCGATTCCATTTATGGTCCCTGTCTTGACAGTTTGGACAGGAGGAGAATACAGGTAACCCAAAACTCATGCTTGCGGTTCATTTTCGGTGTTGGTAGGACATTATTTTAGGTTGTCGGAAGTTGGCTGGCTCAATATGGAAAAGCGCAGGCTTTTTCATTTGGCCTGTTTCGCTTATAAAATTATTACTACCCGCACGCCACCGTATTTGCTAAACAAAATTAGATATCGCACTGATGTCCACAGCATTAACGTTCGGAGAAGGGATTTGATTGATATAGCTCGTCACCGTACCACTCACCTCAAGCGTTGTTTTCAATACAATTGTGCTTTGATTATGATTGATTTGCCACAGTATTTCAAAGATTTGTCCCTCCGTGGTTTCAAGCGATGTTTGAGAGAGCGTTTACTAAGTGATTTTGTATTTCGAGTTGCTTGAGTTGTTCAGATAGCAGTAGTGTTATGTTGTTGTTTTTCTTTTTTTCTATTTTTTTAAATTACACTTGCGCTTTTGAATAGTGCTCAAAATGGTGTTATGTATGTGTGTATGGCTATTTATGTATATACATATATGCACGCACACCTTCTTGTTCTTCTTTGACTCATTTGGTACACCTGGTAGATCAGGGAGCCTCAGGCATAACTGAAGGTGTTACCATTTGATTTCATTATTACCAATATGTAAAATTAATATGTAAAACTAATATGTTAATGTAATGGAATCAATAAAGATGTTATTATTATTATTATTATTATTATTATAATTATATATAGTCATCAAATAATAACCTCATCATTTTAATTGTAATATTACCCCCGAATGACTTTATTGCAATTCCATTAACACACAAATTTGATTCACTACACTTCGATATCGATAATTTTTAATTACGCTCACCGTGATGTATAGACTGGAGATTATTAAGACACCATCACCCAGAAATTAAATTAACCCACATTTCTCTCGATCGCCCGCTCCTTCTCCAATACAAAATATCGATAGGGAGGCCCTCATTGCATATTGATTAAATTTTCCGTGTTACTTTATTTTAACGTTAGAGCAGAAGAACATTTTATAATAGTCCTCGGAATTTATTAACGTCATTATTTTCCTCGGGGATAATGGATGTCCTTCGAAACGTGAATTCATAGGCGGAATTGCGAGTGAGAGAGAAACATTAACTTCACCGCCCGACTGCCAGCGGTGGTGGAGGGAAATTGAAATTTTGGGCAAACGATTCGACGGACGCTATTATCAACTAATGAAATTAACGGAAAATAGTGATTAGAATGAATTTGAATGTACGAATCCGTTAATTCGTTTATGTGTAGATCAATGCGATAATTGTACCGATAATTGTTAGACGTTTAACATGGGAATGTATATAACAGAGAGATAATTATTGGATATTTAACCCAGAGATTGGGATTTCTATTAGAAATGGATATGATATTAATAAGATAAGAACGATTGCCTAGAGATACAAATAATTTCTTGCTCTACATAGTTCGATATTTATTCATTGATACAATAGAATAAAACGGCAGAAATACTTAATATGAAAATATTGGAGACATGGTCAGTTTCTTATGAAGATATTTTGCAATGGCAAAAAAAAGTTTTATCGAGTATAAGTGAAGCATAATGCTGATTCAAGGCCATGCAACTTTTTACTAGTGATTTCTATAAAACGAGCTGGATTTTTCATTCTCTTCGAGCTTGAACCCACCTCTTTTGCTTCCGCTTACAGTTTTATTACAATATCCTGTAAAACGAGAGCATTGCGTTGATGCTCTTTCTAATGTCCGATTTTCTAAATAATTGACGCGCCCTATATATACGTATAATTTAAGCTTTAAGTTAGTTATCGTTTATTCGTTCCTATAAACTTCAAAAATCTATAGAGAGACCTACTTCTCAAATTGAATGTTATTCTTGATATAAGTAAATGTAGCTATTGTCTGTATTTTTTTGTATTAAGGACCATTTTTGTAATAAAAACAATTCGTTCTTGTTATTATTATACCTACATGTAATTGTACATTTTCATTTTATTGACAATTTATAGTAATATACAGAGAAGAATGGTATATATGTACTTTATTAGATTAGATATTAGTGTCTTCGGCACAGAACAAATACATATAGAAAAAAAACGATACAATACTAATAATTCGTAGTAACAAAAATACATATTTCATTTCTGTAAAGTATCACACTTGAATCTGCATTTTTTCATTTCTTTGCCATTGTAATCTATACTGACTGCTCATTGGCGTCTATATAAATGTTTGATAGAAGTTACTGAACTTAATACATTTAGAGCTTTTATTCACAAATCAATCCCATTTGATCCCTTTTTATCATCCGAATAAATGCATATTTCATTCCCAAACTGTCCAACATTTGTTGGCTTTCTAACACTCAAACTTGACAATTGGTCGATGAAAGTGACTATTTTGATAATTCTTTCTCGATATTTTTTTTTATTCCATAGCACATCTTTGGATCATTATAGATATCCATCTTTGACATTATCAATAATTAATGCTGTTAATTTTGAGCATTTATGAATAGACAATAAAACACGTTGTATTGCACGACTGCGTTCAATAGTTCTGTCGTTTCTGAGCAGGTGTCATCACGAATTGACGTTGTTTGCTCGTTACGGTATCGTCCAGAAATCGCTACATAGTGTCCGTATTTCATTGAGGACGATGATGGTATACATATATACGGAGCGAACTTTTAGACCCTAACAGATGGACGAATTTTCTCAAAATTTACAGTAGTTGACGGGACCGTACGTCAAGAGCGACGTTTCGAGAAAAATCAAGACGACCAATCAATAAAATACACGTCATGTATGCTGGAATATGAAAATATGCTATTTAGTAACAGTCATATTAACGAATTTGTTAGAAAAGTAGAATTATCAAGGGTCAATAAAACAGCAGTTTAGAACCTATGCTGGACAAACTAATTGCAATGATGGTTATTAAGTCACGCGTATGTAAATTACATAACGAATAGGAGTGTTTTAATAGCCATTAAATGCGAGTTGCACACACTACTTTCTCGACGATCCCATTAGTTTTTGAACATTCCAATCCATAAATTGACAGTAAAAATTTCGCTGGTAATAAATTGTCCGTGGCTATTAAAGCTTGTTCCATTATTTCTGGTGGAGTCAAATTTTGCATTTCACTGTCACTATCGTTCATTTTTAATAATAATAATAATAACTTTATTCAGTTCATTTTACATATCTAATGTTTGAACACGTCAGAATAGTATAAACAATATCACAGTATTAAAAGTAGTAAAGTCATGGTGACACAAGCTTGAATTTGTACGTGAAAAATCTTGTAATGTGTAAAAAGCACAATTAATTAGAATTGTGTTAAGTTTTTTCTTAAAAATATTCACTGGTAACTTTTTTAAATCAAGTGGTAAGTGATTGTATATTTTTACTAGTTGTGTAGTTGCATTCTTCTGCACAACACTTTTGGAAGTCCGAGGTGGTAGAATCGAAACCTGCTTTGTTCCCCTAGTCCCATAACAGTGATGAAGTTCCTGCTCTTTAAATAATTCGTAATTTTTCTTAACAAATAGGGCACATTCTATCACGTATAGGCACGGAAGCGTGAGAATCTTTTTTTCTTTAAAAACTTCCCTGCAAGAATCAGTTCTTCCCATTTTAAAAATGTTTCTAATACATAACTTCTGGAGAATGAAAACCCTGGATACTCTTTATATTTTCAAAAAAACCATGGTCATATTGAATATTGATTGAATAATGGAATTTCGCATTCCTATTGGATGTAAACTTGTATCTTAATGAGAAATTTATATCTTAATTGACATCATTAAAGTACGGGTCCAGTATGTATATGTAATAATACAATTATAGTATGAGCGCACAAAAAATCAATATATACGCACTTAATATATGATTTCTCCCAAAATAAATTTATTTAAAAAGTCAGTGATCAAGTTATAAGCTTTCTGTTACAAAGATTCCGTATTTACTTCAAAAGATGATATATTGCGCGAATGTTCAGTACGTATAAAATTTTTTCATCATACATCCTGCTTTATACTTTTTTATTGGTCAGTATGATCCGGACAAGAAATGTCTTGAAAGATTCTGGGCACGTTTCATTATTCATGAAATGCCGAACGGATATCGGATGGCCTGGCGTATCAGCTACTTTATGTTTTCCATCAATTCCTCCCTTCAAAAACAGCAAATATTTTTATGGTTTACGTTTATGAGTTTTCCGCTTTGCGTTGCGTTTGCTGGCAGAGCGGAAAATGACGAAGAAGGAAAACATTCAGCTACTACGTACTCGTTTTTGTTTGTATATTCTTGTTCGAGATTAGTAAAAATAAATGGAAATTACATGTGTTAGAATAAGTAAGTAAGAAGTTGAAAGTTCATATAACTGATGTTTAAGATGAAGAATCGATCCTATTACACAAAATTAAACGAAGATACAATTTTAAATAAGATTACCCCAATATTACAAAACAATACTAGAAATTTTATTTATCGTAAGCTAGCTTAGTCATGTAGTTTGTTATTATAAGTTCATCAAAACAAGTGGTAGCCATAAAACTAACACTACTTTCTACAGTGTGCTATAAAATATGATACTACAGATATTGTGAAAAATATAAACTTTATACGATATTTTGGATGGCTCATTAGTAGGGCGCGGACACGTACGGTTGATGACTCATCGCTTATGGGCGCAATATTGAACTGTTGTATTTTTAAAGAGGTTTTAATTTTATTTATATAATTGGATAACAAGTGGCTGGTGATCTATAAAATACAAAATACCTTATTATTTGTTCATTTCCTCTTCTGTAAGACTTATTCTCTTTGAATTAAGTACATCCCTGTAGATAGAAAACGTCATTTCAACATCGCAACTAGTTATAGGTGCGCACTGGAAATATTCTTTTATTTCACCGTATTTAGCATACACAATTGCTGCAATGTTATGAAATCTGGATTTCTATTAAAAACTGCGTCTAACTTTTGCCGAAGGCCACATCCGAAGTAAGGCAAATTTCCAAAGTGTCCCTGAAGGAATAACAACTGATTTTTTAATTTTGACATTTGTGTTAGTTCCTTGCACTCAGAAATACTTCGAGCATCGTCATTTAAACACTTTGTAATAAATTTCGGAATCACTGACAATTCATTTTCATATCACAAAAAGTAGGTAACATAAACAACGTTCTAGATCTAAATAAATGATAACTAAACATGTACGCGTATGTTATTAAAACTAAACGAAATCCAGTGCACACATACGTCTAGATTGGGAGAAGTCGATTCAATAAACCGGTATTAAACAGACTATTACAAAAATTACGAAGTACGTAATTAACAGCCAAAACAATGAAAAAATGAGACACACGACTTTCTTATACGTGTGAGCGTTTCAAACTATACAATTTTAAGAATTTTTTTATACAAAACTTATTCAAAATCCTATTCTAAGTACTTTCATTCTCTTAATAAATCGCCATAGAATGCATACTTTGCAAGATATTCGAAAAAAAGTGCTACTCGCTAAGAGTAAAAGTGCCACTTCCGGTCCGAATTTTGAAATTTCATGTACACAAAAAATATTGCAAATTCAACTATAAATACTTTTGTACTCTTAATAAATATATATAGAATGCATAATTTACGACATATCTGCAAAAAATCGATATTCGGTAAGAGTAAAAGTGGTACTTCCGGTCCGAATTTTTAAATTTTTTTTATGCAAAAGATATTTAAAATTATAATTTAAATACTTTTATACTGGTAATGTACCTGCCTAGAAAGCATGACTTGCGAGATATTCGTAAAAAACTGATTATCGATAAGAGTAAAAGACCTACTTCCGGTTGGAATTTCGAAAAACTTTTTTAAGATATTTAGTCTCAAATTTAATTTTGAGTACATTTCAATTCTTTATAAATTTGTTTAACCTTAGTAATTGACGAAATATTGGCAAAATTCGATTTTTTCACCGAAGTAAACTGCTACTTCCGGTCTACCGATTTTACTGAAAAACTAATTAGATCTCAAGAGGGAGATTTTACACGTAAATACAAAATTTGGAATTGATATCTACAGCGGTTTGACCGCTATCGTGGTCACACACAGACAGACAGACAGACACACAGACATTTTTTAAAAACCACTTTTTCGGTATCAGGGGACCTCAAAACGTGGGCATCTGCAAAAATCTCGAGGTCGAAAATTTTCATCATCACAATACTTCCTTATACTACGTATAGGAAAGTAAAAACGAAACTAACGCAAGTATGAATGAAAATTTTATTTTTCTTGCGAAATATAAGGTAAATATAATAAATTTTAAAAACCCCTCACGCTCCTATCTACGCCGATGAAAAAAGGATTTTACTCATAAATTCCTTATTTTATGGGCATTTTTTGCTCTCATTCTCGGGCACTTCTCGGGCGTAAACAGATGTTGCAGTTCACCATATGAATTAGTGCTATTCAGTAAGCGTGTGTTGTTTACATTATTTCTTTGCTCCTTTGTAACTTCGTCGTAGTTTAAACCGGTCATGTCCGCGCCCTAGTCATTACTAACAATTACTAACTTCTTCTTCGACTGCACTTTTGTGTTTTAAATACAAGAAAAAAAATAGTGGGAGATTCATGATTTCTTGGGGCACATATTACATATTCTAAAAATACTTTCAGCTCTGACCCACTTTCGGTTTCACCGGAAATGCATTAAGTTTATTTTTATTAAATGAAACCCAATATATTTTTGAATTTCCTAGTACTGAATTAAATTACCTGCTCAACTGTCTTATTCAAAATTGAGCTGAAAGTTCTTGAGTTAATAATTTTTTACCAAGCACGTGTTCAGAAAAAATCATATTCGCATATTTTTAAAAACTAAAAACATCAATTTTGGTGGTATATGTAGCCACGAAAAATCTGAATCATTTGGTATATGTAAGTCCACTCGACAATACCTCAAAAAACTTTATTATTTTTAAACTTACTTCTCGAAATTATACATTTTTAAATAGAACACCTGTATTTTATTACAGCATTTTATTCCTCTTTTTATTCTCTTTTGTTTTGGTTAACAATGTCCTATACCCACATTTTGTAATTGCTGAGATAATCAGAATAGGAGGAAAGAGCGGTCAAAAGGCGCTGTTGTTGGATGAAGGAATATTTGGGCGCAATATTTGTTCAACCAATGGGAAGGCCCGACTGCCTAAGTTAACTGTGAAACAGAGTCGGTATACTTTTATGTCGAATTTATGGCAGCCTATTCATTATCATCAAAATAAATTCTGTTCATGAAGAGCTATGAGATATGATTTACATTTTGGATGCTTCTGAAAAAATTCTTTGATGCACAGCGATACCATGATAGAAAGTATCCGAATTATAAAATATGAAAAAGAAAAAGAGCGGACAAAACCAATAACTGGTAAGGACAGTGAGTTTATGGTACTTGCGACTATAGTCGAAGACTCCCATATTAGTACTAGGAAAGTTCGCTGTAAGTTAGATATAAGTCAAACTTCAGTGTGCCGATTTATTAGAAAACATATATTTCATCCAAATGAATTAATTTGAATTGGGAGCGGTGGTCCTATATGATGGCCTGCAAGGTCACCGGATTTGACCGAATTAGACTTCTTTTTGTGGGGATACGCAAAAGATTAGTTTATTAAACGGTGCCTACACCAAAGAAGACATGAAAATTAAAATCAGAAATGCGTTTACAAGAATCAGTCAAAGCGCTTTCCGTAACGTTAGTACTTCTTTGCAAAACATAATACACATGTGCATTGCAGAGAATGGAGGCTATATTGAAAATGTAATTTGATGAAATTTGTTTGTCTTACTTTTGTTGTTGCTTTGGTTAATAATGATTTAGGTTATTTATATTGCGTTTTTATATTTGCTTTGTTTTACCTTATCAGTTTATAATTTTGAAAAGTTGCAGCCATATATTTTGTAGAGCATTAACCAAATGAATAAACAGGAGCAATCAGACAAAGTAAATTAAAAAAAATACTGCAACCGAACATTGCTGGGTTTAAAAAAACTAACTGGAAATGTATAACTCTGGAAAACTATAACTTTTAGAATAACTGGACTCAGCCTTTACTTTATTTGACAGTTGACACAGGCAGCCAGGCATTCCAATTAGTTAAACGAATATTTGGGTGCATAGAATAACAACGCTCGTAGTTCTTTATTTGACCGCTGATTGCTCTTATAGTGAATATTTCGGAAATTACAAAAGATAGATATAGGACATGGTTAGCAAAAATGAATGAGAATAAAGAAAGGAACAAAATTTCATAATAAAATACAGAAAGTTCCTTTTAAAGAAATAAGTTTTTGATATGTGGAAATTTCCAGAAGTAAGCTTTGAAAAAACAAAGTTTTTTGAGGTATTGTCGAGTGCAACAAATGGCAAGTGATGCAGAATTTTCTTGACTACAAAATTTATGTTTTTACTTTTAAAAACAATGCAAATATGACTTTTTTCTGAACATGTGTTTCGGTCAAAATTTTCCAAAAAAAATTAATAACTCAAAAACTTTTTGCTCAGTTTTGCACAAGGAAAAACAGCTAAATAGGCAATTTAAAACAGTACTAAAGAAATTTTATTATTTAACGTTTATTTCCAATTTTAAAGAAAAGCAGGTATGTATATTATTTTCAAAGTGATAGAGCTAGGGCAAAATCTATTTTCAAGTACATAATTCAATTACATAAAACGTCTTGAACATTACAAAAGTTTTGTAATTTCTTATCTTAACATTTACAGTGCAACAGATTACATATTTTATCTTTGAAAAAGTGCTCTATATGAGTTCACAGTGCAAGAAAGATTCAAAATATTCGTAAAAATTTATTTAGTTGAAAAAAATACTTAATTAGCTTAATTATATCTAGTGTTGTCGCCCAGTTAGTATTGGAATTTGTGGAAGAGTGTCATGATAGAACTGAATTTCCAGCCATACCTTTTTAAAAGATCAGTTTAATCCTAAATTAAAACTTACATTATAAATGGAAAAAAACTAATCTTTAAATTTCGTAGATATGACGCTGATAAAAAGTTAAAACAAAATTCATACAAAATGGTATGCGAAACCTACATCTAAATTATACTATTCTTCATATAATTTCATTAAAAAAATTTTTTAAGTGGACTGAGTAATTTATAAATCATAAAATTTAACTCTTAAGGTAAACGTAGTTTTCGACAATAAGTAAGTACTGAGTATCTAATATTGAGTTACTCTTTAAAATAAATCTTTGTTTACCTGTCAAAACAAACATTAAACGCAATCGTAAAATACACAGACGAGCCGAAAGGATAACAAAGGTCACAAAAATAAAAAAAAAAAAGGAGGAAGATAAAACTAACATTTTGTAAAAGACTAAGCCCATACTTTATTAGGAAACTGAATATCCATAATTCCTGCGATTCCCTCTTCTCATAAACATCGTAACGTAAATCACGATGGAATGTACTTTTGTTGGCGTATACACACACTCCATGGCGTAAAAAGCGCGCAAAGTTTATGACACTGAGCATTTATGATATTTTTATATGTTGTTACCTATCCAATAAACAACAGCAACAAACACATGTGTAGTAAGTATATGCATAGACTTTTCTGTGTTGTGTTTGTATACATATAAATATGGTGCTTTGCTGCTTAAATGATGCAGTCGTAAAATTAAACGGTTTATTGAAAACAAATAAAAAAGTAAGCATTTGTTAAAGGAATATCGGTGTCTATAAAGGCGGCTGTAGATTATCTATATGCGTGTATTCGCAGTTTTTGATGCGCCCATGCGTTATTTGTGGGAAATTTGTGAATAATGTACAGGAACTTCTTCGTTCAAAATTGATAGGTAAAGAACGTGATTCATATGTTCTCAGCGATTGGCTTTTAGTGGTGCTTAATTAGTGAATAGATAAGATCGCGCATTAAGGTTCGGCATTTGAATCTAGGTATAGAACATAGGTAGTTTAATTATCTTCCTGATTAAATTATACTGATACATAAAAAATATATTCCATTAAGACCCATAGTCTCATGTATCCAAGGTCCATTCCATAACTTATCAAATTTTTTAGCAAATATCCTATCAAATGTAACAGGTAAAAATAAAATTTTCATTAAAAACTCTTTTGACTTCAAAAAATATTTGGATGCACTAAAAATTAATAATAAGACAAATTAATTTCACTGGATGTGGTATCGTTATACACTAACATTCCAATAACTTTAGCAAAAACGACAATTACAAATAACTGGAATAAAATTGAAGATTTCACGGACCAATTGATCATTTTTGGCTTTGGAACTGTCTCTCACATATACTTATTTTCAATATGATAATAAATTTTACAAGCAGATTGAAGGTGTTGTTATGGGAGTGCCAATATCTAGTGTTGTCGCCCAATTAGTATTGACATTTTTGGAAGAGTGTCATGAAAGAACTGGATTTCCAGCCATACCTTTTTAAAAGATACGTTGACGATTGTGTGGCTTTGATACCTAAACACAAAACAACATACCTACATAATAAATTTAATCAGTTTAATCCTAAATTAAAATTTACATTAGAAATAGAATAAACGAATCTTTAAATTTCTTAGATATGACGCTGATAAAAAGTTAAAACAAAGTTCTTACAAAATGGTATGCGAAACCTACATCTTTAGGAAGGTATCTAAATTTCAACTCCTCTCAACCAATTACACATAAAGAAAGTGTTTTTATAGCACTTGCGGACAGTGTCATAAAACTCCCAAGTGCAAAATTTCGACCCGCAATTATAAAATGTCAAAGAAATACTAAATAATAACAACTACCCTCAGTTTCTTACAAAAAATTTTAAACAGAGATTAAACAAAGTATATAATAGTGAAAAAGACCATAACTTTAAAAAAAAGAAGTCAACAACCAAGAGATACCTTATATTATATCAAAAATTTATACCATACAATTTCAAGTTAGCATATCAAAACACCAACAATCTCAAATATCTACACACCCGATTTAATGATCTAATACCGTTAATGAAACAATCACTTACATACAATGTGCCATGTGGAGATTGTAATGGAGTATATTGCAAAAATTCTACAGCCCATAAGAACCACCAAACAAAATATAATCACAAATTTGATTTTAAAAATACAAAAATTCTGGACAAGCAAAGTAATAACAAGGCGAGAGAAATATTAGAAAACTAATGGCACAATAAATGACAGAAATGAAATTGACGGTCTATCAAAAATTAATCGTCCAATAATTCAATAATTAACATTCATTAAATATAATTTAAACAAATAAAAACAACAACAGCAAGCTAACATGACATTAAAATATTAAAAACTAACAAAGATATGTATAAAAATAAAGACAGACATTGAATAATGACAAAATGTGCTCATATATATATATTTAGACAATACATATATTTTTTAACAAACGTTTACCGATTTTAATAAAATTGTAAATAAAAATCTATATTAAACTTAGAATACGTGATAAGTTTTAAATAAGAAAACATTAATATATAATGTATATAAACAAAAAACATACAGATATTTTTAAATGTGTTTTTGATGGTGAGTTTCAAAAATGTTTTAAGAGGTATATACACATTTTTATTCTGTCTGTCTTCGATAATTCAAATACTTTACTAATTCTGTATGTATTTATATTGCTCGGTGCTTTAAAATTTATCTATATGTGTATTTTCACTTGTGTCTGTATTTCACGATTTTTATGTGTGGATGTTTTTATTTTGTTTGTTTTTGTATTTTTATTTTAAAAATTCGTATGTTTAAGAAAAACACAGTGTTGTCTATGTATTTGTAATAAAATAGGGAAATATATATTGGAAAGGTTATTAATGTCTGTTCTATCATTTATTGCGTTTTTAAGTTTTTGTATTTGGATGGTTTCTAAAATGTTACGAGCTTTAGTTTTTTCAGTGGTTATGATTGCAGTTTCCGAATAGTTAAAAGTATGATTTGTTTTACTTGTATGTTTCTTAAGTGCAGTACTGTTATTCGAAAATTTGTGTCCATTTATTCTGTCCTTTAAATACTGTTGTGTCTGTTATATATACTGGGGTGTCTCTAAAAGGTGCGGAAAAAACGCTTCCACACATTTCTGAGGGCAAAATATGACGATCTAATCCAACTTGCCTCAGTCCAAAAGTGGATGCTTTCGGAGATACAGAGTGTCAAAAGTTCAATTTGGTTTTAGTTTTTTATAAATAATTTCTGTAATAATTGGTATATTGTCACAATATTTGGGTAGGGGGGGTTTCGTGGGGTAAAAAATTTAAATCTGCTCTCATTTTCATTGCAAAATGTAGAGGGTGCCACCTGCGGCATATTGTATCCATTTAAAACGTAACAACTTTTTTGAGACACACTGTATTTAACTTTTAAATAAAAATTCTTATTCTCCAATGTTTTTTACCTAGAAAAGGTATACCTGGTAGGAGTTGATTGGAGCAGCCGTTTATGAGTAATCTGGATATAAAAAATTCATTCCGTATATGGACACATATGCTTCTGTAATTTGGGTGTTATTCTTGTGGCAATTCAATGCAATGGTGCATCCACTTTTGGACTGAGGTAAGTTGGGTTAGATCGCCCTCAGAAATGTGTGGTAGCGTTTTCTCCGCACCTTTTAGAGACACCCTGTATAGTCCGTTACAATCATTACATGGTATTTTGTAAACTATGTGTGTTTTTTTTAAATTAGGGATTTTGTCTTTAAGGGGGGGTGTACAGGTAGTTTAGGTTATTGTAGTTTGTGTGTGCTACTTTTATGTCATATGGCATAAGTATTTTATTTAATTTTTCCGAAAGGTTTGGGATGTAAGGCACTGGGACATATTTGTGAGTTGTTGTCTTTTGTATTTGTTTAGGTTTGTCTTGATTGTAATATTTGTGAAGCTGTTTCACAATTTTATCAATTTGTGGAAGTGGATAATTATTCTTTTGTAACGATGTTTTTATTTGTTATAATTTCAGGTCTGTATTTTGGAGAAGTTAATGTTATTGCTCTGCTAATTAAATTTGTTATTACGTTTTTCTTGAAAGATGTTGGTTGGACCCATACCTCAACTACAACTCATGCCAACCAACATCTTTCAAGAAAAACGTAATAACAAATTTAATTAGCTGAGCAATAACATTAACTTATCCAACATACAGACCTGAAATTGTAACAGAAATAAAAACATCGTTACAAAAGAATAATTATCCACTTTCACAAATTGATAAAATTGTGAAACAACAGCATCACAAATATTACAATCAAAACAAACTTAAACAAATACAAAAAATAACAACTCACAAATATGTCCCAGTGCCTTACACCCCAAACCTTTCCGAAAAATTAAATAAAAGAAAGAAGGTATTAAAAGGTCCAAAATTCCCACAGATTCTTTATTTTAAATGGTGTTCGGCTACCGGTTTCGTGAGTTTAAGAAAGGACTCACATCTTCAGGCCAAGAATCCTACATAACAAATCGTTCCTCCTGCACCAGCAACAACACCCGTGTTCCCTCGTATTATCCAAACAAAAAGTATAGAGAAACCGAGCGTTTCAAAAACATTAAAGCAAAACTTCGAGCTCCTTTATATGTGTCAGAATTAAATTAATTACTGAATTAAAGTTAGTGTAATAACTTGTTATACTTAACAAAAAAAAATTTTTTTTATTTAGGTATTAAATAAAATACTAATACCATATGACATACAAGTAGCACACACAAACTACAATAACTTAAACTATCTGTACACCCCCCTTAAAGACAAAATCCCTAATTAAAAAAAAACACACATATATAGTTTACAAAATACCATGTAATGATTGTAACGAAATATACATATATAGGACAGACACAACAGTATTGAAAGGACAAAATAAATGGACACAAATTTTCGAATAACAGTACTACACTTACGTACAGTTATATACTGTAACAATATGATATCACAGATAATTTTTCTGACAATTAATTTACTTATTGAAAAGTTTAATAATGCTGATGTGGAATAATTTATTTGAATCTGAATTGATAATTTCTTAATACACGAAATAATTATGTTTATTTGAATATGGTATGTTGATATTGTGATCATCTTGTATAGTAAGAGGTTGAGCAGTTTCATTTTCCATTGAAGTTTACCATAATCTAGAAAGAAGAGATTTAAATATTACTTATTGTATTATGATATGTATTAATTGATTAAAAGTATATTTTAAATTTCATAAAACCGGATGTGACAGTTCAATGTCATTTTGACATCTGGTTGTAAATTGATATGAACTAGGATTTAGAATACTAAAAGTATATGAAATATTATTTAAAACATGGAAAGAATTAAATTAGTAAGATTTCTTAATTTTAAAACAGATTTAAATTCTATGTTGTTTAGAAAGGGTTTTGTGTAATGTGATGATTGGTCAAATTTGAAAATCATGAGATCGTCAAGGCGATATAAAATAAACAAGAGGAGAATTTTAAAAATTATTGAAAGAAACGGTTGTATTTATCAGAGTATTGAATATAATCTCTGATATTAATACAAGAATAAACCTGAATTAAGTTAAAAATATTGGAATTAAATATTCTTACATCTGTATAAGTGTGAAGTGTAATTAATTGTGATTTGGAAAATTTAAGGGAATACAAGCTACTTTATATTATTAAATTAAAATACTTACCATATTTGAGTTCGAGAAAAGAGAATTGAAGATTTATTTAATAGGCAGTATTTATATCTAAAAGTCCAGAGAAGTATTAACAAAGATCCAGAGTCCAGAAGTAATATTAGAGGTCCAAAAGTTTCGAAGTACATTAATAGTTGCAGAGCCATTTTCTTGAAGAGCGATAATAGTAGAGGTCTAGAAGTACGAGGTCCAGAAGTAATAATCAAGGTCCAGAAGTTTTGAGGTAGATTACTAATTGCAGAACCATTTGTCAGAAGTAATAGTCCAGAATATCATCGAAGAGGATTGTTAGTATCACGAAAACCATCCAGAACGTAGGAGTATCAACTACAAGAAGACCACATTAAATATTTGAAAACACAAGGATTATAAATGGACAAATTTTGTATAAGGTCGTTTATATAATGAGTATATTTTTTGAAAGTATTTGATATTTAAACAAATAGAATCATATTATCACTTTAAAAGTTTAGTAAATTATAATTTAAACAAGATATAATAATCTTTATAACATGAATTTAAATCTCTTCTTGATAGATAGGTTAAATTTTGTTTAACCTCAAATGACTAATTAAATATAAAGTGTTACTCGAAGATTATTCAAAAATATCCATTACTATTGTGTTTTTAAATTTATTTTGGGTATAGTTAACTAACAAAAGGTCAATGTGCAAGTATATAACTAAGTTATAGTAAAATATAGAAATATTTACCTTATAGATTAATTAAAAAATATTATAGTTATTCCACAGCATCATGTTACATTAGTAACATCAATTGAGTTAGTTTACGACATTTGTAACTCAGATATTTCTTGTTGTCACACATAAATTCTACCTCTAGAATTTTTATTTATTATATTTATTAAACTTGAAGCTAGATAAATCATTTTTGATTTTATTACTTAGAATACATATCAAATGATAGTGTTGGCTTGTCAATAGATTCCATACATAACCTGGAAAAAGAAGAACAAAAACATATTTAATATCTAATGTTATATGCAGTTGATTGTTTACTTACCAATTTCATATATTTAAAATAAGGTTTATAAACTTATTTAACTCTATATTCAAGTTGAAGCGAACCTTTACACGAACCTTGGAGAGTTTTAAAATTAATAATAATCTATGAGCTTAATTTTGTAAAGTATATTGATTGTCATTTTTATGCCAACTTGAAAATATGAAAAATACTAATAGTAGAGTGCTTTTGAATTTAGAAGATACAGGGTATCATAAATACATTACCGGTTATACTAATACAGAAATTAAAAAGAGAAAGGAAATTAAAGAATATTATATGTAAGTATTCTATATGATATATTACAAGAAAGAAGTCTCATGTTCGTATATATTAAAAAATAAGTAAATAAGTCTTTGGGAGATTATAATTGAGCTAGTACGGGGCAAATAATTAAATATAGTAGATTTTGATAGATAATATTAGTATAAGGTGCTGAAATATTTACAATACAGTTTAATATTACTTAATAGATATAACAACCGATCATACTACATCATTTATTGTCTTAGTAGTGTGAGGAGCGGTAACTAACAAAGCAATACCCCCACCCTTTTACAATATATTTGTATACTATGCTGATTTTTACAGTAACAAAATAATAATAATTTCGATGACAAACTACTGGAAGTCATTAAACGACTGGATTAATTCATATCACTTTCCATGTCATGTAAGACTTTCGCTGTAAACGTTAGTAAAAGTAATCACCCATCTCTGGGATGAAGACATGAACCACCTCTGCTGAATACCATACGCATACGTAACATATTTACCTCAACCTACGTCCATTTCCACGATGAACTTTTGTTAATTTATTCAAGCCGTGTTGTTGTAAGGCAGTATACGCACACCGCAACATCGCCATCGGAATATAAATATAATTTAGTAGCGGCTCGACAACTCCACGGCAAATCTGCGTCGTCGTAATGTTTTTATTGGGCGAAGTTGTTCCCGAGGGTTAAGCCAGAACGCGAAGAGCCTAACCAGCAAAGCAATACGCGAAGCGGCTCTGTCGGTTGCATTGAAATTGATAAAGTACTTTTTGTCTCCGTCCTGAATTATGATTAATGATTTTATTCCTGGTTGCTCGCTCGATTCTGTTCTCGCGACTGACTATTCAGCTATGGGCTGCATGAATGTATAAGTATGTATGTATACGAATGTCTGTACCTACATCGATGTGTGTTCATGTTCCCGGATACCGTGGGAGATAGAAGGAAATAACGGTGAAAAAGAAGTTAAACGTTTGTACCGGTAAAATAATTCGGACGGGGCGCTAATCAATAACGATCTCTCTCTTGGAGAGCGTGTGTGTTCTTTCATCAGAAGAACACAACACAATTACGCGGGACATGGCAGGCTATCATTTTAGAGGACACGCGGTCCGATGTTCGTTCGAACTGTGTGTGTGTGTGTGTGTGTGTGTGTGTGTGTGTGTGTGTGTGTGTGTGTGTGTGTGTGTGTGTGTGTGTGTGTGTGTGTGTGTGTGTGTGTGTGTGTGTGTGTGTGTGTGTGTGTGTGTGTGTGTGTGTGTGTGTGTGTGTGTGTGTGTGTGTGTGTGTGTGTGTGTGTGTGTGTGTGTGTGTGTGTGTGTGTGTGTGTGTGTGTGTGTGTGTGTGTGTGTGTGTGTGTGTGTGTGTGTGTGTGTGTGTGTGTGTGTGTGTGTGTGTGTGTGTGTGTGTGTGTGTGTGTGTGTGTGTGTGTGTGTGTGTGTGTGTGTGTGTGTGTGTGTGTGTGTGTGTGTGTGTGTGTGTGTGTGTGTGTGTGTGTGTGTGTGTGTGTGTGTGTGTGTGTGTGTGTGTGTGTGTGTGTGTGTGTGTGTGTGTGTGTGTGTGTGTGTGTGTGTGTGTGTGTGTGTGTGTGTGTGTGTGTGTGTGTGTGTGTGTGTGTGTGTGTGTGTGTGTGTGTGTGTGTGTGTGTGTGTGTGTGTGTGTGTGTGTGTGTGTGTGTGTGTGTGTGTGTGTGTGTGTGTGTGTGTGTGTGTGTGTGTGTGTGTGTGTGTGTGTGTGTGTGTGTGTGTGTGTGTGTGTGTGTGTGTGTGTGTGTGTGTGTGTGTGTGTGTGTGTGTGTGTGTGTGTGTGTGTGTGTGTGTGTGTGTGTGTGTGTGTGTGTGTGTGTGTGTGTGTGTGTGTGTGTGTGTGTGTGTGTGTGTGTGTGTGTGTGTGTGTGTGTGTGTGTGTGTGTGTGTGTGTGTGTGTGTGTGTGTGTGTGTGTGTGTGTGTGTGTGTGTGTGTGTGTGTGTGTGTGTGTGTGTGTGTGTGTGTGTGTGTGTGTGGTGATGTGTGATGTGTGTGATGTGTTTTGGGCCTACAAAAACGTGATGAATTTGAAAGAACAGTTCTGTATACATATATGGGTACAATACAAACATACAACTGCTTCTTGATCTGGAGAAATTGTGCGAAACCACAAGAGGAAATAAAGAGATATTTATTTAGAAGACTTCTCATGTGATAGTGACATAATTGTAACACTGATAATTTAATCAACACAGTATTTATAAATAAATTAATCAAATTGTAACTAGAACCTTTCCTAGACAAGAAATTTTCCCAGAACTGATCCTTGGTAGGGAAGTAGGGTCAGAAGACAATTAATTGAAACGACACAAAAAGATAAAACAAAGTCAAATACATTTAAGTTTCAATTAACAACTATAGTTTATTTAGAATACCATGAATAGTGATAAGTTTAAAAAACCAGTTGATAAAATTGTATTTAAGAAACTAAAGGAATATAACTGTTACTAGTTTAAAAAAATGAGGTGTGGCCACCACACGACTTTCTTATACGTCTATGCGTTTCAAATTATACAAAAGTTGTTCTAAACTAAAATATAAATACTTTTATCTTCGAGAAAATAAACGAATTTCTACTGTACTATTCCTATTCTCTTAATAAATCTCTATACGATGCATACTTGGCGAGATATTCGAAAGAAAGTGCTACTCGTTAAGTTACTTCCTGTCCGAATTTTGAAATTTCTTTTATACAAAAGATATTCCAAATGTAGCTCTAAGTACATTTGTTGATAAATATATATGGAATGCATAATTTACGAGATATTTGCAAAAATCGCTATTCGATAAGAGTAAAAGTGTTACTTCCGGTCCGAATTTTGAAATTCTTTTTATACAAAAGATATTGGAAATTGATTTCTAAATACTTTTATACTCTTGATAAATATATATAGAACGCATAATTTACGACATATTTGCACAAAATCGCTATGCTCTTAGACTAAAAGTATTACTTCCGGTCCGAATTTTGAAAATTTTTGTATACAAAAGGTATTGGAAATTAAGTTATAAATACTTTTACACTCGTAACGTACCTATATAAAAAGCACAGCTTGCGAAATATTCGCAAGAAACTGATTTTCGATAAGAGTAAAAGACCTACTTCCGGTAGGAATTTCGAAAAGCTTTTTTAATAAAATACTTCTCAAATTTGATTTTGAATACATAAGAATTCTTTATAAATTTGTTAAAACTTAGTAGTTGACGAAATATTGGCAAAATTCAATTTTTTCACTGAAGTAAACTACTACTTCCGGTTTACCGATTTTACTGAAAAACTCATCAGATCTCAAAAGGGAGATTATACACGTAAATACAAAATTTGGAATTGATATTTACTGCGGTTTGACCACTTTTTTGGTATCAGAGGACTTCAAAACGTGGACATCTGCAAAAATCTCGAGGTCGAAAATTTTCGTCATCACAATACTTCCTTATACTACGTATAAGAAAGTAGAAAAGATAATTGGTTACGTAATTTGTTTCCCACTCCTAAAAATAAAAACGTTAATTCGAAGAAACACATTATATATTGAAAATTACGTTTTAACACTTAAGCAGTGTATTGTTAAACCACTTATAATTTAATGTTATTGTAGTAGCAACGAACAAAGCTATTAAGTACCTACTACGTGTATAAACATACTTACATTAATATACTTGATTAATATTTAAACTGAGAACATAAAGTCATTTATGGAATGGTATTTCCAACTTCCAAATACACATTCATCAATATTAACCCGTAAGTGTCTTCAGAAGCCATTTTATATGACAAAATAAACTACAAATGACGGATGATGTGTATAAATTACCTATACATTATAAATAAGCAGATGAACAAAACATAAATGATGTCATCTGTTGACGTGAATGAAAACTAAATTTAGTTCAAATTACGATATAAATATTCTGGAGTTTATTAGGTAAGTTAGTCCTAGTATGGTAGGGAAAAACACTCGATTTATTCGGTATCTTAAGCAAAATAATTGACATTCTCTGATCGAATTTCATTGTATAATACACCAGCAAGTTTTATGCACGAAATATGGATTAAAAACATTTTCCAGTGTAATGTCAGTTGTAATAAAAATCATCAAACTTTGTAAACGCAAGAGCTCTTAATAAACGGCTATTTGCACAATTCTTAGAGGAAATTGAATGCAATTATTCTGGCATTTTGACATACAACAACGTGCGATGGTTTAGTTGCGGTCGCAAGTCCTTAATCGCTTTGTATTGTTATAATATCAACAGTTCTACTCTTAATTTTTCATTACATAGTTGCGTCGTTGTTATTTGTATAATTGCATTGACTGAACAGTTTGTGGTAGATCCCAAGCCTTTTGATGTGACTATATAAGTAATCCCGACTGTCCTATGCTTATTTGATTACATTTTCATTTATACATTTCGATTTTCATTTTATATTTGTCATTGTTTTCTAATTGACAACCAGTTGTCATATTGCTATTAAGTACTTTTATTTCATTGTATGCCACTACTACCAAGAAGATTTTCAATTTTTCAATACATTTATATATATGTATACATATATAAATATATTAATAAATAATATTTCATAATACATATTTTATGTAATTTTCTTTACCCCTTGTTCATTCAAACACTTAGTGACCCATGAGCTAGTACTAAAAAAAAAATAGTGAACAAAATTTTACCCATGTCTCAAAAAGGTTCGTTCGCCATCGCTGATCTAAAGCATGATTCTGTTGCTCGACCTTACAGACAAAAACGAACTTGAACTTAAGCACTACGAGTATGACGACGAAAGCAAAATTTATAGGGAAGACGCAAGTGAAATCTCGGATGATTAGTCTTATATTTGTTTTATTTGTGTCTTGTTTTGGCTATTAGTATGTCAGAAATAGTGTCTAACAACTGATAACTGGCCAGAAAACGTCAACTACCCCCTCCTCCTTACAACAGCACCTCTAGCTATTTATAACTAAATATTAGTAGTTATTTATTAATAAACAAATACCTATGTGCTAAATATCACATGAAGTAACGATCGTTGAGGTCGTGACATCTTTAAGTACTCAGTTCATCCCCTAAGGAGATGAAAAGGGTTAAAATCAAATGAGTCGTTATCCATTGTTTATACATATTTGTACGGCATAAAGTAATTCAACAAGATTCAATTTTTAACCTACTTTTACAGCGTGATGAATTTCGACCACGAATTCGTTCAATTTTGAACATTGTGCGTCGTCTACTTTAGCACATTTGACAGAAATACTCCTAATAACACTTAAAATTCGTTCTCCAAATTTAGAATAAGATTACTAAACAGTTAAAATTAAATGTAGATAGAAACTAACGGTAAACTTTTTCTAAAGATGTTAAACTACAATATCATAATTATATGCATAAATGCATAATTACTAGATAAGAAACTTTAATGTAACTCATATCGTAATGGGGGCGACGTCATAAATTCCGTGGTATCACCTGGTGTAATCCCCCAAATGAATAACTTTTGTATGTCATCTAATTAAGGAGTTTCAGTGCACAGTGCAAGTATTATTATGCGGAGAATTACAACAGTATTAAGCTTTTAGCTGGCCAGAGGCTTTGTGTTTCAAGGCGCTACTTGTGTTTAAACACGCGTTAGAGTATTCCACATTACATATATACAGTAAATTACGTTACAAGTTTGGTTGGTATAGTTTAATAAAAGCTGTTCTAGTAAGTAAATCCTATGAGGAAGATATTAGGTTGAGTGGTAGAAGTGATATTTAATCATTTCAAGCAATACTAGGATCATATATATTCGCTAAATAAGTAGATGGATTATTATTACTAATATTAGGTTTATTATAACTGAATTGAAAACGTTTTTATAATTTTCAGTTATATTTCGTAAACAATGTTATATTACTGCTTCAAGTGCAGTCCATTCGCAATTGCTTAGGATATGTTGTTGTATGTTGTCAACAGTAAGGTTGCCAATCTAAAGTATAAATTCTGTCTAATATTTGTAGGACGAGTATTTTCAAATTCGGATTTAACATTTGTTGTCAACTTTTGAAGATATTTAAACATGCATGGGCGCTTAATTAACTTTTTTGTGATGCGTGAGTTAATCAGTAAATCTCAACTAGGTTTTTTGAGAAAACCATGTAGATGTATTGAAACCGCACTGTTTAATTTCACAGCTCGTATCTTAACTGCTCTTGAAAATAAAAGCTTCCCGTATTGGATGTATCAAAAGCGTTTCAGGATATTCAACATCAATACCTACTTCGAAAGCTGACACTTCGCGGAATTAGAGTTACAGCTATTGTTTGGTTGGTTACTATCACTAGGGATGGTAAAAACAGTGCATCCTAAGAGCGAAACTATAAACCAAGGAATGCCACAAGGCTGCATTCTAGGACCTCTGCTTTTCTTAATATATTTTAATGACATCTACTCGATAAATTGTACGTAGGGACCAATGTTTCTGTACTGAATTATTCAGGGGATACAACTCTATTTGTCCAGGCTGATATTTGCCAAAGAATATTAGAGATATTAATACTCCACCTGTATTTAGAAATAAAACATTTATGTTTAAATGAGTACCATTATTGTGTACTTTGAAGTTTGTTTTTTGCTTTTTGTTTGTGATTATACGGCATGAACGTACAAGGGATGTTCTCTTTCCGCTGAGACTATCTAGTAGGCGATGATATTTTGCGACGAATTTTGTACAACAATTTCGGTCAGTTATTTACAAGTTTAGTTATAGTGACATTTGTCAAATATACCTGATTGTAAGTTACATTAGTTTAAACTTCTTCTTTCCCCAATAAATCATGGAACTGAACAAGGAACATTATGGAGCGGTGATTTTTTTACAATTTGAAGTGTGGCTCAAGCCGTAAAAAATGTTTTGACGAAATCAACCGAGTGTTTGGTGACTAGTCATGTTGCTTTGCTACTTTAAAGTGGTGGTGTAATGAATTTCAACGCGGTTGACTTTCCTTAAATGAAAGTTTTCGAGCTGCTAAGCCAAAAGCGGCTGTTACAGAACAAAATATTGCTCTTATTAGGTATGGCCACCACACGACTTTCTTATACGTATGAGCGTTTCAAGCTATGCAATTTTAAGAATTTTTTTATACAAAAATTATTCAAAATCCTATTTTAAGTACTTCCATTTTCTTAATCAATCCCTATAGAATGCATACTTTGCAAGATATACGAAAGAAAGTGCTACTCCCTAAGAGTAAAAGTGTTACTTCCGGTCCGAATTTTAAAATTGCATGTATACAAAAAATATTGCAAATCCAGCTCTAAATCCTTTTGTACTCTTGACAAATATACAGTGCGTTCATGATGAAAGGAACAAATTCGTTTAAAATTCAGGTAATTATTTTGCAGAAAAACGCTCGGACAAGTCCATTAGTATTTTTAGTTGTGAATTATTTGACATAAGAAAATTATATACACCCTGTATATAATTACAGGATGTCTAAAGAAGAACTATATGCAGCAATCATTGTTTTTTTAAATGGAATATCCTGTATATTATGCCATTTTTAATTGTATGGTAAATTCTCAACACTTTTTGTGCAACATACCATATCCCCAAAATCAGGGGTTTTCGGAACAATAACGTTTGAAATGGAAAAAATTAAAATACACACAAGTAATGGAATAAAATATTTAAATTGAACAAAGACACATTTTTAAAAGCCAACAAAAACAACCTGGTATTGCAAATTTTATCTTCAACAAAAAACTCTGCTTCAAATTAATCGATTATCATTCCTTGACCACTAAATCATTTTTATGTTTTTTTTTTGTGGCAATAAAAGTCAAACCATCACCGACTTTTAGTTTGTCAGTGTAATTTTGTTAGTTTTACGTTTTATTTTAAAAAATGCATTTATCTGAGAAAGAACGTATTGAAGTACTTATTATGATTGGTTTTGGAGATAGAGTGCGTACTCAACAAGAAGTGTGTAATTTATTTAATGCAATTCATCGTAATCGACCACCAATTACTAGATCTACTGTCAGCAAAATTGTATTGAAATTTGCTGAGCACGTCCACGTTAGAGATTTACGTAGAGGAAGACCTGCAAAAATATCAGTAAATTCTCAATTAGACGTTTTAGTAGAATCGGTAAATAATCCCCATGTAACCACCGTTAAGACAATCTCCGGAAATTGTAATATGTCAACGGGATCTGTATCACAAATACTGCGAAAAAATAAATACCATCCTTCTAAGGTCAACTAACACATGAATTAGTAGAAGACGATTTTGATCAAAGAACAAAGTTTTGTGAGCAGATAATTGAAATTAATAATCAAAACTTAGATTTCATGAAGAAGATTCTTTTTTCTGATGAGGCTACTTTTACTTTAAATGGACACGTGAACAGACAAAACTGCAGGTACTGGGCAACTGAAAATCCTCATTGGACACAAGACTATCACTCACAGCATCGTCAAAAAATAAATGTCTGGGCAGGTATTGTCGAAAATCAAATTCTTGGACCCTTTTCTTTGAAGAAACTTTAAATGGGGAACGCTACTTACACTTTCTTCAGTTTGATCTCATACCCGCTTTAGCTGTTGTGCTTCCTCATCCACAAGATCCAGATATTCCTCACAATGACATATGGTTTCAACACGATGGCGCACCTGCTTATTTTGCAATTGTATTTCGACAATTTCTTGACTTAACTTTCCCTAATAAATCGATTGGACGCAGAGGTCCTATTGAGTGGCCACAAAGGTCACCAGATTTGACCCCATTTTTTCTTATGGGGTTATTTAAAATCTAAAATCTATGTGAATAGACCAAATTATCTTGATGACCTGAAAAATAGAATACGCCAGGAAATAAGATTTATTCCACCAGAGGTAATTGAAAATGTTCAACAGGAAACAATCCGTCGACTGCAAAAATGTATTGAAGTAAACGAACAACATATTGAACATTTATAAAGCAAATGTTATTATTTCTTTTGCATGTTTCATTATTTGGGGTTTATGTATTTTTTTTAAAATTTATCACATTTCAAACGTCATTATTGCGAAAACCGCTGATTTTGGGGATACGGTATGTTACACAAAAAGTGTTGAGAATTTACCATACAATTTAAAAGTGGCATAATATACAGGCTGTTCCATTAAAAAAAAAACAATGATTGTTGCATAATGTTCTTCACAACTAAAAATACTAATCGGCCTGTCCGAGAGTTTTTCTGCAAAATAATTATCTGAATTTTAAACGAATTCCTCTCATCATGAACGGACTGTATATAAAATGCATAATTTACGACATATTTGCAAAAAATCGTTATTCGGTAAGAATAAAAGTGGTACTTCCGGTTCGAATTTTGAATATTATTTTAGAGAAAAGGTGTTGAAAATTAAGTGCTAAATACTTTTAAACCCGTAACGTACCCATCTAAAAAGCACGACTTGCGAAATATTCGCAAAAGCTGATTTTCGATAAGAGTAAAAGATATACTTCCGGTAGGCATTTCAAAAAAACTTTTTAAATAAAATTGTTTTCAATTTTAATTTTAAGTACATACGAATTCTTTATAAATTTGTTTTATCTCAGTAATTGACGAAATATTGGCAAAATTTGACTTTTTCACAGAAGTAAACTACTAATTCCAGTCTACCGATTTTAATGAAAAACTAATCAGATCTCAAGAGGGGGTTGGGTTGGGTTATTATTATTATTATTATTATTATTATTATTATTATTATTATTATGAATAACATGTGCTTAATTTAATATTCCTCCGTATATTAACTAATAACTAAAAATCGCGACCCATACTCCGAGAACCACTGGTCTGATGTATAAGAAACTGGTATGTTCTCCTCAACAATTTATACAGTATTTGTAATATGAATGCATGCACTCGAGGAAGGACAGTCAAATTTAAGAAGAAACTCTTTGTTGACCTATATTATTAAGGTGATCAAAAATTAATTTTGTGTTGGAACATTTCAAGTTATTACATCAAATAAATTGACACATTTCCTTTACTCACGTCAATCAAATATAGAACTTTCATTACTTTCCTAGCATCTCATCTGGCGAAATAAATGCTGTACACTATTAAGTTCCTCACAGCTACGATACATTTCGAACGTTCCCGTTTCTAAGCAAAATTGCTATTTTAATTCCCTGTTCTCTTCAATCTCACTAGTCAGAAGTAGCAGTATACGCTAAAGTGCACGCCTGTCTTAATTTAAACAAGAATAATGCAGCGTCGCGAATAGAAAGTCTGTAGGTACTTAGGTACTTTACATTTTCGTGACATCACAAAGGAAGACGTTTTAAATTATACAGGTGCAAGGTATTAACATAGAAAAGGTGGCAGCTCTTGAAGAAGACTTTAACGTATCAATTAAAGTTCGGAACATTACGCGAAGCGTGACAAAGTTTTCAGCTCATTATCGGTGACTGGTGACCGGACGAATCTCCATTTTTTTCCCGGCTGTTTCCGTAAGCGAGTGGGAAGGAAAATGAACACAATTATCATGGACGACCGTCGGTCGACCAGAAAACAATGGTTGACCCCGATTCATGGATTGATTTAATGGCGCAGAAGTTCATGAATGAGCGGTCTCAAAACATTACGAATTGTTAATTAAATGGCGATTTAGAAATTAGTTAGGTATCGGAACAGGTGGAACGCCGCTTTGGATGACTTTAATTCACATGAGAGTGAGGGAATTAATGCGTGTTTGAGTGGAAATGATCGGGCATGAAGTGGGTATTGTTTTTGCATTCCAGATGAGGTTTATATGTTTTTCTGTATTAATTTTCTATCGATCAAAAGCCAAAAATTTAATGAATGCACATATAAACAGAGACACACCATGCGCTGCAGATATTAGAAACAAAAATTGAAATAAATTTAACTTAATTCAATCAAATTAAACATAAGAGTAATTTCAAACAAACCTACGTTAATTATTAATAATCTTATAAGTGTCAGCATTAATAAGCTGGCGCTAGGCCCAACAAAAATAAATAGCTACAAATGAAAATACAAAACACAGTGATAAAATGAAAAACATAATGAGATGTGGCCACCACACGACTTTCTTAAACGTATGAGCGTTTCAAATTAAACAAAACAAGTTCTAAACTGCTTTATCTAAGAAAAATCAATGGTGAACAATTAATATATCCTATATTGTATATGTCATGTCAAATGTTATTCACAAAACCATTATTATGAATATATGTTGCATAAGTTCAATATATCATAATTAAGGATGTTATTATATTAATTTTTGCATTATTATTTCCATATATGCAGGAGATATTGTTGTAGTAAACCAGCATATCATATTATAACCTAAAAATAAAAGATAAATATAGTTAGAATCAAGAAAAATATATATTTTGGTACCTACGAATGAAGATTGATTCATGCACGTTATTTCAAGGCATTTTCTGTTTTATATTATAACCGGACCATATTACACGACTGAGATCAAGAAATTAAGTTTTATAAACAAATATTAATAGATAAATGAGTTAATACATATGATTGATATTGTGTATGTACATGCCAAATCTTATAAAGGTAATTCTCTGCATTACCGACTGTTGAATAGAATGTAAAATTGGATCGTTGATATACAGGGTAATTAAAAATAATAGTTCTTGAAGGATAAATAGAAGTTTGTTTTAAAGACGGTTAGAAATAATGTATATACATATTATTAAGTAAAATATAAAGAGTCTCATGTTAATGTGCATTTATTTAACACTGCATAGCATACTAGTACATTTTAGCACACAAACGTGGGTATTATTATTATTAAAAGATAACTTATAATATACTTAGTATTGCTGTTGAGAAATACTGCTTCAATATATAGAATGCATAATTTATGACATATTAGCAAAAAATTGGTATTCGATAAGATTAAAAATTTTTTTTATACAAAAGGTATTGAAAATTAATTTCTAAATACTTTTATACCCGTAACGTACCTGTCTGGAAAGGATGACTTGGGAAATATCGCAAAAAACGAATTTTTGATAAAACTAAAAGACCTAATTTCATAATGAAATTCTTCTCAAATTTAATTCTGAATACATACAAATTCTTTATAAATTTGTTTAAACTTAGCAGTTGACGAAATATTGGCAAAATTCGATTTATTCACTGAAGTAAATTACTACTTCCGGTCTGCCAATTTTACTGAGAATCTAATCAGATGTCGAGAGGGAGATTATATTCCTAAATGCAAAATTTGAAATTGATAGCTATAGCGGTTTGGCCGCTATTGTGGTCACATACAAATACACACACACACACACACCTACACACAGAGAGAGATTTTTTGAAAACCACTTTTTGGGTATCAGAGGACTTCAAAACATGGACATCTGCAAAAATCTCGAGGACGAAAGTTTTTATCATTACAATACTTCCTTATACTATGTATAAGAAAGTAAAAGTTAATAATAATATTACTATCAAAAGAAATGAAGGAAGCGTTTCTAATAGACGAAAGAATCAAGACAACGGAAGATTAATAAGAACTATTACACGTGGGGATATCTATCACTAACTAAATAAGTGCAATAGTCGTACTAAAATGATAATAAATAATATAAGAAATCGATGGTTCTTGGATTGTGTAATTGCAAAACCGAGGAAATAAAATTATACATAGGTACAAAAGATTGAATTAACAATTCCAGCTTTCTCAAATATTTAAATAATAGAAAATGTAACGTTATATGACTTATTTAATAATAGTTGACAGGTATGATAGTAAGTTTCAGGATATTTCTACCTTTTGTAGTTTAATTTTATAATTGTCGGAACAAATCACCTAAAACTAATGGTTTACGAATGAACTTATTATCAAACACTTGATTATAATGCTAATAGGGTAGTTGACCATTTCGGAGCTTTCTTGGTTAACTTTCTAATCTCTCAACTGCAAGACAAGGTATTCATCCCTCGCGCTCTTAAGGATAATGGTGGGCAGGAATTTGTTTTATGTCTGTCTCTTTCTACATATGAGATTTTCTATATCAATATAGAATGATTACAGACGATGCAAAACAGTTGTTACTAGTTAATACACTTCGCGGTGTCAATCAGAATACAGTCGTGTTAAGCAGGTTTAAATTTTAGCAAAAACAGAAAAATTAATTGTGTATCAGATATTAGTAAAATAGGAAAAGGAAATAAATGTATTACTGAAAAGCTAATATTCATCAAGGTAAAATTATAATTACTGATGAAATTGCAAAATTTATATGGTTAAATAATTTTAAAAGTATTATTAGAGAAAAATAAATAATTAAAAATAAAAAGCAATTTACACTCTACAAAATATATAAAAACGGAAACTAGGGTTAACTAAGAAATAGACAGCATCAAAAAGAAACATTGGGAAAAAGTTACAAAACATAAGGAACATGACAAATATGAATCAAATTTATAATAGTAAATGATGCCATAGAAGAGCAATGACCAGAAGACTTTATAAAACCATAAGAAGAAGAAGTCCGATAATAAAATGAAGAATGAGGAAGACAGGGATATATGGCAAATTCCAGTGAAAGAAATAAACATTTGTACAAAACAACTAAAGAATGGAAAGGCACCGGATCCAGATAGCATATACAATAAACTCATAAAATATGGAAGAAGAATATTACCAACATTGAAAAGGTATCACCAAAATGATACCTTTCCAAACTCCAAAAATAAAGGACAAAATAGAAGGAATGATGCCCGGGAACATCAAGGCTTCAGAAAAAACCGTAGTATTATAGACGCCATTTATATTATTCGCGAAGTAGTAGAAAAATCAATTGAATATAATAAGCCTGTAAATATATCACAAAAAACATTTTCTTAATTCTAAATTTTAAGTCTATAAAAAATTTTCTCTATAGTCCCATATTAACCAAAAATTTTTTTAGTCAAATTGAAAAACATTTAGGTCTTCCGTAATGGGCCCAAAGTTTAATTTTGTTGTCAAAAACGTATATTTTCAATTTTTGTTCAAAAACATAAATACAAAGCAAATTTTGTCAAGTACAAAGACGTAAAGTTTAGAATGTTAATTAACAGTCGAAAAATATATATCTGTAACACTTACATCTCCAGGAATTTACATATAACCTTAATTTTCTTACCAAATACACATGTTAGTGAATTTCTAACCCATTCCCTAGAGAAAATTATTTATTTTATTTGTGATCTAAGTATAGTTCTATAGCGTTTTAAAAAACAAGAACATAAGCTTATGGACTGGGGAATACTACACTCCAAGGCCGGGCAAGGTACCATGTGCACCACAAAACTTTCTTAAAGATAATATAATGCATCAAGTATTTAGACGATGAGGTAAAGGCTGTTGTTGAATCAGTATTACAGATAAATGCTTTCATGATACACCCAGAACATTTCCGTTTGAGAATATTGTTTGATTCACGAAAATTTATTACGTGCTGGCAAGCAAAAGAATACAAGAAGCTCGACACACATAGTTAAAGCTAATCATTTTCAAATCACTACTAGTTAATTTTGAGACAAAGGATTACATTTATCTGATTCATTTGCAGTCTAAAACAGTAAAGAACCACCTCTTCTAACTAACTTAAGCAAACAAGAGCTAGAGTTGATCATCGGAACAGGAACTAGCGATAGAAAAGAGTTTAAAATTTCTTTCCACACACAAGCAGAAGAAGGAATTGTAAATAAGTTTACATAAGCCTCTAAACATGTTTGTGGTTTCAGAGTGAGATATTGTTTCCTTATATCAATATTACTGGAGAGAAAATATCTTTGAAACAAAACGTCAGTTCACATCTGCAACTGCAACAGTCCAGGACTAAATATCATGTAAGACTTTATCTTCTACAACAATAAAATATATATTTATTTGTTGGAAACAATAATGAACTCCAATATTTTTTTATAAGCATGTAAAGTAGTTATCCTAGAAATTGTTCTTTGCAACCAGCCTAAACGAAAGCTTTGTTTGCAGGTTGAACGAGCTGCTTATAAGTGTGATGTCCCATTCAGAAAAAAATTTCATCAATTAACAAGATTTGAATTTTTTTTCAAACTTAACGTTTTAATATTTGTAATCCTATGGTTTCTTTAAAAAATAAAATTCTTTCTATCAGTTTTATTTCTCTTACTCCAGAAAAAACCTTAATTTCATCAAATAACTAATATAATAATCGATATTAGATTTGAAATACTTTTTATTTGTATACACGGAACGAAAGACCTTGTTGGGTCAATTGCATATTTTTCGAAATATTTGCTAATCGCAACCAAGAAAAATTTTAGAGTTTCATGCTTAATTTCTTGCTTCAAGCATGTAAAACGCTAAAATGAAATTAGTTTTGCTTAATTCAGGGAAAAAGCTCGTAAAAAAGCATATATGTTTGTGTTGATAAATCTTTTTTTTTGCGTGTGGTGACAAGGTATTTCTAAATGAAAGAAGACGTAATTGTTACATGACAGGCATCATTTTTTTGACTTTTAATTAACATTCTAAACTTTTCTTCAAAAAATCAAGCATTAGGCCCATTCAAATGACAACTTTTTATCGACTTCAAATTTTGAATTTGAAAAAAAAGTTTTTCAGGATAAATCTTATTGTACCTATACCGTTTGACTGAAATAAAAGTAGATATAGGGAAACACAGACACGCACACATGTGCATGCAAACATGAAATGGAGGGGTACGATAGTAGGGGAGTACAGATGAGTTCATATCGGGACACCGGGGTACCGAGGCTTTAGTGCAAAACGTTGAAAGCTAGTATGCAGACGTTTGCTTTAAGGAATTGCTACGCTATGTACGGCTTTTGTATAATATTTTGGTAACTGATGTATAATGTATTAACATTGAACTGAAACAAAACTCTATTATCCTTCGCGTACCATAACACAATCTGTATTTTTTCCTCGACAGTTAAGGGCATTTTATTTTAATATTTGCGAGTTTGCTCAGATACAATGTATGTACGTTCACGCTCTAAAGTTACGGAACGAATGCCATGTCCGCGCTCTCGATCTCCCCACTATCTCCCCACACCACCGGTCTTATGGTGGTATGGCGAGAGCCACATTCTTGAACTGTTGTATACATACATACATAGGTACATGTTTATGTGTGTGTATTTGAAGATGCATATTAACTTTTAAATACGACAATCTCTATATGTGTTTCGTGGACCTAAAAAGAATACCGTTTGCAGAAGGTGTTGCCAGTTGTATAGGATGTATATTACTCATACGACAGCCCGCTAAATTCAACATCTTCAATCTTTTGTAAACACTCAGTATAACAAAACTATCAATAATATCAAACTACATATCATATAAAATGCAGGGCAATATGAAACATTACAACTTTTTCATCTTAATGTCTTTCTTTTTTTTGTTACTATAGAAAAGTTTTACTTCATATTAATACCATCCGTACACAATGGTTTTCGAACACAAAGATACACTAATTTATCATTAAACATTAGAGCTAAATGTAGACTGCTAATGTATTTTCCATCAATTTTTTTCTTTTTCTTTCCTTTTTTTTGAATTATACACGCACAGAGCAAATTTCTCAAATCGCATTTAAGCTTAATGTATCAACTGTATTTTGTTGTTATAGACCGTTGCTATAACAATGATGACAAACAAGAGATCACACACGCGCACAAATACACCAAATATAAAAACACGGACGTGGCACATCGCGTCATTCGACATTGCAGGGGATTTATCAACGCTTTTATGCGGTAGACCGGAGAACTTCAATCAAACGGAACGTCACACGGCTAGGTATAAAAACATGTACCTATCAGAGTAATCTAGGAACGGGGTAATTGACAATTACATGAAGAGTTTGTCTCTATTTTTTGTTTGTTTGTCTGTTGAACTAGATTAAATAGATATATTTTTCCATTTTCAAATTAATTAAATTTAAATGGATCCTTGTTGTGTCCTCTTTTTACAAAATTAGGGTAAATGCGATGAACAATATACTAGAAAAGACACTCAACCCGTAAAATCCGAATCGAATGAAATTTTACAGGTTTCTGTGTTTACCGCTGAACGGGTTATGAATATTATAAACCTGTTATCCATTTGGGCATGCCTAAAAACTTAGGATAAATTTTATAATAATAAAAATATACTTTATTAGTGGTTAATTTATGATGAACATAGTCTTCATCAGTACATGGTTCAAATAAGAAAATAGAATACAAATATTATTACATAAAGTAAATATAGGTTCTCCCAAATACAGACATTATCCCTACAATATACAGTGTGTTGAAGGATGGATATTGGTTATACTGGAGTGGATACAAACCGATGGGGAGCAGAAAGAGTGCCTTGATGGTAAGACCAGATATAATAGAAAACCTACAAAAAGAAAAAATATATAAATGCGTTTGGGTCAAACGAAAACGCAAAGTAATCAAGGAAATACGAATTTTTTGAAATCTTACAAAAGGAATTAGACAATACAAAAGGAAATACTATACTAATGGGAGATATAAATTGCAGAGTTAGAAATGATGACAAAGGAATTAAAAGGTACTTAGGTCCTTATGGAGAACCAGTAAGAAATGACAATTGAGAAATATTATTGGATCTCTGCATCGCAAACGACCTGATCATAACAAACTCTAAATTCAAACGTAAAGATATCGACAAGTACACCACGGCATGAGAAATCCATCATAGACTACTTTATAGTCAATATGGATAACGAACAGTCGGTAAAAGATGTGAGGGTATATAGAGGAGCAGAAATTGGCAGCGATCATTACCTGCTAATAATGAAATTGAGAATAAACCATTACAATATCAAAGTTGAGAAAAGGAAGAAAATAATTAAAGAAAAAATAAGAAGGTACATATTAAAAGATTGTTGACAAATTATACCATATTCTTAACTGTTTAGAAATGATATTAATTTTTCTTTACTATATTTTAAGCTGTGTTCCTGGTTTAGCGGAATATTTTAATCACTTCTTATTATTTTGAGACAAGGTATCCTAATAGGGGTTTGGATGACAAGAAACGACAAAAGGTAATTATGACAAATGTAAGAAGTGTACGATATTGTTATTATGACAGTCCAGAAATTTAAAGCAATTTCAATTCATTGGCATATATATGTTGCTAAAACGGGTCTACTTTATTACATTAATCGCAATTAATACTCTTGTAACATCATATAACACAGTGTTACTAAAATAAATATTTCATGGGAAATTTATCACAGTAAACGATTACTATTAACATGCCCGATATTTACTACTTCTTAGCTAGTTTTATTTATATTCATTAATAAAAGAAAGTTAGGAAAACTTTAGGAAAAGTACTTGATGCACTTCTTCTATATATAAAGGTTAGCACCCTATAAAATGCACCAATTTAAATGTCCACCTATACAGTTTCATGATCACTCTCATGAGAAATACCTGCACATTACATCTACACCTATACAGTCACAACTAATTTTTTAATGACCAGTCGAAAGGAGAGAGAGGGAAAATGTCAGCGTTTATAACTCGGACGGGGCCTTCCAGTTTATTGCCTCTGATAAAGATATCTTCATTTTAACACTTTCGAAATTAGATACTAATAGTAATAAAGCTAGCGTATTTATGGCCACGAAGAGGACAGGTACTTTTACGATGCAAGTTAGATAACCCAATAATTTATTCATATAATTTTAATGGTACAAAAGTAACCTCTAAGTGTGGTGTATAATCAATGTAACGCCATTATCGTGGGGTCTGGAGTTGGAGTATTGTACGGCTCTAATACGTTTTATCGTTCCTTTTCTCTACAGTGAGGGACTTGTTCTTTAACGTTACATGACTAACATCACTTATTAAAATTCCCAGGAAAAGATTATCACTGCATTGTGAATCAACGTTTCTCTATTTACATGTTTAAGAGTTAATGAGATATCAAGAAATTTTAAATTGACTTTATTTGTAAAAGCCTTCCATATATGGTTTAAAATAATAACAATCTTTACGAAAATATGTCGTCGGGGATATACAATGATTAATTGTGCAGAGAATTTCTGGTGGAGGGATTTAGGAAATAGAGAAATAGTGTATAATAATCAGGCAATTCGCTAATCATTCACATTTGTAATACACACACTCAAAAATGCGAATATCTGGATGAGACAAGAAGTATCACCGTAGTTATAATTTTTATATTACACTGCGTTAAAGATATACTCGTTAATGTTAATTTGAAAGTTAAATTACAGATACAATTTGTTTAGTGAATTATTGAATATATCTATCTGCATTAATATTCCGTGCCTATATTGAAAACGGATATTGTTTTGTTAGATGATTTTCACTTTATTTTTTATTTATTTATTTATTACACTTGTCAACACACAAGAGTCTAATTACAGACTAAATGGACATTTGAATAAATATGTTTTAAAATATTTACAAATTCCAACAATAAGTAAATGTACAAAAAATATTCAAAATAAAGAATTAAAACTTGTAGAAAAAACAAATTGATGATAGACATGATAAAACAAGAAAATAAACAAGTGTATATAAGAAGAAAGTACTAAATAGTAATACCAACCCACGGTACAGTCCAAAGGATCGACCTCTATATATGCATAGTTTTCATAACCTTTTAAATGTATTAGACTCGCTTTCCAATAGTTTTTGGCTGTTTTAAATTCCAGCCATTTTCTATGCATTGCTATTAACGATAGTTAAGACAGGATTTAGTTGTTATAACTCTAATTATATGAAGAATGTTCGTGATTTTTAAGCGTGATTTAATGGATCTAATCTCGCTCATTTTTTTTAAGCTTTTTCGTATTTCTAAATTGGTTAGCTAACTTTCGTTAAATCTTCAAGTTCTAATTATGACTGTTTTTTTTCCTTTTTTCTTACTTATATACATGTGCAAATGTCGGTTGACAGCTGATTGTCAAATTATGAATCAAGCCAAACGGCTTCATAATGACGAAAAATTGATAGATAAATAGAAATAAAATAACATTTTTGGACAGATCATTAAACAACAAAAAATAAAAAAAAATTATTTAGGCTGGAATGCTTTTTCCAGATTTTTCTTCAGATCTTCCTCCTAAATTATCGAGCTTGTCATTTCAAGAGGTTTAAAAGTTTATTGCAAAGTACATATTTGTAAACAGAAAACATAATGAGTTACCCTTTTCGATTAATTTTAGTAAAGTAATCGCGTTTATTCACATATATCATTACATAACTTTTGTAATATCTCCTATGCCTTAGAGGTAAACCCCACCTGTAAATGTGCAATTTAGTATCCTAATAGTATTCAAGTTCTAGCAAAGAAAATTAATATCGTAGGGATTTTAAATAGTACATTTTTAGTACTTTTCATGACATGTAAATACGAGGGCGGATTGATATTGCAGCTACCTACCGCTAGATGGGTGCACAAACACAAAAACTTGTTTTAGTTTAGAAATTGCGATCTGTCAAACGTCAGCTGTTAAAATTTCACCCAAATTCATCGATTAGTTTATTTGTTGTAGTCGTTTAAAGTAAGCAACTTTTGTGTTTCTTGAAAAATGGAAAAAAGTGAATTTCGTGCAGTGATTAAACACTATTATTTGAAAGGGAAAACGGCGAAAGAGACAAAAGAAAAGCTCGATAAACATTATGGTGAGTCTGCTCCGTCAGATTACATGGTAAAATATTGGATTGCTGAATTTAAACGCGGCCGAACAAGCACTGCAACAATACCATCAACAGGAAGACCAAAAGAGGTGGTTACTGAAGAAAATATCAAGAAAAACCTCGATATCGTTATGAATGATCGCCGAGTCAAGGTACGTGAGATTGTTGAAATGGTAAACATATCATATGAACGTGCAACATTTTGCATGAACATTTGCATATGAAAAAGCTATCGGCAAGATGGGTGCTGCGGTTGCTCAGTGTCGAACAAAAACGAGTTCGACAGACCACTTCACAGCGGTGTTTGGACATGATAAAGCGTAATCCTGTTGATTTTTGGCGTCGATTAATAACTGTAGATGAATCGTGGGTCCACCACTACACACCTGAAACCAAAAATCAATCGAAACAATGGGTGGAAGCTGGTGGAAGTGCTCCGAAGAAGGCGAAGACAGTGAAATCGGCTGGCAAGGTTATGGCCACTGTATTTTGGGATGCACACGGAATATTGCTCATCGATTATCTTCAAAAAGGATCCACAATCACAGGAAAGTATTATCGTGCATTATTGGATCAATTGATTGATGCAATCAAGAAAAAACGACCACATTTAAAGAAGAAAAAAGTGCTCTTTCTTCAAGACAACGCACCGGTTCACACAGCATTAGATACGATGCTAAAATTACGTGAAATACACTTCGAATTGGTTGATCATCCACCTTATAGTCCAGATTTAGCTCCTAGTGACTTTTTCCTGTTTCCAAACTTGAAAAAATGGCTCGCAGGAAAAAGATTCATCTCAAACGAAGAAGTGATTACCGAAACTAACGCGTATTTTGAGGGGTTCCCAAAATCGTATTATTCAGATGGTATAAAAAAGTTGGAATATCGTCTTACTAAGTGTATTGAGCTAAAAGGAGATTATGTTGAGAAATAAATGGTTTTTGAAAAAAAAAATTTTTTTTTCCTACTTAGGTCGCTTCAATATCAATCCGCCCTCGTATATGCAGATGTTTCTTAATTTCTTTAAGAATTTTTAATTTTTGCGAATGGTATGTAATTTTAAATAACATGCTTTGAAGTATCGAAATAAACATGAAATTGATGTACCAAAATGATATCTCTACTAACTCAGCTCGTAATAGGTGTTTCATCATTAATTTTTATTTTATAACAATTTTTCAAAAATTGGAAATATTTTGGACAAAAAATCACCATAAAAAACAAATGTTTGTGTTGGCTTGTTATTAAAACTCTGTACACATGATAATATTTTTACTATAAAAGAAGGGAAATGTTAGTGAACTATATACATACTGCTTTTTTGATGTACTAATTTTAATTGTACCCTTACGTATTCAAATACACGCAAATTAGTTTAATAAAGTTCGATGAAAACATGACATTCGTATTCTATATAGGTATTTTCCTGATTCTGTATCTCACTGCTTTCTCATTCATTATATCCTCTTGACGTTATGGATACGTCATTTGAATAAAAGACAGTACACGAATGTTTACGCGCATATTGTGTTTTGCTGTCGCTTTGTGATACGCACTAAGTCGGTCAAAATTTGTTCCAGGTTTTGAATGCTCCGTGGAACCTGCATGTCTATATGTCCGATCCAATATAATACGGTTGAATACTCCAATACCTATCCCTTTGAGTTGTGCCTACTTTAGTATAACGTGAGGTAGAATTTTTTATCTGTTTATCGTTTTCGGTTGAGGTCGCAGCGCCCATGCAGATATGAAATTATATACACTTTATTTAACTTTTTCGATATGTTTGGGAAATATATTTCAAAATAAATATACATGAAAGCTATCTATACTTTTGTAAATACTTATTACAAATTGTTACACAAACTATGGGTTGTCGATAAATTGCACAATTTTATCATGCCGCCTTTACCTTAAAATAAGAAGGAGAATAGTATTAAAGAACAGAACAAGAATTAAAATGTAACTATTTCGTTTTTGCAAATCATTTCGATTTTAAAGAAATTTTCGAAGAATTTAAAAGGATTGTCATTTTAAAATGGAAATTATTTTCGGTGAAGTTTGGGTAATATTAGTTAGACATACGCTGATTATGGTGCATATTTAAATATCGTCACAGTAAGTTATACGGGTCCATTCCACGTCAATGTCCCCAGAAAAAGAATGAAATATCACTAACCACTTCACATTTTTGTACAATTTACTATGACTAAGTTAAGTTATGAAAACTATACAATTTTCGTTTAGTCTAAGTTAAATTCTTTCCAACATAAGTAATGGAATTCAAAGTTTATGGCAAAAATGCTTTTTAAACGTTACATTTACAGTTTCTATGGAGGAATATTCAGAGATTTTAATCAGCAGCTTCAAGACTCTAATAATTTATCCTTTCATATCAAAAGCACAATGACAGTATTTAAAACACTGAAAGAAAATATAGACTTTAACAAAGCTATTGTGTTGTGTTACGTTTAATTTTGGCAGACCCTGTGTCTTATTTTCATTTTGTAGGCTGAATTAATCAGTTTTATTTTTGTTGCATTTTATGTGCAATTGTTTGGGAAAAACCCTGTATGTGTGCGCCGTCGTTATTACGTGGCAATATCTTTTGTTTACATTTTGATCTTGTCGGCTTGGAATTCATGGCGTATTTACTTTTTTATTTTTCAAGGTGCAACATACAAGTGAATCCTTTCATTTATTAATTTAAATTTGTTTGGTAATAGTGTTGCCATCTCCCTTATGATGGTATTAATTCTTATTAAATGTCTTTATTCTTGCTGAATTGTTCCTTGCAATTCATTTACTAATTTCTCCCTTCTTATTTTTCTTGTTCGTGTAGTAAATTCTCCGTCATTCCTTATTTATTACAACATTGTTGGGTTACCACGTGGTCATATGTTTTCCGCCCTGTTGTTTTTATGGTCAGGGTCATTGATTTCCATCTTATCGATTCATTTTTCCATAGATCTTTAGAGCAAATCAGTGTCGTTTATCATCTGCATTCTGTAGTAAATTAATCATTACCGTTAATTGGTGTTGAGTTGTATTAATCCACTTAAGTTGTGGGATATCGCAATGTTGATATGTTCTGTTACTGTCGATTAATAGTCGAGAGATGATTAATTCATTGTTGGAGTCATACGGCTTGGTGAGTTATTCCACGCAGTTTTTTTTACTTAGTTTAAATTAATACTTGTATGTGGCCTTTCTCTTATTATGTAGCTGCTAGTTTGGGTTTTCAATTTTGGATGCTAAATTTTGGATCTCTGTACCATCTCCCTTTGTGGATGATTAAGTATCGTCACCTGTTGGAAGGATTCCAGCCATTTTACAAGGTAATTAGCCGAAGGAAGGATGAATTACCAGAAGATTGTAATACCTTAAGTATTTGAACATTATAAGTTTGTAATTTTAACCACTTGGTTACAATTTTGTAAAGTATTAAGGCCTCCATAGTACTTGGATAGAATTTTGAATTTTGAATTTTGAATTTTGAATTTTGAATTTTGAATTTTGAATTTTGAATTTTGAATTTTGAATTTTGAATTTTGAATTTTGAATTTTGAATTTTGAATTTTGAATTTTGAATTTTGAATTTTGAATTTTGAATTTTGAATTTTGAATTTTGAATTTTGAATTTTGAATTTTGAATTTTGAATTTTGAATTTTGAATTTTGAATTTTGAATTTTGAATTTTGAATTTTGAATTTTGAATTTTGAATTTTGAATTTTGAATTTTGAATTTTGAATTTTGAATTTTGAATTTTGAATTTTGAATTTTGAATTTTGAATTTTGAATTTTGAATTTTGAATTTTGAATTTTGAATTTTGAATTTTGAATTTTGAATTTTGAATTTTGAATTTTGAATTTTGAATTTTGAATTTTGAATTTTGAATTTTGAATTTTGAATTTTGAATTTTGAATTTTGAATTTTGAATTTTGAATTTTGAATTTTGAATTTTGAGTTTTGAGTTTTGAGTTTTGAGTTTTGAATTTTGAATTTTGAATTTTGAATTTTGAATTTTGAATTTTGAATTTTGAATTTTGAATTTTGAATTTTGAATTTTGAATTTTGAATTTTGAATTTTGAATTTTGAATTTTGAATTTAATTTGTTCTAAAACGTATAGAAGGGTGTAGCAGTTGATAGATTTTTGCGGCAACTAATCTTACGTAATTCAAGTCGAAGTTCCAACACTACTACTGGACCTCTTTAACACCTCTCAGGATTGAGTGAAAACGTCAGGAAGATCCATAATTAATTAATGTGAGGCGTCGATTAATTTTAATCATAGTAGGCATGAAAATCCTCGAACCTCCCTATCACTGCACAAGATCTATCAGCATAGAGCATTTCTATATTGGAAAAGCATTAACTAAGCAATAAGAGAGCTATAAAAAGCAAGACATTTTAAGGATTTCGTGCCACTGAATATTGTTGAAGGCTATTTTCGTGTAGTACCATATCTAAGTACATTTCATGAGAGGGAATTCAGTTTTTTTCTTATTTTTTTTTTTGTTAGTTTATCAAACCATAACAGGAAACACATCTAATTCCCCGTGGAATTTATATACCTATTGCAATTACAAGATTTTCGAACATAAGTGACTTACCTTTTATAACCTCATTGCATTCGAATTTCACCTGAAATATAAAAACAGTATGAATGAATTTATATAATACGTACATATAATATGTGGTAATAAAAACCTCTCCTTTAAATACTATAATTACAATGCAATTAGCGGGAATTTTAGAACACGTGCGCGTGGGAGAAATATTGTCAAAACACCCATTTTTCGAGACCAACCCGAACTGGAGATGTATGTAGATACGCAGTTAGATGCTATCGGGCGTAATTATTGTTAGCAGTGCCGTTGTTGAACATGTTATGTGTATGTTCTTGTGCTCTTAATAATGCAATAACCAGTCGCTTATACGTACGGAGGTAATAAAAGAACTATGTTATTACATCGCGTTTTCACATACGTATATAATGCGATTTTGTTATTGCCTAAAAGAATGAATGAAAAAGAAAGAAGCGGAATTATGTGTGGGGTCAAGAAGTAACGAGTTTGGTGAACCGCACAATGCATCCGGGCAGTTTATTTCGAAATTTAACCACCGGCTTATTTCGAGTGTAATCGCTGCGATTATTTTTCATGTTAACAAACGGCAATACAGTAATAATTATTAAATTTGGTGTTTCGTTGGGTCTATAAAGCTAATGTGCGACTTCCAAAGTGCTTTAGATTTTTATCACAACCACACAGAGAAACTGTATGATCGATCCTGTATTGTAAAAATTTTATGTTTCTTTGTACTAAAAATGATAATACCATTTAGAAAATTGTATTTTATTCATTACAAAAATTATATTGTAACAACCATTTGATAAAGATAACCATATAGAGTTTTAAAAAATTGAAAAACAAAACTTAAAGTGCATTTGTTACAATATTAAATTGTAAAAAGTATATGTAATATGTTCAAAAATATAAATCTAAGTATACCTGAGTAGGACTAAGTAAAATATATACATTTAGTCCATTAGATAGACTAAATGGTCAGAAATATGCAAAAAACTATTGCGGCTTTAGAAAAACATATCAGCAATACAAATGAACTCAAAAACAAAAAAGAAATTAAAACGTTTCGATTTGACAAATATATTGGCGGCAAATTTTTGTTGTTGGATCTTCTAACTGAAGCCACAAATGGCGATCTGTCACCTGATGGTCTTTCGTGTATGCTTACATCAAAAAGGTTATCCCACCTTATTCCTTGGTTACACCGTACTGATGACAACCAACGAGCCACAAACACGTGTCTACGGTTGCTCTACTGCGGAATTTACCCCAATATTATTTATTTCTTATTTTACATATATATTATAACGATATTTATATATTAAAGTCATGTGTATAATGAATAAAAGATAGTATCAATATTTATAGATCTACTTCAGAGTAAACTCAAAATTATGCAACTTAAGAGACAAATGTTAAAATAGTATAATTCAATCGTAGCAAATACTATGATATCAAAAATTAAATTGGTCAATGTTGGTCATGGAATGTAAAACGCTTGTTTTAGTTTAAATCATCCTTTTGAAGTAATTCAATCATTGTCAAGCTACACTGACATTATCAATAACCTACAAATGTGTTACCTACTTAGTTCAGCTGTAAAATAATAATGAACTACAAGTTATGAAATAAATAACGTTTTTATTAACCAGAAAAACTAAATTACAATAATTGTTGGAAATGTCCACCGTTTTGTTCAATGCACAAGTTTACGCGTCTCCTCATGCTGTGAAAAGCGTTTTGCAGCATTTCTGGCGTTATGGTTGCACATTGCTGAACAATTCTTTGTTGCAGTTCTTGCAAATTATGTATCGGATTTGCGAAAATCTTATTTTTTAAATAAGGAAAGATAAAATAGTCCATAATTGTCAAACAAGGTGATCTCGGAGGAAACTCAACTTCCGTATGCAAACTTATCAGCCGGTCATCAAAAAACTCGCGGAGAAAAGCAAGATTTTCTCGTGTAGTATGTGCTGTTGCACCGTCTTGCTGGAAATAACCGTATTGAAGTTCATCGTCGTCTAACTGTCGCACAAATTCAGTCAAAAAAATATTTCTGTACCTTTCTGCGTTGACGGTGAAATTGAAAAAAATTGGTCCAATTATTCTTCTGCGAGAAACTGCCATACAAACACCAATTTTCTGAGCATGTAGTGGCGTTTCAATAAAAATATGCGGGTTATCAGTGCTCCACATTCGCATATTCTGAGAATTGATGTATCCCGAAAGGTCGAACCAAGCTTCGTCAAAAAAAAAGTTAAGTTCAGCAGATCGTCATTCATTAAATTATTAACGAACCAATGGCAGTACGCAAGGCGTCTGGGGTGGTCTGCAGGCAGAAGAGCTTGATATGATTGCATATTATATGGATGCATGTTCAGGTCCTTCTTTACAATCGTTTGGCATGTTCCATAAGAAAGCCGAATTTCTTGAGAGAGACGTTTTAAAGGTTTTGTAGGCTCTTCTTCCATACGTTGACGAACGTCATTAATAACTTCTTCTGTACGAACTCTTGGTCTACCAGCACCTTTTTTATGCGTCACAGAACCAGTTTCGCGAAACACTTCAACACAATTTGTAAGGCATGCATAAAAATTGTCCAGTAATACTGCTACGGCTGGGAAGTGCTCTCGAAAATTGTCCAAACACAAACGTTGACTGTATTCCCAAGATCCATTAACTAGCACTCCCGTTAGAAAATAGGCTTCAATCATGTAAATTTTCTGCTCTGTGGTGAGAACCATGATTCAAATACCGTGCAGGATTAGAAAACTTCAACACAATAACTTGACAGATTTTGACATTCAAAAAATTATGACATACCTAAATGTACGATGCACGCTACGACAATAATTTTAAAATCCATGACCACCATTGACCAATTTAATTGTAGATATCCCGGTATATGTGAATAGATAAGAAATTATAAAAGAATTGAGAAGTCAATAAATTTCCAAAATTAAGGGAAAATTGAATAATTTAAACATGTAAAAAATACTAGAAAAATATTTTATTTGTAACTCAAAATTAGTCAACTTAATATACAAATCAATTTTTAAATAATTATCACATAACCACTAGTCTGCAAGTGAAAAAAACAAAAGGGATTACTAAAAGTTTTACATAGAGACGACGCCGAAAAGGACGCTCTGAGAATTTAAAGTTAAAAACGCATATTAATGAAGATAATTGTTAAATACCTGTGTGACGTATAAATTTAATACGATTTGCTACAAGAATATATTTAAAATTAGTACCAGGACGTGCATTTAGAGAACTTTCATCAAGAAAACTATACTCCAATTTCTACAAAGGAATAAGGAAATTAAATAGTGTAATAGAAGTGTTAAAATTAATTATCACCTGAATTAAGGATTCTAAATGTAGTACTGGAGGGATAAGCAGTCCATAGTTAGAATGTCACACCAGGATACCAGTCCATGACGAAGCGGCTCACAAGAGGATAGGACAACACAGATACCAATTTGGAAAGGCTTGGCCACTAAAAGTATATACAAAATTATAAGACTCGAGCTAAGTAGTTACATATTTTAATATTGAGAATTTTAAAATCAGAATTAATTTTAAAACTATAATGGCAAGACAATTAATAGAAACAATTTAACCTTAAGTATATAGAAAATTGTAAGAATTATCTTATTTTAATTTCATAACTATTTGGTAAAAATTGAAGTTGCACATAGAAGTTTTCCATACATAATATTTACAGAATTTTTCAATGAATGTTTATTTCTGAACTGAAATTTATTTAATTAAGTTTTATATACATACCGTTTATAATTATGTGTTCATGTAGTTTATGTTTGAACAATTTCAATGTTAACATTTGCACTAACAGTTGTAGTTATAGTTATTTTGTTGTTTATAACCTATTTTATGTAGGAAGTATATTTAATTTCAATATATTTATTCACGATTGTTCACAGTTTGTTTTCTTTATACGAAAGTAATTTTCCACCAAATAAGAACCATAAATCCCTGAGATGTTACATATATAAGAGTCTTATAAATAACTCTAGACTGAGCTCATAATACGTTTAAGTAAAATTTGCCGGTAAAAATAAACATAACCCGACTTCTAGATGTTTGTATGCATAAATTCTCCCACTTAATTGTGTTTAATACTATGAAATTAGGTAGAATCATAATACAGAGACTTTGAGATATAGTGAGTTAAAATAATTATTGAACAAAGTCAGAATTAGATTTGAAAATTAGTTTAAACACATTTAAAGTTTAAATCATACATTTTAAAATAATAAATTAAATACTAATAGCTAATTAGAGATAAATTTCATACACATAAGTGGTATAATATATATACAGTCTGTCTTACGAAAAACGCACCCCGCTATTATAACCCTGTTATTAATAATCCGATTTCAGTAATTCAAAAACCACATAAGGAAGGTGTATAAATACTACAAAATAGTATAATTTATAAATATTTTTAAAATGCAACAATAGTCAATTTTTTTATAAAAGTTTGGTAATAATAGTAATAGTAATACTTTATTTGTCATAGGTTTACAATAAACATAGACATCGTCAGTACATAATACATATATATAAAGAAATATGACAAACATTATATTATATAAAAAAAAATGCAATCATACAAGATAAATTATATAACAAAGGCAATGTTGTTAAGAGACGGAATAAAAACTGGTGTTAAAAAAATTCAGTCAACGTGCAACAAGAATTCCGCCGGAGATGGTGCTTGAGAACCTCTTAGTCTAGTTTATAATATACAACAACAATATATATATATATATATATATAATCGATAAACCAAATTACCCGAAGGTGTAGGTTATTACTTTGTCTATTTACTATTTTCATATATAAACTTTGCTCACTGTTTTTTATCACTTGTCAACTTCAGCGCTTCTTTCCACGTTTTGCCCCTTTTCTCTAGTATTGCTGCTACCTCCCCGTTCCACGTTTTCTTAGGTCTGCCCCTGCTCCTCCTGCCGGTTATCCTCGCATCCCATACATTTTTCGCTTGTCTGCTGTTGCTCATCCTGTTTAGATGTCCAAACCATCTTAGTTGCTGGTTTTCAATATTGCCCAATATTGGTTCTACTTCCAGTTCTTCTCTTATAATTTCATTTCTTATCCGGTCTTTGCGTGTGACCCCTTTTACTTTCCTTAGGTATTTCATGTCGATTGCCTGTATTCTGCTCTTCATTCTGACTGTCGTCACCCAGCTCTCGCTGCCGTATGTTAATACTGGTCTGAACACTGCTCTATATATTGCCATCTTTGTTTTGCGACTGATCTCCTTGTTGCTCAGAAACCACCCAGAAAGTGAGAAGTACACTCCTGCCGCGCTGGATATTCTTTCATTTACTTCCTGTTCCATGTTACCATGCCTTTCTATTTGGACTCCCAAGTATTTGAATCTATTCACTTGTTCTATTTTTTGTTCTTGAATTTGTATATTAATTTCTTCGTTATCCTTGCCGATGACTAGTATTTTTGTTTTATTTGTGTTTATTTTCATGTTCCTTTTGGATAACTCCTCATGCCATACTGTGATGTTCTTCTTGAGGTCTTTTCCGCTTGGTGCACATAGCGTTATATCGTCGGCAAAAGCGCAGTTCGAAATTGTAACTGGACTCAGTCGTTTGTATCCTACGGTTACTTTCTTAGTTTTGTCATTTGTGGCTTTAATTACGTCGTCCATCACTGTTATGAATAGCAGAGGGCTAAGGACACCACCCTGTCTTAAGCCATCTTGGATCTCGAACTCCTCGGACTCCATGTTATTCTTCCTGACGTAGCTGGTGTTTTTATCCTACAGGCTTTTTATTGCTGTTCTTAAATGCTCCTGGATGCCTCTTTCTTTTAAACTGTTCCAGACTATGCTTTTCGGTATTCGGTCGAAGGCCTTCTCAATATCTATGAATGCCATGTATATTGGTTCGTTTTTTTCCCTAGCTTTCTCTATTAATTGTTTAATTGTAAAGATGTGATCTTGTACACTTCTGCCCTTCCTGAACCCACTCTGGGTTTCTTCCAACTGCCTTTCTATACAACAACAATAAAAAATGCAAAATCGGGAACATGACTATCAAAACAAAAACACAACAAAGAACAATTACACTTAAGATACGCTCAAATACTCATCGATACTATAGAAGCATCCCGACAAAAGGAACTGCTTCAACGACTTCTTAAAATCAAAAATAGCATTCAGATTTTTAATGTCCGGAGGCAAACGATTATACAGTTGACACCCCAAAGAGTCCAGATGTTTCCGGAAAAGAGCAGAGCGATGCGCAGGTGGCAAAAGGTGATCCTTGTTTCTGGTGTCATGCGGATGACTTTTTTTTATTAAGTTTGAACGAGCTCATATTTCTGTGAACGAAACATAAGATCTCGTAAATAAAAACCGAGGGCAGAGTCAAAATCTTTAATTTAGTAAAATAGGTTCTGCACGAATCGCGTTGATTCAGATCTTCAATTATTCTGACAGCCCGCTTCTGCAAGAGAAACACACGGTTGGCGCCACAGGACATCCCCCACTGAATAATCCCGTACTTCAGGAGAGGGTAAAAACACCCAAAGTAAAAATCCATCAGTATACCCCTGTTACAGTGGTACTTCAAATTCTTTAATGCATAACACAGTTTTGATAGTTTAGAGCAGTGGTTCCCAAACTTATTTTGCCTACTGCCCACTTTGAGAATAAATTATTTTTTAGCGCCCCCATTTTTTCACCTACTCAAAAACCACTATAACTTCAAATTAAATTAATTATTGTGAGCTATATTAGCGGAGATTAAACATTCATTCTAAACGAGACTTTTACTATGGGTTATAGTAAAAGTCTCGTTTAGAATGAATGAGTTAACTTGAGACCTGAGCGTAGTAGGTAGTACACAACGGCGCTCAGGTCTCAAGTTAACTTTTACGGGCTACACCTGCCAATGAGAATGATTATTGAAACGCAACTTTATAGTATTCAGACAAAGTATCTTTTATTCTAAATTCAAAATAAAACAACCATAATCGATTCTAATATAAAAACTAATGTGAAGGATGAATCTGATGCTGTTTAATAAGTTTGTTGATATCAGGTTCCAATTTACTCAAGAACAGCCGCAAGTCACCACGTTCGGTAACATGCAAACGATTTCTCTTTTTAGTAAGCAGCGTTGCTACAGCACTAAATCCACGTTCACACAAATATGACGATGGGAATGCTATCAAGAATCGTTGAATGATTGACCACAATCCAGGGTACAATTGCGGGATCGGTTTTTGTAGCCAAAATTCTTGGTAGCCATTTTTGAACTTGATTTTTATTTCCTCGTTCGTTGTCAATTCTATAAGTTCTTCTTCCAGATGTGGTGATATTGCTGTGTTGACATTTGAAAACGGATCCAACACCCAGTCTGGTATTTCCAAGTTCAAAATATCCTGGTATCGTTCGGTGAAGTCAATGTGGAGCTTTTCCAAATGTTGGCAGTAGGCAAACAAGTCGTCGTTACTGCAGGATACTGATAAATTCGGAAAATTATGAAACTCACGTCTGCCCATATTCTTTTTGTGTAGAAGCAGTTTGGCTGCGAAAGCAGCAACGACATTTTTTGTTTTAATTAAATTTAGTTCATCGCCTTGCAGTTGGAGATTCATGTTGTTGAACAATTTATACAGGTCTGTCATGTAAGCTATATCATTTTTTGATGTAATGAGCTTGTTGCGCAATTCTGTATCTTTAGTTTCCAAAAACTCTATCACAGAGTCAAACAGGTTGTAAAATCGAGTCAGACAATTGCCTCTTGATAGCCAACGAACTTCGGTATGAAACAACAAACGGTTGAAATCTTCGTCATTAGTAACACAAAGCTGATGAAATAATCTATCATTCAAAGAGCAGTTACGGATTTTATTGACTGCTTTGATGACATATTGCAGTGATTGAAATAGTCGTTCACTTAAATTTCTAGCAACCAAATGTTGTCTATGAATAACGCAATGTACAGCAAGGACATCTGGAATTTTATTTTTTACGTACGCTATGAAGCCTTTATGGCACCCTGTCATAGCCGGAGCGCCATCCGTAGCAACTGATATAATATTTTTCAAGGGAATCTCTTTCTCATCACAAAACTTTTCCAATGTATTGAATATGGTTTCGCCTTTTGTATCGGTCTCTAAATTTCTAGCAAACAATAGTTCTTCACATATTTTCTCATCTTTAATAAACCTCACGTAAGACAGCAACAATGCTTCATTAGTTGGTAAAGTGGACTCATCGAGCTGAATTGAGAATTGACTAGTCCTCAGATGATTGCACAATGATTCTTCTATGTTTCCGGCCATTTCATCAATTCGTCTTTGCACAGAATTATTACTCAAAGGAATTTTTCCGATAATATCTGCGGCCGGTTTATGAAGCACAGTAGTTATTACTTCCTTTATTGCTGGCAAAATTAACACTTCTCCGATGTTGTGTGGTTTGCCTTTTTGAGCAATTAACAAAGAGATGTTGTACGAAGCTCGAAGTCCGTCGTCATCTTGCTTAGCAGCCGCCGAAAAGAGTTTTGCTACACTTGGCCGAGTATTATGCTTCTTCTCTAGGTCTTGAAAATATGCTACATTCTTGTCTTTCTTATCTGGATGCATTTTATTCAAATGATCTTGAAGTCTTGAAGGCTTCATTGCTTCATTCGAAAATGTTTTTAGGCATAGAAGGCACAAAGGCGACGATGGGTTTGTAGGATTTTCAATGAATCCGAATTTAATATATTCCGCACAGTATTGCCGTCTCTTCTTTTTTACTTCCGACATTGTTTTGTTTTGAGAAATACGTAAGTATAAGTGTTGAACTTAAGTACTGCTTATCTGTTACGCGCGAAACCGCAAATGAAAATAAAATAAATATTACGTTGTTTATATAGGATTGCATAAGCAGCACGCACCGACAGGAATAAGACAAACATGCATAAACTCGTTTATCTCATTCGACGCTCAATCGTACTCAACAAGTAAGAACAAGTATTCTATGAACCAGCCGATTGATACAGTTGCCTTTTTATTTGTTTGTTTGTGTCTCTTTTCGTTTCGAAACGGAGCGACCGATTGATATGTTTTTTATTTTATTTATTCAATAAAACAGGACAGATATATGAACTACTCGGAGAGAAATATCGAACCGAGTTGGTTTGAGCAATCTCTTAATTAATATTAGTTGATGTTCACAAGCTGTAGTCGACTCGAGAGTCGAGAGCTCAGTCGGTGTCTAAGAGTCCTCCTAGATTCTAGATGAAATTACAAATCGCCCCCTAAGCCTTTACACAACGCCCCCATTTTTTTTCTGGGTCTCTTACCGCCCCCCTTTAGACCTGCAGCGCCCACAAGGGGGCGTTATCGCCCACTTTGGGAACCTATGGTTTAGAGGATATCACATTAATATGAACATCCCACTTCAATCCATCATCAACCCATAGGCCCAGTAATCTTGTTGAATCCACGAGCGGGATGTTTGCGCCATTAATGGTCGGTGAAAACCCAGCCATGCCAGGGCGAAAAACGACGCAATTGAGCTTATCAAAATTTATGCATAGACCATTAGCGTCAACCCAGTAACATATCTTGTTCATAACGTTCTCGGTTCCCTGTGCAAGTTGTGTCAAAGTGGATCCCGAAACAATAATATTTGTGTCATCAGCATAAGACACTATAGTACAACCATGGGTTGATGTATAATTAAACAGATCATTAATGAAAATAGTGAAGAGTGCAAGACCCAATATAGAACCCTGAGGAACTCCTGCACTCGTATATTGTACGCTTGATTTTTGGTTACCCAAAGAGACACGCTGACACCTGTCACTCAAATACGACTCGAACCAGCTGAGGGCATTACCCCTAACTCCATATCTCTCTAACTTTTTCAAAAGAAGTTTATGTTCGACACAATCAAAGGCCTTAGAGAAATCCACAAATATTCCGAACACGGTATTCCCAGTGTCTCGAGCCCGAACAATTAGATTAATGAACTCGCAGAGTGCCGTGTTTACATCCTTTCTCTTTATAAAACCATGTTGGTTCTTGTTTAAAAGATTATTATTAATAAAGAACGACATTAACCTCTCACTGACAATGGACTCGATAACTTTTGAAAATGATGACAATAGACTAATCGGTCTATAGCTCTTGACATCATTATGATCTCCTTTCTTGTATAAAGGTTTAATATCAGCAAGTTTTAAACTATCAGGGAAAGTTCCCTCCAAAAAAGATAGATTAATGATATGCGATAACGGCTCAGAAATAAAAGGAGCAATTCGCTTTAATAGTGAGCTAGAAATACCGTCATGCCCAACGGAGTGAGATGATTTTAATTTATTTATAACTGTTTCAACATCGTACTGAGTGGTGGGCCACAAGTAGAAAGATCTGTCGTTTAAACTAATGTTCTGTAGCAAATCACCTCTACCACCAACCAAGATACCAGCAGTAACAGTCTCAGCAACAGAAACGAAGTAGTTGTTGAAGTAATCGGCTGCATCAGTACCAGTTAATGTCTTACTGGTCTCATCAACCACTTCCAATACTTTATTTTTTTTATCTGTAAAAGTTCCTACGTTTGATTTAATAATATTCCACGCCATTTTAGTTTTATTGGAAGCTGTACTAATCAATAATAATAATAATAATAATAATATCATTTTATTGTCCAACAGCTATCACCATTTACAGGACATTTTACAATAATATAATAACAAACAAACAAAAAAACAAAAAAACAAAAAATACACGTGAACCAACATAGCACAAGATAAAACATAGAAATATGTATACACATATCTATTATCTGCATGAGCATAAAAAAAAATGAATGAAAAGTGAAATAAACAATATTTAGAAGTAAGTCAAGAAAAATAATCCGGATAATGCCTATTGTAATTACGAGCCATGTGTGTTAGAGGAGCCTTTGATAAAACATTTGTATTACATCTAGCCACGCGAATAGTTTCTACTGAGCGCGCATTGTAGGCAGGTACAGAAAAATGAATCTGTGACAGCAAATACGGTGAGCTTATGCTGTTTCTTAAAACATTAACAAGAAAACGAGCGCTGTAGCGATCCCTCCGCACCGATAAGGAAACAGTACCGTGTCGTTCAAGTAGATGGTTGTAATCTGAACCTCTAGCTGGATAGGTACCATCCATTTTGTATGATAAATATTTCAAGAAACGCTTCTGTATACGCTCAATTGCTAACTGCAGATATGTGTAAATGGGATACCATACAATTGAAGCATATTCAAGTTTCCGAGAAAGATAACCGATTATCGAAAAGAACGCCCAGATCACGGACTGTATCCCCCCTTGTAAGCGGAGTATGATTGACGTGATATCTGTATAACACGGGATTGCGTATTTTTGCATATGAAACAACAACACATTTGTCGATATTAAGTCGTAGGCCATTATCCGAACACCACCGATGTATTGAGTTGAGGTTGCTTTGTAAATGTACACAATCATCATTGTTACTGATCTTACTAAAGATTTTCAGATCATCAGCATACGCGAGCACGTGGCAGTTAATAGAAGTTATAAGGTCATTAATAAACAAATTGAAGTACGTATTATGGTCACGTTTTGCACTAGAAAGCAGTTTCTGGTAATACTCATGTTAGAGATATTTTTTCGGAATACGGTATGATTCAACTTCATTTTGTAAAATGTTACTGTTAAGAAATTTTGTTTTTTCACAAATTTTCAAGTGTGCTGCAGAATCTAGTGATAGCGCACAAAACAATAACCGTCATTTATGAATTGTCAGCTTCTTTCCATTTATTGTTGGTTGTATTATTTCTTGCATTTTGTTACTATTTAGTGATCTATTGTTATCGTATTATGGATAACAATCAATTAATTGATATGGTGCAAGTGTTTTTCGAGTGCAATAAATATTCTGGTCAAGCAGTACGTATTTAAGCAGCTTGCTTTCCCGATAGAAAAGTTCCTGACCGTTAAAAATGTAGAAGAATTGAACGAAATTTAAGACATTACGGTGCTTTTAAGAAATCAAAGCAAGATGAACGCAAATTTTGTGAAGATGTTGAATTAGATGCCAGTCTCAGTGTTCAAGAAAATCCAATAACTTCAACTTGGGAAATCGCACATAATATTGGCACGTCAAAGGACACTGTCCATAAGATCTTATAAAAAACCCATTTAAACTGTACATCCCACAAATAGTACAAGCATTGTATGAACACGATCCAAATCGACGATACCAATTTTGTGTTTTCTATTTAAACATGTTGCGTCAAGATGGGCTGCAGAAATGTCATTTGGTCCGATGAGTGCACTTTTAGCAATAATGTCAACAGAAATATTCACCGTTATTGGAGTTATCAAAATCCAAGAATTATTGTTGAAACCAATCGACAACACAGAGTCACCATAAATGACTGGTGTGATATTTTGGGTTGGTCACATTGATGGCACCCTAAATCAGGACAAATATCACCAACTACTAATTGAAAATTTGGACAATTTCTTAGATGAATGCCAGGATAAATGTTAACTGGTTGAATGCTAAATTTGGCCAAAAATGAATAGGGACATACGGGCCAATTCGTTGGCCTACGCGTTCACCTGATCTAACGTCGCTAGATTTTTGGCTGTGGAGCTATGTTCAAGACCGTGCCTATTTAACACCACCCGAGAATGAGCATGTTTTAAAACAGAGAATTATTCAGACTTGTCGAGAGATACCTCCTGTTTTAATCTTGAATGCTACATATGGGGCAACCAGAAGGTGTCAGCTTTGTATTCAACAAGGTGGGAGGCATTTCGGGCAATATTTATAATAATTATGGTTTGTTACGATGTTTTATTTTTGACGTTAATAAAGATTTCCATTGTCTTGTATTCCACGGCACACTTAAACTTTTTTTTAAAAAAATAAAATTGTTTTCCAAGAATATTTTAGAAAATCAGAATGAATTACACCACTGTATCAGAAAAAATATCTCTACCAAACTGTAAAAAAAAACTAAAGTGTTGCTATTTAAAAAAAATATTGGCTATCGCGGTGGCGCAGTAAGTTTTATTTGGTTAATGTTCCAGTATAACTACATCTAGATGGAAGAGGTCGTTGACGCTATTAGAGAATGGAAAAGGGGCAAGAAAATTTGCAAATATCTCGATAGCAGCGCCACCTATCAGGTCCAAATTTTCTGATTTTCTTTCTTGACACTAAACCAACACATATTGTGAATATGAGGCTTTTTGATAAAAAAAATATAGAATTTGTTAATAACTGGACTACAGCGCCTCCTTTCGGATCCTAGTACAGCTATGAACCATCGTCTGGACGAAACAAATATATTGTCTGAATGTGATCTCAGTTAATTCATTCGTGCAGAAGTCACTACAAAACGTACCAACTAATATATATATACTGTGCGTGTTTGAAGTCCCTTCACCCCCTGTTACCTTTTAAGCGAAAAGGAATAAAATGTTAAAACAAAAATAAAACAAAACTATTATATAAATACTAACTTTATGACCGTGTCTTAATTTTAAACGTTGTCATATGGTGCTGTAGGCATTATCAACTTCAAAAAATTTAATGACAAGGGGGGTCGAATGACCCCCCCCCCTTGTCGCTAAAACTTTCAACGTATTTGAAAAATCTATTCAAAAAAAAAAACATCAATTAGAGAAATTGTTGCTTTTCACCTCCAAGGTTATCCCATCGTATTCCTGGGCTATACTGCACTGTTGAGAACCAATGACTTCGAAGCACGTGTCTGCAGTTGCATTTTCAGCGGAGTTACCTCGTGCAATTTTTCACTTGTATCATCAAAGATCCGCATTAATTTTTTCATATTTTATGTCCTATTGGTTCAGGTGGCACGCAGGAGGACAATGTCTCCTTCGTGGTACCGTTTAGATGAATCCTCAATGTCGAAAACATTCTGGCTGAAGCCTCAATTGGTAGTCTGTCTCTGAATGATACTTGGGGAATAATACTTTTTGTGTCTGCATGTTTGGCATAAATAAATAAAATGTTTATAAATATAGGAATAGTAGTATGAAACCACAAACGTCACCAATCGTCATTCTCAATATAAGCCAAAGGAGACCATCAATACACATTTTCATAAATATCCCAACTGTACCGCCATCTACCGGGCCCATTTTTTCAATAGTCGAGGTCACGCAAAGGTACGATTGGAAATAGAGACTGTCGTGTGGGTATGCGTCCGTGTTCACATGTGTATTGATCGTTCGAATGATTGCTAAGATTACTAGACACATTAATTAATAAGTTGCCGGCGCCGGCCGGTGACGCGGATCACATTAAAGATTTCTATGAAAAACAACACACTGGGCTGGACTTTCACTTCGAGCCTGTTGATGCGTCCCAAATATACAGCATAATATCATCAATGAGATCTGCGTCATATGGGGTTGATGGCATCAATATCACAATGTTGAAAGTATGTTGTCCCTATATATTGCCTTTCATCACGCACATAATTAATTCATGTATAGTTGACTCGGTGTTCCCGGATTGCTGGCGGCAGGCATTGGTTTCTCCAGTACCTAAGTCCACAGAACCTAAACAAATGAAAGACCTTAGACCCATTAGCCTGCTGCCTGTAATGTCCAAGATCCTAGAGAAGGTCCTCGCTGCACAGATAGCTGTTTTTGTTGCAAGAGAGAACATTTTGCCTTCTACTCAGTCGGGATTCAGGCCGGGGTATAGCTGCTAAACGGCTCTGTTGTCTATGACTGATGACCTGATTACAGCTTCTGATAAAAACCTTGTATCCTGCCTGGTCTTACTTGATTACAGCAAGGCTTTCGATACAGTTAATCATGGCACTCTTCTTTGTATTTTGAAATCCATTGGCTTTAATGGTAGCGCTCTCACTCTAATGACAAATTATCTATATGGACGTATGCAGGTGGTAAGATTAAAAGGCAATTGCTCTGCTCCCCTTGCCTTAGTGCAAGGTGTACCCCAGGGTTCGGTTCTTGGGCCAATTCTATTCACTATATACACCTCAAAATTATTACTGTGTATAGAATACTGTAAATCACATATGTATGCTGATGATACTCAGCTTTATTACTCCTTTCCCCCATCTGAATGGCAAGCTGCTATGCACAGAATTAACACCGACCTTTCAAATCTATTTGATGCTTCTGTCAATCACAGCCTTCATATAAACCCGGAGAAATCGCAGGTCGTCCTTTTCGGTCCTAAAAAAACGTGCTTCAACATTGGCAGAACTTTAGAGATTGTTATTGATAATATACATTTACCGGTTGTGAATAGGGTGAGGAGCCTTGGTCTCTACATTGACAACACATTCAGATATAAGGATCAGATATCCAAATATATTACCTCTGCTTATATTAATTTGAAGAGACTATACCCTTACAGGCGTACTCTTAATGAAACAGTGAAGAAAATGTTGTGTGAGGCTTTTGTTTTGTCGCATTTTTCTTACTGTTCAACACTGTATCATGGGTCCTTGGATTCCTTTACCAGCTCCAGAATTCAAAAAATACAAAATGCTTGTCTACGATACATTTACAATATACGAAAATTTGATCACATCTCTCACAAGTTGAGTGATGCGGGCTGGTTGTGCATGGCGGGACGTAGGAGGTTGCAGGCATTGTGTTTCTATCATGGTGTGCTTCTGCATAGGTCTCCGCCATATCTTTATAATAGGATTAGATTTAGGTCAGATGCACACAGTGTGACCACCAGATTTCGCGGATTGATCTCTCCCACGCCCCATAAGACTTCCCTATATGAACGATCTTTTACATATCAGGTATACTGTAATTACAATCCCTTACCAACTGAGTTTAAGTCCCTCACAGCATCCAAGTTTAAATCTAGACTCAAGTCACACCTTCTATTGCGGTAATGGGTTGATGCAAGCTGCTTGCTGGTTATCGATATGGACGTTCACTTGCAAGTGACTTTTATGTGTTATTATTTATTATTACACTATTTATTTTAGTTCATGGTGCGCATCATCGAACTTTAGGCTAAGTTAGTTTTAAGCAGGATTTTATTTTTGTTGCATATTGCTCATATTTATCATCAAGGTCAAATAAACAGTTTATACTGGGGTTCGCCTTGCGGTTATGTATTTACCAAATCGTTATTTACCAAATCGTTATTTACCAAATCGTTATTTTGTATATTTCTTTATACATAATAAAGACATTTATTATTATTATTATTATTATTTTAGCGGCATATTAGCGTGTCGTAATATACTATTTCCCATCTCTGTATGTGGCTAAGTTCAACTTGTACGATAACATAACAATTGGCATGTTTAGTCACATATTCACTCAGTAAAAAAAATAAGAAAGTGCTTTTTTTTTCAGGAATACAGAATATACAATTTAGTGTAAGATCATATTTCTATACTGGATATAATTTCATTCCTCAGTAGTTCAACGAAGTTTTACACTTTTCGCGATCCGCAATTACTTCCAAGTACTATACAACAAATCTGCACACAGAAGTCCTGCATTTCATGTTCCATTCCCTTTAAATTCACCGTCCTGCAAATACTCGACGGGCTAGTTTAAAATACATACACTAACAAATAGAGAAGCAGGACGTCTGATGCATGTAGCAAAGCCGATAAGCAATGGGGTCTAACTTGCTCTAATGATTTTTCTCGGTGGACTGCATGCTTGAAATTACAAAAGTTTTCTGGCGTTAAGAACTTTTGATTAGACTAAAGTGTATGTAGTCCAGTCTCGTTCTGTACGGGGCCGCTCGGGATTGAACTTGTCGCAAATGGATAAATTTAGGAATGCATTCCATTGATAAAATTTCTCCTTCAATAGTTTCTAAATTACCGGTTCTCGTATGTATCCGTCATATAAAAGAGAAAAGAAATTATGATTAAATTTTAGAACCGTTAAGAACGGATATAGATTTATTGTATTTTTAGGAAACATGAGTTAGCTCATTTCTTGGTAAATATACTTCTAAACATGTGTTATTTAAAAAATTAATTGAAGAGGGACACACTTGTTAAAAGTTCATGACAAATAATAATAAAAATAAAACACTGATTTTAAAGTTTCACAATTTTAATTATAGTAAACGGCTACAACGTTGTTTCGTCGCACAGCAACTTCATCAGGTGGATGAATAATGAAGACTTTACATTAGTGCGAGAAATTATATTCTAGACAAACATATTACAAATTTAAGGACAAAAGTGGGGAGTGACAATGGTTGGTTTGATCAATTAACGCTAACCCTAATTTTGTAATTCTAGAAATTTCTAATGATTCTAGGAGATCAAGTTTTTACTTTTATCTTGGATATGAAATATTTTAAAATTATTATTACAAGTATGTTTATATTCTAAATAATGGTTCGCAAATCTAGAATCATTTTTTTATCCCGGTAGCTTCTATTATGTTCGGACACTCTCTGGGCAAAGGATCTTCCATAAGCCATATTACAATCACAAGTTAACTTATATACCAATGTGTTTGATTTTTTGTCTCTTTTGTTCTTATTGTTTTTTTAAAAAACGTTCTTAAGTATTATTAGTTTTGTAAGCTATTTTACCATTAGTGGCTTTTTTAATTAATTTGCTAATTTTGTCTTAAGGTTTACCAATATACATAAGGGTAGAATAATGTACTGAATTTTTGCCAGAAATGTTAGGATAAATTAAAGAACGGGTATGTGTTACTTGTTTGTTTCGCAGGATATTATTGATCATATCTTCAGTATAGTCATTATTTGTAGCAATAGTGTATATTCTATCCAGTGATGTAAGTCGGTAAATTACCCCGTAAATTACCGAATTAATTACCGTAATTTACGGTAAATTACCACATAAAATTTTCGTAAATTACCAACAAAGTAAAACATCATATATATACACGTATGACATTGCACACTCGGTGATATGGGAACTCCATTTCTAGCAGATGTAAAAGCCGTTTATATAACAAGTGAAGTAGCTTTCAAAAGATTTCGGTGTATAAGTTAAACTATATAAAGTTTGTGAATATTCTACTCGTAGTACTGTGCGCTGGGATGGAGCGTAAAGATAAAATAAAAAAAGTTATTTTAACAGCATTTTCAAAATCCACAGAACATTCGAAATTATATTCGTGTAACTTCTGTTCGCAAAGTTATGTTTTAAATGTAACCAGAATGTCCAGTCACTTACAGAATAAGTGCATTCGTTGTCCTCGTAAAATAAAGAATGAAATACAATCAAAATCAAGAGCATTAAGTGTTAAGAAAATTAAAGCAATAAATAAAGGTGAGTAATTTTGATTGATTTCTATGGGGTTTTATGGAAAAATATTTAACACTTTAGAGATTCCCGAAAGAGAAAGTTTTCCGCGAACAGATTTAGAAGACGACGGTGGAGAGACGATTTCAAGCGATTCTCGTCCACAATCTGCTGCAACCACCACAAAAGCCGCTTACAGTAAAAATTTGGATTCTTTGGTGGATGTAATGAATAAATAGAAGAGGAAATTTGGGATCTCTTAGCAACAGCATGCTTTGCTAGTAATACTCCTTTAAATTTAACGGAAGATGTTCATTGGAAAAAATCGTTTAAAAAAAATTAAACCTTCTTTACGATTGCCCACTAGATATCAGTTGTCCAATGCGCTTTTCGATTAAAAAAAACACTCAAATAAATCAGTTAGTTAATGAAAAAATAGCAAAGTCTAAAACAATTGGAATTCAAGTTGATGGGTGGAGTAATATTAGAAATGAATCCATTATAAATATATTAATTACATATCCAGAACCAGTTTTATTTAAAGTAATTGACTGCAAGGAAAATCGCCACGATGCTGCATATCTTTGTTCTTTGCTTAGTTCTGTTATTGACTACTTAGGTATTAATAAAGTTATAAGCATAGTGACTGATAACGCTAGCAATATGAAATCAACTTGGAAATTAATTAGTGATATGTACCCGTCCAATTATTTTACTTGTTATGGATGTTGTGCTCATATTTTGAATTTATTCGCACAAGATATTTTAAAATTAGAAGTATTTGCATGTTTAATTACTGATTGTAAAGTCATAGTAAAAACTATTAAAAAATCGCATATTTTGAATGCTACATTTAAAAATATACAAGATGAACAGCGAGCATTAGAAAACTCAAACACACTAACATCTCTTAAACTACCTGGCCAAACTAGATGGAGCTCTAATATTTTATGTTTAGAAAGCTTAAAAATAAATAAAAAAAAATTAAAAGAATTGGCTATAACAGAAACTATAGCTAATACTTTAAACAAAAGTATAAAAAATAATATTTTAGATGATATGATATCTCATGTTGTTGAATATTTTCAAGACCTGAATGATCAACTGATTGCTGCATGCCCAGTTTCAGAACTAAATGCTGTCTTATCACATTTGAAATCACGGACAGAAATGGTTATAACACCTATGCATTTGGCTGCCAATTTACTAGATCCAAAATTTATAGGCAAAAATCGCAATAATGAGGAATATATCACAACACTGACATATATTAACAAACTATCAACGCATCTAGTTAGTGGATCTGATATAGCAAAAATTATGACTGAGGTTGCTTATTACAAATCGAAAGAAGAATTGTTTTCAAAAGATTTTATATGGCAAGCATTGGAGACAGGCAAATTGAATTCTGTATTATGGTGGAAATCACTTTGTTGTACTACAGCTTTAAGTAAAGTCGCAATAGAAATTTTGAACAGCCCACCAACAACATGTGCGACGGAGAGAAGTTTTTCAATGTTTAGTATTATACACAATAAAAAACGAAATAGATTAACTAATGAAAGAGCTGCTAAGTTGGCATATGTGAATTTAAATTTAAAACTGAAAGAAAATCCGGCACTGAAAGATCTCCCAACAGAAGTTCTGATTCGAATTGCAATACTGAGTCTGAGAGTGATCTGGAAGAGTTATGTAATAAATAATGGTAATAATGATAAATCATTGTTTTGTTCTATTTTCAGAATATTGTTTAATTTTAAAATATGTTAATATTGTACTCTTTATTTTTTTTTCGTTTAATAAAATGTATAAGACTTTTGTTGTTGTTTTGTTGTCGAATTGCAATACTGAGTCTGAGAGTGATCTGGAAGAGTTATGTAATAAATAATGGTAATAATGATAAATCATTGTTTTGTTCTATTTTCAGAATATTGTTTAATTTTAAAATATGTTAATATTGTACTCTTTATTTTTTTTTCGTTTAATAAAATGTATAAGACTTTTTTTTGTTGTAAGGGATTTATTTAAACAATAAAAAAAGTGTGGTAAATTACCATGGTAATTTACTCAAAAAATGGTAAATTACGCGAGAATAAATCTTGGTAAAAAAGAGCAGTAATTTACCACGGTAATTTACCAAAATCATAAATTACGGTAATTTTACATCTCTGATTCTATCTAATTCTGTATTAAAGTTGGTTTTATTAAGTGGCGTATTCACTAGTCTATATATAATTGATTCATAATCGGCTAATTTATGTTTTAAAGGGTGAAAGGAAGAAGAATTTATAGTCGTATCAGTACGTGTAGGCTTGTGATATTTTGCAAATTAAATTTTTTATTTATATTCTGTGTAAGTCTCTGTTTCTAGTGTGAATTTTATATTAGGATATAAAATTCACACTAGAAACACACACTAACGGTTTGATTTTCAATGCGGTTGTTTGAGAGTAACCATGTTTCCACTACTACCGTCGCTTCAGAAATGACTTCAAATTCGCTCCGTATTTACATTTATAACTTCTGCCATACTTCTACCCGACTCCGTTCTATGACTCACACGCCGTCTGGATCAGTGGCGTACGGGACTCTCTTTTCTACTGTGTACCAAGCGGCATAAGATCAGACCTAATATCGCAGTCTCGACGCATTTTCAACGACGCGAACTTCTACAATCGATCGCGATGCGATCAGCGATGTTACTACGGAGAAATCTTCGGCTACTAACGACTTCGATTTCATCGCCTCCAAGGACAGCCACACCAGAATCATCTCAACGCTCTGTTCCCGGATCGGCAATCAGCTCAACGTTCTGTTCCCGATACGTCCTGCGCCGACTTGACATATAGATCCAATTAAGTCAAGGTTTGCGTTCCATAAGATGGCTTGAACTCCGGAGCAAGTGTAATTTGTTTCCCCTTTCTAATATTTTTTTGTCCGTCGATAGTAAGGTTGACCTGCTGAGCTATCGACTTCCTCCAACCTGTTCAGGAGAACAGGCGTTGTCGTAGACACGATAACGACACATTTTTTCTTTTTCTGTTCCCAGGCTTTCATGCCGCTGTTCTTAACACAAAACTTCATACAGGTTTTAAGATATTATGTGGATCCATAAAAATAACCAATATCTAATTATATCATTTGGTGGTTCTCCTAGATCTTCAAACCCTCTTCCAGGTTATCGTCTACCTTTTTGAAACCAAACCTCCGCAATAACCAAAACGAATATATCTAGCACCATTTCTTTGTATTCGTTTAGAGATTTCACAACATTACGCCACCTTATGTAGTTCAACGAAATGACCCATTTCAAAATCGTGTACAGTTTGCAAAAAGACAACATAAAGATTTATTGGTTTCTGGCTAGTTTTTTGTACCATTTCTTAGATATTAATACAAAATTTGATTTAGAAATACATAGTTTTATTTCCTAAAGTATTTTACAATTTCCCGACGTTTTCAAATATATTCTGAAACAGCTTGTGCTTACATCTCGCTACATAACACAACATTATTGCAATTCCTAAGTAAACTAAGCAGCTAAGGATCCGTACGTCTTCTTTAATTAAAACAGTATTCTAGTGTTGATTATTGCAAACTTGAAACGAACTCGAGAGGTGGCAGCACGGAAGTTCTCGCTGAATGTTAATCACAATAAAATGTACACGGTTGCAACCGATGCGTTTGAGAAACGGAAAGTTCCCCGCTTGCTCTATTTCAATTCTGACATTTTAACCGTCATACAATGAACTTAGACTCGTCGCCGACTGGGGAATAGTAAATTATTCATTGCCGTCTCTATGAAATGTTGGGCTCGTGAAACAACGGATACGAAGAGGTATTGTCTGGATACAAAACGAAGCTAATTTTAGAATGCGCAAATCGATGGTGATATAAGATAGAGTCGATTCCTCTATCGATACGCCGCTATTCCACAATCCGATGCCGTTTAATAATATGATAGACACTTCAAAACATGCTAGTAAATAAGTATATTCAGGGAAAATGATGGTATCTGTTGTGAGTTTTCATACAGGAGGGTGATGATCGCTCGAAAATATTTCGCGATTGTACGAATGTGTATAAAGCCAACCGTAAAGTAACTCTTATAAACGATTGTTGGGTAACTATCAATGAAAGTAATCGGGGCGTGAATGAGATAGGTACAGTATTGATTCGGTTTGAAAGTACTACTGCCTCTACTACAATGTGGTAGTGTATATTTTGAGAGACACCAAAAAGAGTAATCTAGCTGCATACAAGGTGTAACAAAACTATCACGTAATGGCTTTAAAAAAATATTTTGTTTGTTGATGTCGTAGTGTATTTTTCTCTATTGGTTAGTGTTTTTTTGTCTACATAAAGAAGAATGGAAAGTAATAATAACTCAATTTAATTCAATTTATTGATGCTATGTGTACAAATATTATACTTACACAAGTCAACAAACAAAATAATAATTACAGATATGGTAAAAATTTAGACATTAACACACATTTAACTACGGGACATTATTACATATTAAAAACTTCTCTTTTATAGAAAGCTCGACCGAGGAGAAACTATATTAATTCATTTTTAAAACTGTTTAGGGGTTGGTTTCTCAAAAGGGGCAAGACTTTGTTAAAAAAAATTAACAGCCCAATAACCCGGACCACTTAGACATCTTTCCAGGCGCCAATACTTAGCAGTTATGTCCCCGTTATGTCTGGTGTTGTATTTACGTATGTCACTGTATGTGGAGTATCCGTCCATGTGATTCTTCAAGGAGATAAGGTTTTCGAGGACAAACACAGAGGGCAAGGTTAAGATCCTTTGATTTATAAAAGCCTGCCGACAATCAGTTTGGTAAACAAACCTAAAATTATCCTGACTGCCTTTCTTTGCAAACGAAACACTCCCACACCCTCAGTAGAATGGCCCCAAAGTAAAGCCGCATACATAATATGTGGATGGCATAAGGTAAAATAGGCACTCCTCAGCACAGACCTAGATGCACTACTCGCCAAGCCTCTCAGAAGGAAGGCACCCGAGCTGGGGCCCCCCAATCAATAAAAGTCATGCAATGTGTTCATAAGGGCTCTACATCACCAAAGAAAGCAATTAAGCAATATTATGCGAGAAAAGTGATGGCCACAGTTTTCTGGGACGCGTAGGGGATTCTCCTGATTAAGTACATGCCAAAAGGGGAGTATAATAATGTCTACCAAAACATAATTAAGAAACTGAACATAACTATACGCACAAAGACCTCACGATTTTGATCAGGAAACTCTGCTTCTGCGTGACAACTGCATGGTGCATATGCACGAATAGTTCAAGGAGTAATCAATGAATGCTGCTTCAAGGAATTACAACATCCACCCTACAGGCCCGACCTCGCCCTCTGTGACTATTATCTTTTTCCAAAACTCAAAAACCACTTACGAATGCGACGATTTCTATCGAATGAAGACGTGAAAAACACTGTAAGATCGTATTTTGCAGAATTACCAGAAAAACTCTTTTTCGAAGACATAGCGTTATTAAGGGTACCTTGGACTAAGTGTGTTAGTGTTAATGATTATTATGTTGAAAAACCAAATTTTGTTCGTTTTCTAACTTGTTTCATTCATACCTAACTAGATAACATAAAAAGCCCCCCTTGTAATATCTATGGAGAAGCTGCTGTTTCTCAAAAAAGAGATGAATGGTAGATACAGCAACGCATACGGGGCTAATAAGAATACATTTATTTATATATACAGTGCGTGTCTGATCCCCCCCCCCCACCATTATCAATTAAACCAGTATAAAAAGACTGACTTTATGACCATGGATCATTTTAAAATTTTGACAGATGGCGGTGTAGGCTGCAGAAAATTAAATTTTTTAGTGGCAAAAGGGGTCGAATGACTCCTTATTTAAAAGGCATTTGGAAAATCTATCCAAACTTTGCGTTTTTTTTAATATCCGTTATTTGTTAAAAAAAAGCGCCAAATATGACGGATAAGATAATTACATCTTTTGAACAGTATTTGGAATGAATTGGACAGAATAAAAGAAACAGAAGAAATAATGTTTTTAATAAAATAAATAAACAATTAAGTTAAACTTTTTAACAAAGCAAATAAAACAAAAACTACTAAAATTAAAAAAAAACAGAAAAACTCCTAAATTCTATTCAAAATATATACAGGCTGTCCAGAAACTCTCCTGACAAACGAAGACAGGAGATTCCTCAGATAATTTTAAGACAATTTAACCCAATTCACCCTAGTCCGAAAATGCTTCCTAAGGGAGCTAGAGCTCTTTGAAGATGGCGCCTTGTAATTAGTTTTTTTTTAATATCTCCCGAACGCTTCTATTTAGAAAAACAAAAACTGGTATGCTTATTTATCCTCCAGAGATAAATCGATTCCATCAATTGCGAATTTCTAGTCCCGGTCATAGGCGTCCGTTTTGGGTAGGTTAACGGTTATTTTAACGCATAACTTTTTTGTCTTTAACTTTTAAGCATTTGTGACACTAGATTATTAAATTTTCAGGTATTCTAGTACTAAAAGCTACTCTTACTTTAAGTCGGTAGGATACACCGTTTTCTAGAAAAGCGATTTGAAAATTTTTCGTTTTTTCGTCATTAAAATTCAATTTATTATTTTTTGCACTAGTTCGCTCTGAAATGCCAACAGAAATAAAACCTACGTTTTTAATTGTCAAATTGTTGTCAGTTCGCGAAGTTTATCTTTTAATTTTTTACTTTGTAGCATTCAAACACAACGATTTCAATTTAAAAAAAAATGGTTTTTACTAATGAAGAATACGCCGATATGCATTTAGTTTATGGCGAAATGAGGTGTAACGCTCGAGCAGCGCAATGTAGATACGCTGAAAAATTTCCCAATCGTCAGCATCCCACTCACTCAACATTTACAGCTCTTCATAAACGATTAAGAGAAACAGGTTCAGTGGTCCCAAAAAAAATCAAACAGGTAGACATAATGATGTAAGAGCAGAACATGAAGATGTTATTTTAATGGAAGTTCAGGAAAATCCAGAAATTAGCGTTCGAAGACTATCTGCCATGTACCCCACAATTTCAAAATCTTCCGTAGGAAATATCTTACACAAAGAAAATTTATATCCTTTTCATTTTACAAAGGTGCAAGCACTGCTAGAAGGAGATTTTCCTGCTCGTGTAGAATTCGCTAGATGGTTACAAAATCAGATAAATCAAGATGAAGATTTTTTCAGGTACATTTTGTTTGGTGACGAAGCTGCATTCTCAAAAAATGGAATTTTTAATGTACATAATGCACACTATTATTCGTAGGTTGGTGACAATCCCCACGTTGTTCAAGAATTTAAGCATCAGCATAGGTTTAGCATAAACGTCTGGATTGAAGTAGTTGACGATTATCTACTTGAACCTGTGGAATTACCTGCTCGTTTAAATGGTGTTGATTACTTACATTTCCTGCAAAATATTTTACCTGATTTGTTAGATGAGGTGCGTTTAAACGTTCGGCAAAACTTATGGTTTCTACAGGACGGCTGCCCGGCCCACTTTAGCAGGAATGTACTAGACTTTCTAGATAATAACTACGAAGACCATTGGATTGGAAGAGGCGGTCCAGTTGCTTGGCCAGCAAGGTCGCCGGATTTGAATCCTTGCGATTATTGTGTTTGGGGGTACATGAAAGCATTTGTTTATTCCGTTCCGATACAAAATCGAGCACAACTCTGGCTAAGGATACAAGATGCTTGCAACGAATTTAGAAATAACTTTGGAATTTTTGCAAGAATTCGGCGTTCTCTAAGCAAAAGGGTAAATTTATGCATAGAGACTAATGGTCATCACATCGAGCATCTTTTGTAACTATCTACCTTTGATACTTGTTCTTTTTTTGTTAGTTTCGTTCCATTGTAATAAATACTTTGTTTTTAAAAACTTTCAGCTAAAATTTTGTTTCAAATTGATTTTTGCTTCTTTTCCCAAACTTTTTTTACGAATTGTGTGCTACATTTATTGAAACAAAAGATGATTTATTAAATTAATTTTCATCCATGCCTTGATAGTCCTAGCCAACTTCGTTGCTAAAAATAAGTAGGTACATAATAAATTGAATTTTAATGACGAAAAAACGAAAAATTTTCAAATCGATTTTTCTAGAAAACGGTGTATCCTACCGACTTAACGTAAGAGTACCTTTTAGTACTAGAATACCTGAACATTTAATAATCTAGTGTCACAAGTGTTTAAAAGTTAAAGACAAAAAAGTTATGCGTTAAAATAACCGTTTACCTACCCAAAACGGACGCCTATGACCGGTACTAGAAATTCGCAATTGATGGAATCGATTCATCTCTGGAGGATAAATAAGCATACCAGTTTTTGTTTTTCTAAATAGAAGCGTTCGGGAGATATTAAAAAAAATAATTACAAGGCGCCATCTTCAAAGAGCTCTAGCTCCCTTAGGAAGCATTTTCGGACTAAGGTGAATTGGATTAAATTGTCTTAAAATTATCTGAGGAATCTCCGGTCTTCATTTGTCAGGAGAGTTTCTGGACACCCTGTATATATTTTGAATCATAGCTTAAAAACGAATCTTGTAATTTTGAAAAAAAATATATTTTTGAATAGATCTATCAAATACCTTTCAAATGAGGAGTCATTCAAAGAAAATTTTGTTAATTTTTGTTTATAATCATAAATATCTTTGCGTCTGAACTTGCGGTATGCTAGAATCAATAGTCAATAAATGCACAGAATCAGGAATATTCCCAAATGAATTGAAGAAATCTATTATTAGATTAATATACAAGAAATGTGAAATTACAAAACTAGAAAACTACAGACTGATATCTATATTGACACATTTCTCAAAAATATTTTAAAAAATATGTTTAAACGTATAATGGATTTCTTTTTGGAACATGATATATTCAGTGAATACGAGAATAGCTACATCACAGGCAGAGATCTATGATCAGAGCTGCTTATCAAGTCATACATGGGATAATTGACAGTCTGAATCATTATGAGCATAAAATTGCTATCTTCATGGACCTTAGTGAGGCCTTTGACTGTGCTGAGTAGTGTGTGTTGTATGACAAATTGGAAAGAGTTGGAATATACATCGCTTGCAATTGATACTGTCCTATCTAGGTAATAGAAAGTAGTGCGTAGTCGATAAAAGTGCGGGTGTTGCTTCTGATTGGGGCACGCTGAAAAAGGGAGGAGCCCCAGGGCTCTGTCCTGGGTCCTTTATTGTTTTTAATATATGTGAATGATATCCCTCGCAAGACTAAACATAAAACGATATTGTACGTTGATGATACATCGGTAATTATAAAAACTAAAAAAAATGCAGCATACAATGGAACACTATTGTTTAGGACTGTTTTCCATGGTTTTACAGAAAGAAGCTGAAGCTGAGTAATGAAAAAATCTGTGTTGATCTTTGGCTATTTCAAGAAGGACCCAATAAAAATTATTTATGGAGTTCAACATCAAAATATGGAACATTTGGAACAGTCAATTTCTTGGGATTGTGGATGGATCCTCAATTGAATTGGAAGAAGCATACGGACGACTCGGCGGTAAAGACATCATCATTTAATTACGCATTACGTATCATAGCAGGATCTATGAATCAGTCGGCAAGTCTATCTGCATATTATGCTTATGTGTAACAAAGACATAGTTACAAGTTAGAGATAAGAATAGTTACGTTGTCGGGCTTATATGTTATTAAGCGCGAGAAGTATGTGAAGGAGAACTATAATTTCAAAGAACAAGAATTACATCATTACGAGGCCAGAGGTATGGTATGTTCACCTTTGGTGCCTCTACAAACAACAAAAAGTATTCTGGAAAAGAGTTGTATCACTCAAATAATAAGAATAGACTTCACATATAAAATATTTACCTCAAAAAAGACAAGGAACTGTATTGTTTGAGATGATCACCGAAGAAGCTTTCTATAGCATATATGAGTATTTTAATTATAGATTTGGACGCATATGAATGTGCGTAATTTGCGTGAATGTAATATTTGACAAATCCAACACTATGTATGAATTAATGAATAAATAGCTTTTATTATTATTATTATTATTATCTATACTAAACTACAGATATAATAAAATATCAAACACAAAAGAGTATTAACAAAACGCTTTTTCTTCTGATAAATTGTACGTTCTATTAGAATTAAAAATAATTCTTTTTCAGCAATATATATGTCATTTAGAATTTTTTTTTCCAATACCTGCCTCCAAAGTACAGAAATAACACACAAAGACATATTTTTTCCAACGGGAAAACCTCGTTTCCGCAAATAATAACCGAGCTTACTATTAAAACTTTTCTTCCTAAACTATCGCACAAAGAAACATTATGGTTTTTGTTTCATTAGGGTCTGCTGCAGCAGGAGGGGGGACTGGGGAGGACATAATCTTTTCGCATTTGTCAAAAAGTGCTAAAGTAGAACCTCAATTAAACCTTAACAATAACAGATCTATTACTACAGCACTTTTTCTATAGCAGAAAAGAGAAAAGTGACATCCAAAGCACACTCCGGATAATTTTTCTTCTGTTACAGACCAGACAGGTCTCTATGTCACTGTCATATACACACACGTATATGGGAAGGCAGACTGAATGGAGACCGGAACAAGAGAACCGCACATTTTTTTTTTTTTTGTAAACAAATGAGTATATATTTCTTATCTACGGTAATAATGCGGGCACGCAAAATACACGCAGACGTATTATTTGTATACATTTTAAGCATTTTAATTTTGTTAATTTATAGGATTTTAGCTAACTTTAATGAGACCACCGAAAATGTTTTAATTTTGCTGTTTTATTTAATATACCTACCGGGTGGTGCAATAGTGTGTCGGCGGAGTTTAGTGTGAAAACTAATAACGCTGCAGCAATGAGACTTTACGTACGTATGTAGTATGCGACTGTGCATTTTCTAATTTTATTTACAAATATACAGGGTGTTCCAAATTTTCGCAACCACATTCAACTTTTTTATTTTAAATACATTGCTTAACTTTCTAGATATTATAATGATAGCCATTCAAATTATCTTTGCAATGATATATGGATATGTGCACATCAGACTGTTCGTTTTGATTTTATTGATAATATTGTTAAAATCTTGACAGTTGCAGCATCTAACATTTTAAGCTTTAGTCTGTAAATGGGTAGAATGCCTCACGTAACTCTTGTGTTACTAATTTATGGACTAACACGTTATTTGTTTTGAGGTTGAACAAAGTGAATAAATATACAGGGTGTTAAATATGTCGTGTCTAAGTTATCGATCTTTATTGGTTATTTTCTCGTTTTTTTTGAAATCTAACCTGTAATATTTTTATAAGTCAGCATATTCCTTGTAAAATCGCCTTTAAAATGGTACCAATAACATAGTACTTATTTCTAGTATTTTCAAAGTTATAACCCTTTAATGGGATATACTCATGTTTATAACATGCAAAATGCGGGGCATCTAATAGTTGGTTGGCCATGAAAATAAAACAAAGTAATTTTAACAAACACCTGTTTTTTAAATGCTTTATCATTAGTTTTAGAAATACATTTTGAAAATTTTCGATAATAAAACAATCTTAATTTAAAATGTGTTCAAATATATTTCCATTCTGCTCTACACATGCTCTCAACCGTCTCTGTATCGACAGACTTACATTCTCAGCTAAGTTATTCTAACTTAATTGAAGAAAAGCGTTTCTTATTCGTTGCTGCATGTTCTCTGCCGTTGTAGGAGGTGTTGCGTAAACAATGTTTTTTACAGTTGGCCACAGAAAGAAATCACAAGGTGTGAGATCTGGTGATCGTGGTGACCAGCTTATCAAACTTCCTCTCCCAATCCACTTATTGGTGAATACCCTATCTAAATGTGCTCTTGCAGCAGCACCATAATGTGCTGGTGCACCATCATGTTGGTACCACAATCTCCTGATGAGGTTATCTGGGAGGCCTTCTAATAGCAATGGTAAATTATTTTGTAGGAAATTTGTGTAGATGGACCAATAATAGTGTTTCCTATGATGCCTCCCCATGTGTTAACACTCCATTTGTGTTAATATAAAATGGGCTGAACAAAATGTGGGTTTGTAGTGTCATAATAATGGGTATTTTTTCTGTTTGTTGTTCCACAATTAGCAAATGTTGCTTCATCTGTGAAAAGCACATGATCTAGAAAAGTTATATCGTGTCGTAATTGTAAAAGTAGCCATTCACAGTACACTAGTCTCCTTTCAGAGTCCGTTTGTAATAAGCCTTGATGATTTTGAATTTTGTAAGGGTGAAACTTATGTTTTTTTAAAATCCTTTTTACAGCAGTGACTTCTATCCCGTGTTGTTTCGAAATTATCCTTGTAGATACGTGCGGATTTTCCACAATGGACTGGACGACTATCACTTCATTATCTTCTGTAATCATAGTCTTACTTCTTTCATGTTCGACGTAATTCACTGAACCCGTTCGAAGAAACCTTATTAACAAATTTTCAAACGTTTTACTATCCGGTGCTCTTCGGTCGGGATATTCCATCGCATATGTTCTTGATGCTAAAAATGGATTTCTGTTGCTAGCGCCAAGAGCAAATACCATGTCTATGAGCTCCTCTTTCGAAAAATTCATTTTAAAGCAAAAACAACAATAAACTATTATGGTATCTAAATGAGAAATAATGTCAATAAAGCGATATAACTGATAACAAGGTAAATACAACACGTAACAACTACTAACAAACAAACGGAAATTAATAATTCACTAGCCGAACTTAATTTATAACAAGAAAACGCAATTACAGAAAAGAGAAAATACAGAAAACGACTTTTTACGGACTTTTGAAGTAGAGATTTGACGTTTGGTTGTACAGCCATTTTTTTTTAAACCAAGGCGAACCAACTATTAGATGCCCCACATATTGCATATTATAAACATGAGTATATCCCATTAAAGGGTTATAACTTTGAAAATACTAGAAATAAGTAGTATGTTATTGGTACCATTTTAAAGTCGATTTTACAAGGAATATGCTGACTTATAAAAATATTACAGGTTAGATTTCAAAAAAAACGAGAAAATAACCAATAAAGATCGATAACTTAGACACGACATATTTAACACCCTGTATATTTATTCACTTTGTTCAACCTCAAAACAAATAACGTGTTAGTCCATAAATTAGAAACACAAGAGTTACGTGAGGCATTCTACCCAATTACAGACTACAGCTTAAAATGTTAGATGCTGCAACTGTCAAGATTTTAACAATATTATCAATAAAATCAAAACGAACAGTCTGAAGTGCACATATCCATATATCATTGCAAAGATAATTTGAATGGCTATCATTATAATATCCAGAAAGTATAGCAATGTATTTAAAATAAAAAAGTTGAATATGGTTGCGAAAATTTGGAACACCCTGTATATTTGTAAATAAAATTAGAAAATTCACAGTCGCATACTACATACGTACGTAAAGTCTCATTGCTGCAGCGTTATTAGTTTTCACACTAAGCTCCGCCGACACACTATTGCACCACCCGGTATAAGATAATACTTTAAAAGTTGCCAGTGTAGTACATTTCCATACTTACAATAAAATTAGCATCAAATAGATTCTATGTAAATGTAAAAATGAGTGACTATTATAAATAGTAACTCTTACTTATAAGGTAAGGTTAGACAAAGCGCTTTGTTTGCAGTAAGCTCCACCAAGAAAGACGAAGAGATGAGATTATAAATTAGATAAATTATGACTTTTTTAATTTTTAACGTGTTGTTGACGTAAACTGACGAGAAAAAATCGTCAAACTCCTACAATTAGTTGAAAATATATTCGAGTGTTTGGAAAATGAACGTTCTACGTTTAGTAAAGTAATTTTCAGAAACTTAAGGTCGCTCTTATCACTTTCACATATTTGGTTTTCAGTTAATCACACTTCTATACCTTGCGATTTTTATTTATAATAGTAGTAGTTTGTTTAATATTCAAAGAGTGAGAACGCATTTTTTTTATTGGCTCTGAAAATACTTCAGTGTCGATAAGTAAAATATTGTTCGTTATTATTGAGACATACATAAAATTGTGATGATGAAAACTATCAGTGAAATGCATCGATGAATCAAATCAACGATTAATAATTTGTCAAGTGGGTCAACATACATAAAAACAACAAAAATATGTCATACAATAAGTGCTATGTTTGCCGAGTTGAATATAGAATGACAGAAAGAACGGTAAAGTGTTTCATATGTGAAAAAGAAAGACATGGGAAATGCATGCAGTCAGTGATAAAACAGCTAGGAAATTAAGTGAAACGGATATAATTACATATACAGTAGAGTCGCGATAAGGTGAACACCCCATAAGAAGAACAGTTCGGTAAGGTGAACAAATAAATTTTTATACACAGTATTCTATAAGGTGAACAACAGCCAACTCAATAAGATGAACCAGTTACATATTGTAGATTTGTACTCCTATATTTAGTAGCGAGTGCGCGCACTTGGATGACTCGATCGGGAAACACGCTAATTATATTAGTACAACGTGTTTGTGATTGAACGCCTGCATTCTACTCGTGTATTTTGTTGAGTTATTGTGTACTTAGTAAAGTGTACTAAGAACAATGAAGACTTTAACATTAAGTGCGAAAGGTGAAATAATAAAACAACTTAATGATGGTAGAAGTGTAAGTTCGCTTTCACGTGAATATGGAGTTGCCAAATCCACTATATGTGGCATTAGAAAAAATCAACAAAAAATTCTAAAAGCTCTGTCAAATACATTTGTCGGAATTAGTAAACGTCAAACAATGAAACGAGCAGAAAATCCCATGGAAACTGCTTTGTATAGATGGTTTCTGAAACAACGAAGTAAAAACTTACCGATTTCTGGTGCAATGCTAAAAGAAAAGGCGAAACAACTGCACGAGACCTTTGAAGAAAATACAACTTTTGCTAGTAGTCAAGGCTGGTTGCAGAATTTTAAGAAGAGATAGAATTGATGAATTGGGCATTTCACGTGATCAAATATACAGCGCCAATGAAACCGGCTTATTTTGGAAACTGCTGCCTGATAAAACATTCGTGGCTTCAGATGAAAAAATTGCTCCGGGTCGAAAAACTGAAAAAGCAAGAGTGACATTTGTCGCATGTACTAATGTTTAGGGACGACATAAGTTGAAACCTTTCGTAATTGGAACTGAACCCCCGAAGTTTCAGAAATTATGTATTGTCAGTAGACTATGACCACTCTAAAAATGCGTGGATGACTACCGAAATTTTTAGAAATTGGTTTCACAAATCTTTTGTGCCACAGGTAAAATGTTCCTCATTCTGTTTATTTATTTTTGCTTTAATACAAATTAATGAACTTGTAGGTGAGAAAATTTTTGAAGCAAAAACATTTAGATGAAAAAGCTATTCTTCTTATTGATAATGCCCCTTCCCATCCTTCAGAAGATCAATTAAAAAATGACGATGGAAAAATAATAACACTGTTTTCCCCTCCCAATGTCACGCCATTACTGCAACCAATGGATCAAAACGTTATCAGACTTACCAAGTTATATTGTAGAAGTTCTCTTTTATCAACAATAATAAGATATGATTCAGATGATGTCAAGGGCCTCGTAAAAAATTTGACTTTAAAAGATGCTATATTGAATTTACTGAACGCCTGGGAAAAAGTTTCAATGGAAACCATTGTCAAATGTTGGAAACTTGTTTTAGAGTTTGATGAGCCGGATGAAGATGACATTCCATTAAGTACCTTAAGAGAAAGATATCACCCACGTGAAATAAACAGTGTTGTTCAACAGACACTTGGAATGTTGCATATGATAGCTCCAAATGTAAGTCACTTCATGTTTTTGTATTCATGTAAAAAAAGTCCATCTCCAAAACTGCATTTCAGGTAAATTACACTGCTACATAAGTTTTGGATTGGAATGAAGATCTACAAGCAGATACACAAGACAATAATTTTGAACAAATTAGCAGTGAGGAGGACAACGTGGTTACAGAAACTCCAGTTATTATTCCATCACATTCGGAAGCCTGTAAAGCATTTGATACGTGGCTGATGTGGGCAGAAAGAAATATTCATAATATTAACGATATTTTGGTGCTTAAACGGTTACAAGAAGCAGCTATACTACGAAGTACACAATATAAAACGAAACAAACAAAATTAACTTCTTTCTTCAATACAGTCTACTAGTCGTAAGTATGATATGTATACATATAATAGACAATTGTGCATTACATGGTTAATAGGTTATATCCATATAATACTTAAACACTTGAAATATACATAGTATGTATAATATAATTTATATTTTGTTGTCGTTTTTTAAACAACCTCATTAAAGTGAACACCTTCGATAAAATGAACTGGACTTGTCTGAATTAGTTCACCTTATCGCGACTCTACTGTATATGCGATATCTGTCGTGACATAAAAGTTAGTCAAAAAATGAATGAAACGGATCAAAAACTTAATGATTGCCTCCAAACTATATCAGAACAAAACCTGTTGATTCAAAAAATATTAGAGTCTATCTCTAACACCAAAATACAGCAGAAAAAGACACTATATAATAATCTGTTAAAAAAGAAACATGATATAGTAATTGTTAAGCCTAAAACAGATGATCAAAAATCACATGAAACAAACACGCATACTGGAAATAAAGTAGTTCCAAGTAAATTAGCAGTTGGAATTGGAGCAATAAAAGCTATTGGAGAAGGTGATACCGCTATTAACTGTAATGATAGTAATCCTAAAGAAATATTGAGAGGAAAAGTCATAACGAAAATTGGAATTTTGTGGTGCCTAAACCGAAATTAAGAAATCCGAAAATAATTATTACTGGTGTTGAAGAAAACGTTATTGACGAAAACAAAATGAAAATGGTTAGATGCCATTATTAGACAAAATAAATTAGCACATGTAAACAAGGACGTCTCACCTAAAATTAAAATAGAGAAAAAATAAGAAAAAGAAAAACTATGGAAATATTATATTATCTGATCAACATGAAAATTTTGCCAAAGAATGAAAAACACGGAAATATTGTGGTAATTGTGCTGGTTGGTTTTAAATTTTAAAACACAAGGTTTAATAATGTTAAAGTCTTTTCCGTAATATAATAATAATAATAATCTTTATTATATATATTAGTATGTCAATGTGAAATTCTGCTGTTGTGTAGCAAATATTATCTAGTAAATGTACTCTCATTTTTTTTGAAGTAGTTAAAAGGTAGGTTTTTTTTTATGATTGAGGCAATTTACTGAATGGTTATCCACCCATTTGTTTTTCAACCTTATGTGCGGAACCACCAGTTGTTGGTTTGATCGTGTTTGATGTTCATATCTAACGCTGCCATACTGATAACGGTAAAGATGGTTTGGTAGTTGTTAAAATTTCCAAATTCAGGTAAGATGTGATATTTGCGGAAGATGAGTTTATAGGAAGTCGTGTTTGGGATATTTTCGACAATGTGAATGATTTTTCTCTGTATGTATGTATTTGTATTCTGTTAAGGTGCAAAAACCTTCCATATATAGAATTTCGCTTCTAATTTTTCAGTATGTGCACGCCAGGTTTGAAACGGATCTAAATGAATTCCTACAAATTTCATCTATAAAGCTGACTCTATTTTCTTGTTAGAGGTGAAATGTATTTCAATTGTTTTTCGAATGTATATGGTAAGTGTATTTGCAGCAAATCATTCCTTAGCCTTTTGCTTTGAAGTTTGTAGGTCCTCGTCTTTCTTCAGTACGACTGTGGTATTATCTGCATATAGAATTTTTTGACATATCAAAGCCATTGGTAGATTATTTATATAAATTAAGAACAGCAAGGGGCCAATAATCCATCCCCGAGCTATTCTTGTGCTGATTTGCTTTATGCTCCAATATTACTACCACTGCTGCTAACTAATTTGTATAGTTTTTTTGAACAGCTTTTTATAAGCTCCACTAAAGCCATAAAATTCGAGTTTAGACAGAGGCATTGTGAGGCATATACAATGAATGCCTTCGAAAATTCGAAAAATAGGACTTTCGTATCATTTCCATATTGTAAGCCATCTACCATTGTTGTAAGCAGCTCTCGCAGTAATCTTGAGAAGACCGGCAGAACTGTAATCAGCCTGGAGAGAGAGAGAGAGAGAGAGAGAGAGGGAGGGAGGGAGGGAGGGAGGGAGAGGGAGGGAGATCAGCTGATTTAACTTTAGGCACTTTTAGTTTATTAGAGAATATTCCTGTTATTATGCATATATTGATTATGTATTCAAAAAAAAGCTACCATAGCTGGTATTATAAATTTTAGAGTTTCTGTATCGATAGCGTAATAATTTTTCGTACTTTTAATTTTTAACTGAGATGTTATGTTTGTTATATCTTCTAAGTGTTATCAAGTGGACTTTGTTGTAGTCCTTACATAAAACGGCGATAATTAAATTTAAAAAATTATAACTTCGATACTACCCTCCTTTCTCAAACACATTGTATAACTGAAATAGTTTTCGGAAGTCCAAAGAAAAATAACAACATTTTTTGATGATTTCGCGAAGTGTTTAATGTTGATCTCTAAGGAAGAAATTTATATAAGTTAAAATAACAGACTTTACGGAAAATAAAAAATACTTATGTCATAAAGGCATTTGCGACAAATAACCACGTGGATGCACAGCACATTTGTTCGGGGGGGGGGGTGACGAAATGTCACGTGTAACTGGATACTTTGACTATATTGAACATCTACGTCACAGCAATAGATGTTTACGGTCACATATACTATCATAAAGCCATTATCCTTTAAAATGATATTTAATATATTTACACACGATTAACAAATTTCAAAATTGAGGGAATTGCGTCTGTACAAAAATATCGAATCTTTTAACCTAGAATCAACGTTATTGCGTAATATATAATATTACGACATTTTTGTAAAGTGACGGATGAAAGTTTGTTACAGGCTGCCATAAACTTATTTATAGTTTTACTAAATTGTCCCAACAATCACGTAACACACACTAATTTTATTTTAAAGCTTGAACGATAATACCTGCCTGATCTCGATTTACTACTTTACACAAGACGTGTCTGCCAGGCGAAATTAAAACGTTTCTCCATTTCTAACTCTCGTACGATATGTTGATGAGAAGGCCACCACTTTCCTACGTACCGTATAAGAGGCGTAACTCACGAATAAAACTGAACAGAACCGTTCTGCTCCGGTCCTTGGGGTTCCGGAATCGAATCCCGATGCGGTCATTTACGGGTATTGCCTTTAAAAATACCCCCGGAAACATACGGTAATGGCTGACGGAGCCGGTCTGAACGTCTAAAAGTTTCTCCGGGCTTCCGGTCCCCAATAAATGAGAGAATTTATGTTTAATACCTTTAACAATTTCCAGAGCAACGTTCGGAAAATCATTGTTCCCGAAGATTCGGACCCTTAATATTCGTAATAAAAAGGTTGATTGACATCAGAAGCGGGCCGTTTCGATTATGCTGTATTTTTTTTGTTATTTTTTTTTCTACCCGTGTCCGTAATTTGACAGGCTGACTGACGTGGTTGGAGTGCGTTTTTTCCGGGGCTTTCTTTTTTTTTCCGCCGGCGTTTCAATACTGATAACTTTATATGAAGTGAGTTGTTCTGTTCGACCCGCCTGTTTAATTCATCACCACTGGAATTGTTCTGCAGAATGGAAAAGAGAAAATAATGTGTATTCTATAAATAAAAATTGGAAAGTTTAAATTGAAAAGTTTCTGTTACATTTGTATCTGTGTTGTTGAGTATCTCTTAGTGTGACTAAATTCTCAAATATAAAAAAATAAATATGAGATATACCAAATTTCGCATATAAATTTTACATAGAATATCTGGACTTCAGAACCAAAGCTTTTTAAGTTCAGTTTCCTAAATTGTCCGGGAGAACCATTTTAAAGTTTTAATCATGAATTTTGTACAAGTGTGTTGTTACGTCCATCTTGCGCGGTCTGAAATGAGTTGTTTGTATCTATTTTTAATTGATTTAAGACTACTTTGGAGCCCTGTCTTCCAGAAACGTTAAGTTTTTAAGTGCAAAAGTTTGCCATGATACTTCGAATTGTAATGTTTTTATTTAAACCGATTAGATTTAAAAATACGAATTATAATAACTCCTTTGAGTGTAGTAAATAATATAATTTATAAATTCGCTCCGCTTTTGTCGTGGGTAGGGATAGTGTCATTGTGTTAAGTAAGAATTTTTGTTTTAGTCTCATTATTTGGCCGATATTAGTTGTGCTAGAAAAATTTCTTTCAAAAAGTTTTGGTTAATGAATTGTGTTATTTAAACGTTATATGTTAACGGATTAGCTCTATTATAGTAAAAAGGAGATCAGGACATATCTACATAATCTTAGGTACGGCATACTACAAAACAAGGTTTGCTGTGAAAGTACGGCAGTTGATAAAAAAAAAACGTGATACGTGGATCCATAATATCTTACCAGCTCTATTAGCGTCTTATGATGATAATGACATCTTCAGTGCAGACGAAACTGGTCTCCTTTTTAAGTGTATACCAGATCAAATGTTAGCATTTAAAAATGAGAATTGCCACGGAGGCAAACTCAGCAAGGAAAGGGCGACCTGTTTACTGGCGACAAACATGACTGGTACCGAAAAATTAAAGACTTTTATAATAAGAAAATGTGCGTTTTCGAGGAGTCACGCACTTGTCTATTACTTATAAGAGTAATAAGAAGACATGGAAGACCGCCTACTATTTTGAAACATGGCTTTTGGAATTGGAATTGGAAGTATTTTTTAAGTCACAACAAGAAAGTTTTGCTCATTATTGATAACTGTCGTGCACATCCCCAATTCAGTCACAAATTAAAATCTATAAAATTAGAATTCTTTCCACCGAACATGACATCCAAACTTCAGCTTCTCGATTAAGACATTATAAAATATTTTAAGTTCGATTACAGACGCAAAATCTTGTAGAATAAGTTGGACAGTTTTGAAAGCCATCTTTCCATTCCTAAAAGTGATCTTGTTGATTGCATTAATATTGTAACCACAGTGTGGAACATTGATGTTACTCTTAAAACAATTCAAAATTATTTTAGACAAGCAGGTTTTGGATTGCACTAGATTTATGATGAAGAGGTTGAAATGCCATTATCAGACGATAAAGTTTTAGTTTTAGATACACAGATTTTACCTGTGAATATGTATGAAAACAGTAAAAAATTGATTTAAAGAATTTGTTACTTAAATTTCATGAAAATGTGTACACTTTCAGGCATAAGCAAACTGTTATTGCTTATTTTGTGCATTAGATACAATGTATTAACACACTTCGTGCTGAACGCGGATAATTAATTCAGTTTTACTTTCTTATACGTAGTATAAGGAAGTATTGTGATCAATTTTCAATCTCGAGATTTTTGCAGATGTCCACGTTTTGAAGTCCCCTGATACCAAAAAAGTGGTTTTTAAAAAATGTCTGTGTGAGTGTGTGTCTGTGCCTGTGTATGTGTGTGTGACCACGATAGCGATCTCTTGAGTTCTGATTAGATTTTCAGTAAAATCGGCAGACCGGAAATAGTAGTTTACTTCAGTGAAAAAATTGAATTTTGACAATATTTCGTCAACTACTATGTTTAAACAAATTTATAAAGAATTCATATGTACTCAAAATTAAATTTTAGAATAATTTGATTAAAAAAGTGTTTCGAAATTCGTACCGGAAGTAGGTCTTTTACTCTTATCGAAAATCACTTTTTTGCGAATATTTCGCAAGCCATGCTTTTTAGACAAGTACGTTACGAGTATAAAAGTATTTACAACTTCATTTTCAATACCTTTTGTATAAAAAAAATTCAAAATTCGGACCGGAAGTAACACGTTTACTCGTATCGAATTTTTTTGCAAGTATGTCGTAAATTATGCATTCTATATATATTTGTCAAGAGTACAAACGTATTTAGAACTGGATTTGGAATATTCTTGTATAAATGAAATTCGGAACGGAAGTAACACTTGTACTCTTAGCGAGTAACATTTTTTCAAAAATCTCGCGCATTCTATAGAGATTTATTAAGAGAATAGAAGTATTTAGAATAGGATTTTGAATATTTATTGTATAAAAAATTCTTAAAATTTGAAATTGAAGTAACACATTTACACGTTTATTTTTCTAAGATAAAAGTATTTAAAACAATTCAGAACAACTTCTGTATAATTTGAAACGCTCATACAATGACGTGTGGTGACCACACCTCATTTTTTTATTTTATAGACAATTGAAGACCTCATATGTATAAACCATTTTTTGACGGTAGAAAGTGTTAGATTAGTTGTTGCACAGGCGTAGAAAATGTTAGTAATAACTAGATTTACGATCCTCAGGTGGGACTGCGTACTCTCCCAGAATTAACATCATCTATTTTTTAGGCTTATTTTAAACAGATCCTTCAAAACCTTATTATTTATTCAATAAAATTTTATTATTGTATTTAGGTTATTTAATTTTTAAAACCCTTTACATCCACCTCCTAATGCCCTAACAATATAGCACTGAAGCATTATGCAGCGTTCTGTTCAACTGAGGTCATTACTGTCAATCGTAACAATCTGAGGCATTTACTTATGTTTGTCAATAAAATTTAGCTTGTGCATCATTTCAAACCTCCAAATTACTAACGACTGCATTTTGCTGTTCGTTTTCAAAAACCTTGTAAAGATTAAAAAAATTCTCGACCGATTATTTATGTGTGATGAGCCCCACAATCAACTGACAGCTGTAGGTTTGAGGGCAATTTTCTATTTTTCAAAACCTACAGTAATAATTTATTATCGAAATGTTTGAACTTTGGTAATCGTTATTACATAATACGACTTGAATTTTTTTATATTTCTTTCAGAATAGCAGGGTATATTTCAAACATTTATATTCTGTAAGCTTCAATTTCGAGTTAGATCTCGCTTTTATGATAAGAAAACAATTCTATTAGGGCCAGAATTTCATGGACGGCTTCTTTTATTTTAACATATGAATGTAAGGCGCAAAAAGCATAAATGAAAAGAATTTCATTCAGAAAGTTTTTCTATTTCTGAACAGTTGTTATTGATATAACTATGTTTTTTCAAGTTGTATTATTTTTGTCGCGTCTTCTTTTAATAAGATTATCTTTTCGAGTATTTCTGTATACCAAAAGTTGAAAGAGAGTACTGTAATTACAAAAATATTTATATAAATATATAAATTGTTTACTGAAATATATAAGAAATGTATTAAAAGTGTCAATAATCTTAGTGTAGGGGTATGATTCAAAATTAATTAATAACAAATTGACAATTTAAAAGCTACTTGTCATCTAAAAAGCTTCAATAACTAACATAGACAGAATGTAAATGCCAATGTGTAAAATATGTGAAAATGTGAACAATTAAGCTTATAACAGTGGTTACTACGTATGCAGTGATATTAAAAGGCCTAGATTAATCATATGCAATGCATTTAACCCCACTATAAAAATAACATCGACGCAAATGTTGTAATTAAAAGAGTAAATGTAAAACTTGGAGGAGTAGAGCTCCCGTATACAAGCCATGTGGGTCAATTAGAAAGCTTACGTCCAATTTCAACATACAAATAATACTGAAATGTGTCAAAAATATAATATAGAAGTGTGTAAATAACACATGAAAGTGTTAAATATGTACTACTAACAGTAGTAACCACAAACATATACGCAATGTGTAAAACAGAACAATTGCTACTCTTTATGCTGTTTTATTAAACGGTCTTCATCTATCATAGACGTGCATTTAATTCCACTACAGAGTGTGTAGTGAAATTACATTCCAAAACAAAGCAGATAATAAACGAAACAATTTGAGGTTAAGGCATAGTAAGACTTTTATAGAACAATATCAAGTGGTGTTTAATTTTAAAAACGATAGGTAAAACATATATATTCATTAATTATGCAAACATTTCACCTGTCCTAATTATGCAAAACTTAACTTTTGCTTAGGTTTTCATATCAAGAGTGCAAACTATTGAAGTATAACCGGCAACAGATGTTATATTCAAATGTGATATACTCGTATTAGTCACAGAGCCATCTATTTACCTGTTTTTAAATTACAAAGCCGTGGCTGACTATTTCGAACTGCCATATCCCCCTGACTTATCCATATACAGCAATAACATATTTTAAATCATATCCAAATAACTAAATTAATTCTTGATTTAGTTGGACGCCATTGTTTTTCGTTAAACACTTTTTATTGTTACTATGATTTCTGTTGGGCAGCAGAAATATATCTTTATCACAATAAACATTCCACAGATGCCGATTTTGAGACCGTAGTAGTTATTTGTGACATTTAGTTGTCGACATAATATTTACATTGTTGATTGTTAATTTAAAATGTAAGTAAAAGTAAATGATAATTTCCCATTTAAAGAACTTGCCGACATGCAACTTGCTTATGGTGCAGCATCTAAGACGTCCTGGCGGTGGTGGTCGTCCAAAAACAGATCGTACGCTTCAATTTGAAGAAAAAGTTCTACACCGTGTGGACAACTAATCTACAAGTGTTCGTGCAATTTTACACCACATAAGAACCTCGAAGTCGACGGCACACTCTTTCCTTCATGACCAATTTCTTTATTTGCAACGTGTACAAGCTTTAAATACTGAAGATTATCCGCTTCGATTATTTTTTTGCCAATGGCTTTTGGGTCACACCGATCCTGATTTCAGGAGCGTGGTATTGTTTTCTGATGAGGCATGTTAGTCACGCGATGATTTTTTTTAGTAATAGAAACAGTCACATTTGGCATGCTGAAAATTCTCATGCTATAATCTCTAGAAGACATCAGCAACAACTAGGTGTTAATATGTGGGGTGGTATTTTTGGAGAGAATCTAATAGTTCAGTTGATGTGTGTTCGTTTGAACGCAAATATTTGTCTGAATTTTCTGCAAAATATTTTGCCTCAATTATTGAAAAATGTTCGTTTAAACATTAGAAATAACACGAGGTTTCGACAAGACGGGGGCACCTCCACATTTTGGTTTAAACGTGCGTGGTTATCTTGACCAGCAATTTCCCTGCAAATGGATTGGAAGAGGAGGTTCCGTTGCCTTGCTCGCGCGTTCTGCTGATCTCAACCCCCTGGATTTTTTCCTTTGGGGTTATCTGAAATCGTTAGTTTACGAAACACGTATTCCTAAAGAAGAAAATCTTCTAGCAAGAATAATGGCTGGTTGTACACAGAAGCTATTCCCGGATTATTCCATAGGGTCCGCGAGTCAATGAACCAACGATGCAATCTTTGTATTAAAGCTAATGGTTGACATTTTCAACCATTTTTGTAAGCCATCATGTATTTGTTAATAAAACAAATGCTAACATAACAAAAACTGATTTATTAATGTCTCCCTAAACTTTTTTTTTGTGAAATAATACCAATTTTTTTTTCTATTTTATGCTAATATGGATCATTTGCGGACATATGTTTATTAAACAAAAAAGGTTTGTTTTGATGTATGCAATAGCCCCTTAAAGTTTGTCGGAATGTTTTTGGGACACCCTGTATAAGTTTGGTTTCCAATAATTAGATTAAACATTCTATACACTACTCTGAGACAGATAATTAAACTCATCTGGTTTTAATAAAAACTCGATTTTAGTCTAGAAGACGCATAGGTTGTAAAGTTATTCCTAAAATAGATTTCTAATCCTATTTGAATGGAGATCAACATTCAACTACTCAAAAAAAAAATAGCTTTAGTAAGAGAGGTATTTTACATAGTAATTTTCAACTGTAATGTTTTGAACAAAGTCGACCTTTCAAAAGTTTCACGGAAGCTTCTATAACTGTAATTCTTTTGAAATTCAAAAACAATTATGCGAATCGATAATGGACGACAGTAAACTACAAAGGTATAAGTTATACGGTACTTTGAGGTAATGCATCGCATCGAAACTTTTCTTACTTGTATAATAGCGTGTTCAGATCTCATTTGGTGTTAGCAAGTGTGATCTCCATCAATGCGTTTCCCCTTCAAACTATTACCAAGAGAGGGACTTCGTTATAGCAGAGATGAGAGTATTTCGATTACAGTCTCACTTGGACTAAACTTTAGTTATTGTGTTGGTAACTTTTATCTTTCGAAGAGTAATTTACCTTTCAATTTAGAAAATTATGTAAATTTGTACTTTTACATTAAGTGTTTTACTTTATTTAAATTTTATACTTTATTTAATTATTTATCTACTTATATATTCATTGAATGAAATAACCAACATGAGATATCCCATGAAGATACCTGAAAGATATACAAATTTAAATATGGTTCCACAAAAAAACATCCCACTATAAACTAATACGTATTCAAAACTAATTCGATGGATACAGATTTAAAAAATGAGGTGTGGCCACTACACGACTTTCTTATACGTATGAAAGTGTTACTTCCGGTCCGAATTTTGAAATTTCGTTTATACAAAAAATATTCCATATCCAACTCTAAATACTTTTGTACTCTTGATAAATATATATAGAATGCATAACTTACGACATATTTGCAAAAAATCGCTATTCGATAAGAGTAAAAGTGGTACTTCCGGTCTGAATTTTGAAATTTTTTTTATATAAAAGATATTGAAAATTATGTTTTAAATATTTTTATACTCGTAGCGTACTTGTCTTAAAAGCATGACTTGCGAGGTATTCGCAAAAAACTGATTTTCGATAAGAGTAAAAGGCCTAGTTCCGGTTGGAATTTCGAAAAACCTTTTTAAGACAATTTGTTTCAAACTTAATTCTAAGTACATATGAATTCTTTATAAATTTGTTTAAACTTAGTAATTGACGAAATATTTGCAAATTTCGATTTTTTCACCGAAGTAAACTACTACTTCCGGTCTGCCGATTTTGCTCAAAATCTAACCAGTTCTCAAGAGACAGATTATACACGTAAATACAAAATTTGGAATTGATATCTACAGCGGTTTGACCGCTATCGTGGTCACACACAGAGAGAGAGAGAGAGAGAGAGAGAGAGAGAGAGAGAGAGAGAGAGAGAGAGAGAGAGACATTTTTTAAAAACCACTTTTTTGGTATCAGGGGACCTCAAAACGTGGACAGCTGCAAAAATCTCGAGGTCGAAAATTTTCATCATCACAATACTTCCTTATGCTACGTATAAGAAAGTAAAAATTGTTTTTTAATTTGCGAAATATTGTGTGGCATTAGTGAAGAAAAGAAGAGGATTATCAACCGACAATTGGAAGGCATAGCAAATACAATATATTAGTATAGTAAAAGTGCCACTTCCGGTCCGAATTTTGAAATTTCATGTACACAAAAAATATTGCAAATTCAATTCTAAATACTTTTGTACTCTTAATAAATATATATAGAATGCATAATTTACGACATATCTGCAAAAAATCGATATTCGGTAAGAGTAAAAGTGGTACTTCCGGTCCGAATTTTGAAATGTTTTTTATACAAAAGATATTGGAAACTATGTTTTAAATACACGTACGTACCTGTCTAAAAAGCTTGACTTGCGAAATATTCGCAAAAAACCGATTTTCGATTAGAGTAAAAGACCTACTTCCGGTAGGAATTTCGAAAAACTTTTTAAATAAAATTGTTCTCAATTTTAATTTCAAGTACATATGAATTCTTTATAAATTTGTATAAAGTTAGTATTTGACGAAATATTGGCAAAATTCGATTTTTTCACTGAAGTAAACTGCTACTTCCGGTCTACCGATTTTACTGAAAAACTACTCAGATCTCAAGAGGGATATTATACACGTAAATACAAAATTTGGAATTGATATCTGCTGCGGTTTGACCGCTATCGTGGTCACACACACACAGACAGACAGACAGACACACACACAGAGAGACATTTTTTAAAAAACACTTTTTTGGTATCAGGGGACCTCAAAACGTGGACATCTGCAAAAATCTCGAGGTCGAAAATTTTCATCATCACAATACTTCCTTATACTACGTATAAGAAAGTAAAAATTGTTTTTTAATTTGCGAAATATTGTGTGGCATTAGTGAAGAAAAGAAGAGGATTATCAACCGACAATTGGAAGGCATAGCAAATACAATATATTAACGAAAACAGAAAAAAGTTAATTGATTTCGCAATGGAAAATAGAATGATTATTAAAAGTTCATACTTTGCCGACTCGTTGAATATACATAGTCTACATAAACTTAAAAAAATTGTGTTAAATTTCTTGTTATACATTTATTGTCTCCGTTTTTCATGCAATTAAAATCATCTGCCTTGCTCACAGCGATTCGTATCGAATTCCTTGTAATCGTTAAACTGAGAAACACTTTCAAAGTTGTTGACTGCATAACTTTAATTAATCCAAAAATTCAATTTCATTTGGTATTCTTTCGTCCTGTTTTTAATTGCGCTTGAATTGGTAGAGCGTTCCATTGCTTTCAAGACGCCTTTGAAATGATTAATTCTATCGGAAATATTCACAGACGCGTTTCTGAACACAAACAGCTGCAATTATTTACTTGCTATTCTATTTCGTCTAATAGCAATATAGTAATGATTTTACTTATTATTCATCTAACAGAATGAATTCAAGATTGGGTATTCATTAATTCAATTAAGAGATAATGAATTATGGCTATATAATACAAATATAATGTTAATATGCATATTACAGAATATTTATGTTGGACGAATGATATGTTGTTCTAAATAACACGCACTGAAATGTTGAGATAAACTCTAAATTCACGTAGTGAAATGATACCTACTACACCATAATATTTCTCTCATTCTTAACCATCTTTAGCAAAAGATTACCATGTTTTAGAAATAGGCAAAAATCATCAAATACAATAACGTTAATGTAATCAACCCTGTAGGCTTTATCATAAAACGTAATAATATGCCTTACGTTTCCATATTTTATAAGCACAATGTGAATCTTTGGAATCACCCCCCCCCCCCCCCCCCCGGCTTCACAAAATGTTGTTTTATAACAGGGTCCTTTAATTTGCACTTAATAAATAAAAATAGCCCTTAAGACATACCATATACGATAACCGACTTATAGGCAAGCTGTTTCTATTCAAATTCACATGTTTTTATATAAAATATATTTTGAAATAGTAGGGAAAGTACGGCTATGATGGCACCGTGGGTATGATGGCACATGACGATTTTCTATGATATCTCGATTACTATGGTTGCAAAGTAGGCAGTCATCAATACATTAGTGTGGTAGCGTCTTATCTGTGTATTTACAGCTAAATTACTTGGGTATTTCTCGTACAATATCCAAAATTTAACTTAGCAAGTATGTAAAATTTTTATTATGGTTTTACTAAAGCACGTTTTTTTTTGATTCAATAAGTAGAAACATACAAATTGTATTGATTGAAATATAAATGTACATTGTAACATCAAATTAAGGCCGGTAGTTACTTCGTACGTTACAATACATGTGCCACACGTTCCCACAAAGACGTGTCTTTCACTTCGGGCATACGTTTACTATGTCTATGATGGCATCTTACCAATATGCAGATGTTGTTTATAAGTACGATTCGTATCGAATCGATATTAATGTTTTAATGTTGATACACAAAAACACTAAAACACCTTACCACACTAAAGCACAAAAATGGCTAAATACGTATTTCAACAACTAAGTTGTCATCATCAGTAGCACTGATTAAAAATCGCGCTGTCTACACACCGTAGCGTACAGAGCAACACTGACTATTTAGCTTGCTTTAGTGTGGTAAGGTGTTTTAGTGTTTTTGTGTAGTTTCAAGCCACAGACTCCAAGTTTAGTTTGTTAATGTTGATAGAAATTATAATTTTCTATTTGTTATAGCAAAACGACATAAATAACAAGCAAGAAAAATCTTTCAAAATCCAGCAATGGCCAGCTGATAATATGGGAGAAGCTATAGATGTTATAAATTCGAAAAATATGAAAAGGAAACTTGCTTCGAAGCCATTTAATATTCCAACAAGAACACTTCGGCGAAGGGTTTCGGATAGTAAAAAGGTGCTAAAAGGTAATGATGTAGGATTTTTGGGAGGTAGATTACCTATCTTTAATAAAGAAAGAGAACAATAAATAGTTGACCATATAAAATGTTAGAACTAAGTTTCTTTGGATTAACGTGTACTGTTGTGAGAAAATTAGCTTTTCAACTTGCTGAAAAGCTTAGTCTAAAACATAACTTTAATAGCATAAAAGAATTAGCTGGGTGGGACTGGGTTCGTAGCTTTCTAAAGAGAAATCCTTCCAAAAGTCTCCGAATTCCTGAAGCAACCTCTCTTGCACGAGCTCAAGCATTCAATAGACCAAATATCAAAGCATATTTTGATAATTTGACAAAAGTAGTTGAAGAATACAAATTTACGCCTGAACAAATTTTTAACATGGACTAATCTGGATTGTCCACTGCCTAATCTCATTCTGAAAAAATTTTTGCCTTCAAAGGAAAGAATCAAGTAGGCTCATTAACTGCTGCTGAAAGAGGTCAGCATTTCACGGTAGTTTGTGGTATGACTGCGATAGGAAATATCTGCTTAGGTCAGAAAAACTTATCAGAATCTTCTGTGTTTGAAGTACGTATCGTGCCATCAATAAAGATTCCACTGACTTCATCAAATGCGACTGATTTTATACAAGAATTATCACCAGTCCTTCAAATGGATTCAATATTGAAACAGAGAAAACGCAAAAGATCAGATGCGCAAGGTGTTTTGAATAAAACACCCACTATTGAACTACTAAAACTCAAGGAAGCAGACCAAAAAGCAAAAGAACTGAGAAAGTACGCAAGAAAAATTAAGAAAAGGGTTGAATTCGATGTTGATAGTTATAAAAATCTGGATCCAAAAGTACCACAATTTCAAGATGATTCTGATGATGAAAATCCTGCTTGCATTAATTTTTTTATCTATTGTAAATAATTAGTATCTACCTATGCCATCATTACCATATATGGTGCGCCATCATTACATTATATATGATGGCACACTTGGCAATAAAACCAAAATATATATTTTATAGAAATGTATTATTTTGGAATAGCTTAGATTGGTTATTTATGAAACTACTTCCTATTCTTTGAATTTTGCCATGGTCAAATATCTATTGCGGTTTAAATGAACATAGTTACGCATATTTATAAAAAAGGATGCCATCATGGCTGTACTTCCCCTACCAAAACAATGCTCATAAAAGTGCTGAAATGACAAGACAAAGGAACGTAACTAATCCAGTTTTCATGTTCTAATTCTCGTTGAAAATCCGGAACGTTGCATTCCAAAATTATGCATATAGTATGTCGCACTAAAAATACAATTAAGTTTCCTATCTATGCAAGCATTAATGTGGAAGGCGGATGAAAGAGAAACAAAGACAGAGGGTGACGCTTCAGTTTTGGATATAAAACAACATTTTTAATACGTTGTTAAGATACCAATAAATCATTAGAACAAACACAGCAAGAGTAGTTATTCTTACAGTTCTGCCTAAACAGCATCTCGTACAAATACTACCACAATACGAGTTATTTTCTTCAAAGTTATATTTTTAGAGGTAATAAAAACCTTTATTTAAACATTAAGTGTTATGTAATATTGGTCGGAAGAAATCAGGAAACATGTAAGAGTTTAAATCCACCACCAGTTCCATTATAGAATAATGAAACAAATCGAGCTTACAACCTTCTGGCAGTCAATTCGGTAACCATTATTTAACATTGGAACACCAGTAATTCTACTCAGCCTAGCGGTGCTAAGATGTCTCAGCGTGCATTTAAGTTAAAGAAGTGCAGGGAAAAAAGGAAAGAAAATGAAGATAGTATAACTCAAGATAAGCTGGTTTAGTGATTTAGCATTCCTTACAGATTTTACTCCAATATTATATCATTTAAATTTAGAATTACAAGCTAAAAACACTAATGCTATAAGATGATTGGCAACAAAATAAGCATTTATTAAAATATGGCGGGTAACCTACAAAAACATACAAATATTAATTATAAGATTAAAAATACGTTGCGGAAATCGAAAATATAATTCAAAATTTTAAAGAAATTAAAAAAATTGTAGAATTTCCTTAAAAAAAAAGATTTAAGTATGAAAAGCATTTCAAACATGTATGGAACATAATGTAACAGTTAGAAATACCTGTTGTCATTCAGTAACAATCATTGTTGCCGGTGTGGCAAGTATCATGTGTGGTAATTGAGGTTATTTAGAACAGCTATATTCATGCGGTTGTTTTTGTAATTTGACAAGCCTATAAATGTAAAGCAGATCCATTTTAGCTTCCTTTTTAAAAGCGAGCCTCATAAGATCTAGGGTAAGTTTTATTGTTAATATCATTTAACTATAATCTCAAGGCATCGTATTTGCTAATAATGTTAAGCAATGTATCATCTCGTAATTAATTGTAATTTTCCAAGCGCTATATGTGACGCTTGTAGAAAGACGCCAAAGAAGAGGTTCGTTCAGAAGAATAGAAGTTTATGTTGGTTCACCGTTCTCTAACACTCTGTAGAAGGGAAAATATTTTCAAATTGTGCAAGTTATGGTTTTATACAATTTTTATATTAAAATCTTTGAGGTATATACATTAATAAGTACGAAAAATGAACTTTGCCGTTTGCCGCTTCGCTGGAACAGCCATATATAACTTTGTGCCGCACTGTATATATAGGTACTTGATTCTATAAAAAAAATATCATATTACTCACGCTATACGGACGCGCTGTCAGGAATTAGTTTCTTGAAGGGCGCTTTCGGTTATTTTATTAACAAGGCGTTAAATGTTAACAAGTTCGTCACCAGCAAGGCACAACTGATTTACATATAAATTCACCTCGGTGCGTCCCTTCATATCGTCCGCATTTTTCGAACAGAGTAACTTGATATTTTATTCTAAAATGTGTTGTTGAATAAATACTGCATTATCCTCTCCTCTTTCTCTTTCTTTCCCTTTCTCTTTCGTTGCTATCCGAGAGTGCTGGGTGATATTATGCAAAGACAAATAAATGCTTGGAGGGTAATGGATATACATATGTAGTGGATACAACTGTATAAACATTGCTGCTACAAGTAATATTATACTCGGTGACAGATTTATGGTTTATGTACTGTCTTCGTATGTAGGTATGCTCAACATAAATATCGCATATATGCATGCATGATATACGTTTGTACAGATATATGTTGGTACATATATGTGTTACAAACCCCGGATATAAATTTAGAATTAATTTAAATAAAAAGTTCCGGGATTTGCAAGTTGATAGAAGAATACATCAAATGCAGGTCAAAGGTAAAACTTGAGACCAACTGAATATACTAATTAATTAAGTGTGAGCTACGCATGTGAAAATAGCAGTAAGAAACGAATATATCAACGGAGTTTCAGATCAAATTAAAACTCAATCAATTCATCGCATTGATTGTTCAGTGCACTGTTGTATTATGAGAAGGAAATGTGGAAAAGAGATGTAATACGTGACATTACTAGCTAACATTGTTGGACAAGAAAAAAATCACGGATTCAAATGAGAAATGTGTTCTCATTGATTTGTTTATGATAATGATTGTATTTAGTGTCGCTAATCTGTTTCTTAATGTAATTCCGTATTCGCTACGGTTATATTTACTTGGAATAAAAACAAAATCCTACAAAGACGACACAAAAGTGTTATATGAAATAAAATCAGAAAAACGTGAGAAAATCAATAGAATTTGTCATTGTTTATACCATGTATAATAAAGTAAACTCAATCATGACAAAATTTAATAATGTTTAATAATTCATTATTAAACATATATAAACATCATTTATTATTTAACTTAACACTTGAAATGTAATAATTTTCTTTGTTTTAAAATTTATGCTGTACCTGTTATAAACTCCACTTTCCATTGATGTAAGGTAAATATATTGATAAACTGCTTAGTTTCTGTAGATCATAGTTGAATACCCTGAATATGTTTACATTTTTGTATTTCCATTTTCTGAGAAATTCCATGTTGTTCAAGAATTATATTAGATGAACACAATTATTTGTGTACTGGTTTCATAATAAAACGTTCTAATATAAGCATTTCCTTTCAGTTACTAATTGCATATGCAGAAAAATAAATTAAAACTACAAGACTGTTTTTGTCTAAAAGTCATTCTATTCAAATATTACAGCCTGTATATCGATTTATTTTTGAATTGCCCGCTAAATTTTGCACAAAAACAGAATAACGTTATTACTTTAAAGGCGACCATTACTGAACTATTGTCATTTTTTGATATGATTTTGCCAACTTTATGTTTTTTATTTGCATAAGATATTTTTGTACTGGAGGAACTCCAAAGAAAGGCGTCATAAATTCTCGACCTGATATACAAAAAAGAAACTTGGAACAATATAAGAATATCTTTTTTTCAATGTAAACTCTAACTTCTATGCATTTCTTACAACGATTAATCAATAATTCGATGCCATTGTAAAAATAATCTGAATTTTGCCGTCAAAATGTTCTATAACAGCTGCTTGCAACTAACTGCCGTCCTTAAAACTACGTCCCCTAACGTCTTTTTTTAAATTAGAATACAAAAGAAAAACCCAAGGAACCACATCCGGACTATACGGTAAATTTTCCAATTCTTGAAAACCACATTCACGGATGGCAGCTTAAAAATGGCGGCAGTATTGAAGGGAGCATTGTCGTGCAATAATTGCACACCTTTAGTCAATTTTCCACGACGTTTTGCACGAATACTGTCCCTTAATTTATGCAATAAAGAAGCATAATATGTACCGTTCACACTTGTATTGCGCTCTCAATCAATCAATTAGCAAAATGCCCCCACAATCCTAGAATATTGTGGCCTTCACCTTTTTCGTTGATTGAACGACTTTCTCCTTTCTGGGACGAGGTTCATCAGGTCGCCGCCATTTCAAGGACTCCCTTTTCGAAAGAGGATCGTAAAACAGAACCATTGTTTCATCCCCTGTGACAATGGACTCCAAAATCGGTTTTTGGTTGTCTCCACATATGTTTAGAAACGACTTCGCACATTCGACTCGACGTTCACGTTGGAGAGCAGAAAGAAGTCGCGGTACCCATTTAGCACTAATTTTATTCATACCCAAATGGTCAAGGAGAATTCGGCAAACACTTGTTTCGGAAATATTTCTTATCACTGCTAATTTCTTCACGATCTTCTAGCACTAAATGTTCAATAACTGAAATTTGTTGAGGCTTTATCACTTCAATTGGTCGACCTGACCGATCAGCATCTTCGTGGGATTCTTGTCCCAAACGGAAGCATTTTTCCCACTTTTTTACAGTTGAATACGAAGGAGATGAATCACCGTAAACGCCGTCTAAATGTTGTTTAATGTGATAAGGTGTATGCCCTTCTTTTGTTAAAAAATTAATAACCGCGCGGTACTCAATTTTCGTTACTTCAGACATTGTCGTTAGTCACGTTGGTTGGCTGGTTACTAAAAACTACTAGGCTTCGAATCTTCATATTTTATAGTGTACACCTCGTGTATGTGCATACATGACGTGACGGAATTTGAACACGTTTGAACCTGTATATGCCTGTCAGGCCGAGAATTTATGGCGCCCACCTCGAAGTATTACTTATTCAAAACCACATAAAGCTAAATATGTGTTTAATGATGAAAATCAATTATTACGAATTCTTATGAAAACAACAGAAAATCCACACGTCAGTACCCCTGAAATAAGTTGTTTGCTGGATATTAGCCAAAGCATGATTGGAAAGGGCTTAAAATAAAATAAATGTCATCCGTAATGAATACATTTTAAATATTAAGTTATACACTCATCATTTTAAAGCTGCAAGAGTTCTGCCAATGGGCAATAACTAAAATTGATGCCCAAGCAATTCTTTTTGATAATGCATTAATCACGGATGAAGCTAACAAAAAAGGAATCTTCATTATCATTCAAATGAAAACCCTTAGTTCACTAATAAATAGACCATCAGCTTAGATGGAGCATAAATGTATGGGAAGCACTCTTGCTAGTCATTTCTTTGATGATAGTATTAACGAGCATGCTTACAACCAATTTCTACAATTTATTTAAATTTATTTAAATTATAGGATGGTGTTTCGTTAAATTAAGAAATGTGCTATGCGGAAACATATTCGACAAATATTTAGAAATATTAGTACTCAACTTCTTATTAATGTCGATTTATCATTTCGGAAGCGTGTTCAAAAAAGTTTAAAAGTGATTTAATATTGATTTGAACACTTGTTGAAATAATTTTTAGCTAATTTAATCTTCATATTTATTGTTATTTTATAATATCTGTTCCACTAATTACACGTCAGAGTTGCCCTCTCTGTACCTACTATAATCAAGTTATTAATTGATTTGGTTTTATAATTTGTTTACTGTGCCATATTCTACAAATTTTATGAAATATATTGCTAGTACAGAGTGTATTGCAAATAAGATATATTCATTTTTATGTCATTTCCCCAATATGTATACATAAAAATCATATCTACAGGCACGTTAAAAAAAAACTATAAGATCATGCTTGTCAGCTGAGAAGCAATTTATTAAGTGTTATCCATTCAATAGTTAATTTCGCGACAAAGCACAAAGTTTAAATAAAAAACATAAAATTGCACAATTATAACAAAAACTGGCAAAAGCTCAGTAATGGTCACTTTTAAAGTATGTAATGTCACATGTTGTTGGTGCGAAAATTAGTAAAATTTAATGTCATGCAGAACCTTTTATCAAGATATCAAAAATTGTGTACATCTAATGCGTCGTTTTCGAGAAATATAATTTTATAAAAACATGGAATTTCTCAGAAAAATGGTATTAAGTGGAAGACTTTAAATTTTTGGCCTATACTGCCTAAATACTTTCTCACTAGGAATTATACGGGGAATACAAATTGTAATAATATACAGGTGTTTCATTTAAAATACTATTACTATGGTCAGCCACCAAGTTATGGAACACTCTGAATAATAGAAAATAAAGTGAAAAGGTGCTCCTAATAAGTGACTATCACAGGAAAGTTACGGCTTCGAAATATCTTTTCTCATAAAGTGACAATTCGCCTTTCCCAGGGAAATGACCCCACCTATAGATTTTACACACTACAAAAATATTTTAAAATTTTACAATACAAAACAGAAAAGTGTTTAAACTATTTATTAACTTTTTATCTTATTATATATCTTGCAAAATAGATTTTTTATTTTCACATTGGTCCATGTTTCTTTACATGTCACTTTGAAATAGACTACGGAATAAGATGTAAGGTATCGTTACATTGGGCATCAAATTTCGATCATTGTCACACGATACGGTGTTATATCCGCCGTATCTTTTAAAACCCGCCTGAATAAACAAAACCTTCGACCAGTTCCACAACGCCACGGCTCTCGAACACGCACTGCATCACTATCAGCCTCTAATAATCTCTCTTCACTAACGCCTAAAGAAACACACGTTGTTGATTCAGTACTTCGGCAATTGAAAGAACGCGAGGAGAGATATGTATGTGTGGCAGGAGTCTTAGTCGGTACGAATAGAGTATTATTTTCATACTCTTTGTTTAGACTGATTCCGGGATACTATTTATAAGTGGTCTGCCTACCGTTGTTATTACAGGCATATGTACAAAGTCAATATGTACATTATCCATGGATATATAAGTATGATTATACATGAAATTTGGCGTTCGTTTTCAATAAGAACGCCTTTCTAGATTCCCACACGTTTGAACTAAACATTGTCCAGTCTAACGCATTCTAAACTAACAATTCCACATTATTAAGATAACTGGATGATTATTATTTTATTGATAGAATCATTATTTGCTCAGAAAATATTAAATTGTTATACTCGTACAATAGTAGGTACCATCTATTCAGGATAGTTCAAATGATGGGATGCTTGTAGAATAATTGTACTCAATGTAAATTTATACTAACTATAATACGTTAACATAACATTTTCACGATTAGTCGATAAGGTGTTACATTTTTAAATGTAAACGGCTTGTTCTTTATATTTGAAGGTTCGTGTGTTATTCCGAAATCTCAATTTTTAGTTTTAAATTTTGCTTTGCTTATCTAATTAGCTATTTATTTACTTTCCTTTTGAAAAATGACGCACCATCTACCGGATATGAGAAATTACTTTACAAAAATAAATTAGCAATTACAAATTACTTTTGGCATTAGTAGTTGTTCAAATTGCTAAAAAAATCGTGAAGTCTGTAATTTGTGTTTTAATTTCTTTAGTTAAAAATGTCTTTTCCCAATTAAAAATTACTTAGTCAGAACCCAACTAACAATAATTCTGCACATTATAACTAAATTGTTTTATAGTTATTTTTTATTATATCAAAATTGCCGTTTTTATTATATTAAAGTGTTCCCTGTTGCGAATTGGCTTTCGGAAACAATATTGCAATATTAAAATGTGTTGAGGAAGTTCTCTTAACACAAATATAAATATATTTTATAAATGTTTCTTAAAGTTTTAGTGAAGACAGAAAACCAGATCCTTATACAACTTTATTGATTCTTATAAGTGGTTTTATCTTTTTAAGCGTTGTGTAAGCACTTTTACATAAAATTAGTGAAACATTTATACAACATTCTAACTGTGTATTATGATTTTATTAAGCACTGATAAAATCTAATTTTTCATAAAAATTTAATTTTTATTGCCATTTAGAATTCTAATGAATATAATAGTTGCCCAGATCTACCATTCACCACGAATATATTTATTTTTGTTCTTCCTTATCGGCATATAGGGTAATTCAAGGAGAGATGGCTCACCTTTTTTGTTTTTCACTTTTTTTGAAACCTGAATAAAAAAAGTTGTGTGATTAAAAAAAACATCTTTATTATATATAAGCTAACGATACAATGTTATAAAATGGATATAATACTAATATTAATGAAAAAAGAGCAACATTCTATTTTAGTCAAGTGAACCACCTCTCCTTCGGCATCAAGGTGAGATGGCTCTATTGTTTAGAATTAAAGCGGATAGTAGACGTAGAAGGTTTTGGCCCATATGTTTGGCAAAAATTGTCAAACGCTGAGCATGATTCATGAAACCATTTTTTGCAATTAATACATTGTATCCAGTCATCTGATTTTCGAGTTTCTGCATAAAGTTCGCCTCAACCAAGGCAACTAACAGCACTGTCTTCGTCGAAATTATCTGATGACTCGTCATGAAGGGACATATTTTCAGAATCGTCTTCATCAGATGATGAGATATGTCTACGATTCTTCTTTGGCGATTTAACCTTAGATAAAGATCGTCTAACTTTTTTTGTTGTTTTAGTATTTGAATTTCCTCTTTTACTCTTCAGTGTTTCTGTTTTTTGTTTGGCTTTTTGGCTTGACTTTGCTTTTTCCTTTTGTGCTTTAATGTCTTCGTTATCAGTTAAGACAGTGGCAAGTTGTTTACTTCTCTTTCTAACTGAAGATAGTGCATTGGAAATAATAGGGATGGGGGATATTTCGTCCAGCAATTTTCCAGGTGTTGTTTCGTGAGCACGAGTGTTTGAACCGTCAAGATCATTTTTTTCTAATTCCATCATTTCAAAGCCGTCTTCAGCTGTGATATGACTGCGACCGGCTTGTTCAGTAGTGCTCATAGGTGTTTGCTCATGTGGATTGCTCTGTAGTGCTGCACCTTCAGTTAAATAAGCGTAATTCGGAATAGCAGAAGGATTGAATGGCGCAATACCAGTAGCTGCAAAAGCTGAGGTTGCATTATCAACAGTTGCTGAGTCTTTCCACGCTGCCGCCAGTAATTTTCCAAATTGAAGTCTTGTGATCTTTCGTCCAGGATTATTTTTTATGTACAGATTACAGGCGTTATAATAATGTAACTTCAGGGATTTAAAGACACATCTGTCAAGGGGCTGCAAAAATTGAGTAGTGTGGCTTGGAAGGCAAAGTAATATTATGTCGTTTTCAGAGCAGTATTCTAACATTTCAATGTTGCTGCAGTGTGATGAGTGCCCATCAAGGATGAGTAACACACTTCCAGAAGGTTTCCGTGGAACAAACTGCTCTCGAAGCCATTTGAAGAAAATGAAGTTGTTTACATAGGACGATTTTTCTGACATGTAAACAAGCGATCCTGGAGGCATGCCGTCTTCAAACTTTTTCTTTTTATTTTTTCCTTTCATTACGCAGGTTGGCGGTATGAAAACACCTTCTGCATTTGCACAACATATCACACTTATGGTTTCCCCTTTCTCTCCAGACGTAATAACTGCAATATTTTTTGTTCCTTTTTTAGCTATCACGTAACCTGGTCGATTATTAAGTTGCAAGCCTGTCTCGTCTATATTGAAAATATGACCAGGTTTATTTCGAAGATCATTTTCATCCAGAACAGCTTCCAGCACATGGAAGTAATTCTGAACATCAGTTCTATTCATTCCTTGAGCACGATTAATCGACACCCCTTCTGATTTACGAACAGCAAGATCGGGATTTTGTCGTAAAAACGACTGTAGCCACGGAAAGCCTGCCGTTCTTCTGTCTCTATTAAAGGTATGTTTAATTTTAAGTTGTTCAGCTACTTCAAAGGCCATTGAACGGACATCGTCTCTTGTCGGCGCAAAACCATACTTTTGTAACTTACATATGTGGGCCACAATCTTTCGTTCTATTTCCACACCTAACACAGAACTTGGTCCAAGGGCTTTTTTTCTTGTGTCATTTCTATCTCTTCTTCGACGTAGTGTTGTAGATGGTACGTTAACATTACGAGCGGCTTCATTCACTCCCATTCGATTTTCTTTTATGGCACGAATTGCTTTCTCTAAATTATCTTCCGACCAAGTGGCTCTGTCGCAACTTCCTTTTCTTTTATATAGAGTAGGCATGCTTCCTGAAACCCAATAAATATTTCACAAACGAGAAACTAACTAAAAACAATATGCGCCATCTCTCCTTTACATAAGTTAAGCCATCTCACCTAACCGTATGAGAATAGATGGCTCATTAAACAATAACTGAACCGTTTGAAATTTGCAAAAAATTGTACGTTAGGAAGGTAATGTAAACTCCGCTTACCTGGTTAATATGAAAAGCGCCTTCCCAAATAGATAATTTGTTACTTTCTGATCGCAACAATCTATGTCACTAAAAACTTTGGAGGCAACCAAAACAAACAACAACACCGATCATTTGTTGACGCACTGCTATAAAAGTAAGCTTTGTATACCGTAACAAGCAGTCACGTTTACACCGTTGGTAATGTAGAACAGTAGCATTACCTTTGTAGTTTCGCATATACACGATTGCGCCATCTCACCTCGTGGGCCATCTCTCCTCGACTTCCCCTAATAAATTTCTATGGTATTTTTGAAATTGTTTATTTAATTGATATATTGTTCGTTTCTTGTTTCCAAATTCATTTTACTCCTTTTTAATTATCGTTGGGAATTGGCAGTCACGGGTATATTGGCAGAATTTATATGTTCTCAATACTAAATTTAGTAGAGTATCTTTTCATATTCGGTTCCAATTTTTCTTTTGTGGAAAATTAAAGTGACCTATAAACATTAGTGGATTCAAAGCACCTCCTACTTTTATTCAGTGTTTATTGGCAAAGACCTGGTATTTTAAGATATACGTTTTCACTTTATTATTTGTACTTCTCTATAGATTCTTCTCTCTCAATCATATCATGTCCATTCAATTTTTTTTAACTTCAATATTTTACAATTTATCAAATTTATCCCTAACTTTAAACTCGCACTGTATATGTGTGTATACAATTCATGTTTCATGTTCTTGATAATATTATCTTATCAACAAACTTTGCAACAATAAAATTAACTGAAATTAAAATTAAAATTAATAATGACCAAATTATAAGGATATTGCGCGAACTCTTTAATCAACACCAATATTTAATATCGCATTACCTTTAGAAAGCAAAAAAAAACTTGATTGAATATACGACGACCTCTTTGGAAGGAAGAGTACCTAATAATTATCTCAACACATATATCACTTTTTCTAAATATAACTGTCTGTAAATCTACACTCTCAAATTACGTACTTTTAAAAACTCATTAAATAAAAATCAAGCAGGACCAATATAGGTAAATTACATCAAAAAAATCAATCACTATGTCAAATCTATTGACAAAATAATTACTAGTGATGGTTCCCTTGTTCCAATATACCTTGCTTTTTAATAACTGGTTACTTGTTTAGATAACTACAGAAAATTAGAGTGTTTTATTGATATGTTTTATTTACTGTTTATGTTGTCGAGTTTGTTACATTTTTAATGAATAATTAATAGTTCAGTGTGTTTTATACTGCATACAGAAATTTTTTATTGTGAAATGTAACTTGGAATTAAATGTTAACTATATAACCTACAAAAATAATTTCTGGACTATCATGATAATATGACATTTTTCGTAATTATCTTTTAACGTTTGTTGTAATAATCATAATTATATAAATTGGTCAACTATAATACTTGCCTTCTACAGAGAATTCCCAAGTACTAAATTAAAATCTAGATACAGAATGTAGTATTTAATAACTTTTTATATCGTTTTCAATTTAATAACTGACGCTCATGTAAAAGCATTTTAGTAGCGGAAGCTATATTTTTAAATACACATAGAAAACTATCTAATTCGATAGAACAGATTTGTGAAATAAAAGATAATATCAAAGTTAATATGAAAAAAATTATTTGTTTATTTTAGTTATAAGAATGTTCCTAGTACGAACAGATCTATCTATCTACTTATGGAAAAGTTGTTTTAAAACTTTTTGGTTCTTATAGCAGCTTTTTCCTTCAGATATGTTGTTGTGTAGACAGACATATGTGTTACATACCAATAAAAAAAATTCGGAATGTTGATATTTCGGTTAGCACTTACAACTAATTGTTTTGGGAATTAATTTTTAATTAATTAATTATTAATTAATAATTACTTTTTTTTCAAACGTTTTTGAAACTTCACATTGCTCAAAATATAAACTATTATCTTGCTCATAGGCTTCTACAGTTTTATTATTGTCGACGTTTTGTCTAGTATTTTAAGGGACATCTTCAGATGTTCTAGTAGTGCGATAACCTGTCTGTTTCAGGTTTTTCTTTAATAATTTTGATCCTACATGAGACCTACTTTAAACCTTTATTAATAAAGTGATCTTCGTGAATATTTTCAGAGCATAACTGTCAGACCTTCAGTCGTTTAACATGCTGGGGAACTTGATTAAATCAGATTTCTAATGCTGCTGCTTTAATGCTGGCGAATTCTTTCAATGCTGCTTCGGTATGAAACTGGATGTAACCGGAATCTTGGAACTTCTTGGCGTCTATTTTCGAATTGCCATTTAAACAATTATCTTTCGCCTCGGAATTGTGGAATTGTGATGGTGTTTCTCTGTACTTAATTTACGGTAAAACATAACTTAATTCAATCACTGTCTAAGATTTTCACAGATAATTTTTGTAGAAATTAGGTTTGACAATTCAAAATTATTTTTTTCAGATTGGCAAATTTTGTGTACCTACTCTTTTGACGTGGGTTGAGAATTTTTGTAGTTGATAAGATCTTCTCTAGATTTTATTGTCGAGGAAAGATTGATAATAAAAAAATTATGCGAGGAATAGCACAAAGAGGCGAAATCTACGAAGTCTTCTTATTGTAGAATTGAGCACTGTAAATTTATCTAACCTCAAAGTTTTGCATTTTATTATGTTTAACTCTTTTTCGTAGGAGGCGCGTAGCTACCGCCGTATCAAGGATACCTCGACGTTATCCACATCCTCTAAATATTATTGATAAAAAGCCCGTAATAAATGAATAAAGGAAACAAGGAAGTAGTTTTTAGTTTATGACAACTAGAACAAATTAATCATTTACGAGACAGGACATTCCCCGACAGCAAACATCATTTGAAACGATGTCTCTGCTGCAAGGGGAAGTCCCTTTATTTGTTTAGGTGAATGAGCGATGTAACACTCGTTACATGTTTACTTCAATCTGTACATGTAAATTCATAACTTTCATACGTTGTAAATGTTGTCATTATTTGCGCATTATTAATTAATAGTTTTACAAAAAACGACTGAAAAAAAGTGGAGCTTTGAAAAGACAAAAAACAGAAAGAATGTTCTTCATTTTTTCGGCAATCAGATGTTGTGGGACTACTTCACATGTCATCGAAAAGCACGACATAATTTTATATGAATTCTGATAACAGTGTTACATATATAAAAAAAAAAACCCTTTCGCCAATTAATTCAAGTTTTCCCTTATACATCGAAATAAATAAAAACAATTAAATTTCATTTGCCTGGGACCTGTTCTACGGTAAACAGAGAGTTGTAAAAGTGTGTCAGAGTACCTATCAATTCTTTCTTAGTTCAATTAGTAGTAGTGGGTACAGTTATGATAACTATATTTAGTCGTCATAGATAAGTGAACTAAGTGCAGAATATTTATAACTTATATATTATGCTCAATATTGTGTCGATTTTGTACTTCTTTGATTATAAATTTTAAAACTGCACTGTTTAAAAAAATCATTAAAAATGTATGTACAGTTTTTGCAACATAGTGGGGAGTAACAACTGTTTTCAAACATAAAGAACGGAAGATAGCAAAGTGTTTTTTGATGAGGAAATGAGGAAATTTCATACCTGGAATCGTAATTCAAAGTCAATGATTGTGTACTATTGCTCAAACTAAACAAAAATTTCAAAGCCACTAAGATCTGAGTAACAAGTCTTACAACTGGATAATGCTTATCCACTTCAAACGTCATAATAAAAAATAAGACCGTAAACTGGTCCGTCTCAACCCTATTATGCAGTACATGTTTAATAGGGATATTGCATCTCTTATTATCTTTAGTAGTCTCTTAATAACGACATCTTTATATCCGGTTGCCTTGTTGCAAGTTCTATTATGCAATATATGATGGGTATATGAGTAATCGTTGCTGTCAATTGTCAGTTTTTGCCGTAGTGTGTAAACTTTTATATTGTCTTTAATTTATCTATATATAATTTCTGTTAAATCGTTCTTTTTAGCAAGCATATTATCTTTTTCAAGCATTTAAAAGTAAGTATGCATACCTAGATCTATAATTCTGATTAACGTGATAACCTACATATACGTTTTGCAGATTACTACATGATATGAGTTTTGAATTTTAAAAAGTGAGACGAAAGAGTATTCTTATTGAAAGAGATGACATCATTAGGTGGAGACATAAATATTTACGAGACATCAGAAAATTCAGAGACGAAGGTATAGTTTATCATTTAATTTGTTATACTTTTATGTTCATTACGCAATTTATTACTTGCTTGTGTTTGATTGTGATTGTTTTATTTTTAGGTAGAACTATAATATATACTGATGAATCATGAGTGAATGCAGGACACTTGGTAAATAAAAAGTGGACTGACGTTACTGTTCAAAGCAGTCGACAAGCTTTTACGTAAGGACTCAGCACTGGTTTAAAATCACCAAGTGGTCTTGGGCCTCGATTTCCATTAATTCATGCTGGAGGCGAGCAAGGTTTTGTTATTGGTGCTAAATGTACATTTCTTTCTAAGAAAAATACTGCTGATGTTCATAGCGAAATGGATACAGATACATATGGAGATTGGTTCAAGAATAAATTGCTTCCAAATTTACTAGAGAACTCGGTTGTTGGTCTCGATAATGCCTCATATCACACGAGAAAATTAGAAAAGTTTCCAGCAGTACCACGGAGAAGACCCAATTATTGAATGGCTCACTGAGAAGAATATTCCACTTGATAATGACATGTTAAAAAGAGATTTACTGGCTTGTGTGTCAGAGGTTAGGTCTCAGTATGAGAGAAACAAAATTGATAAATTTGCAAAGAATAAAGGGCATTATGTTCTTCGGCTTTCGCCTTATCATTGTGAATTAAACCCAATTGAAATGGTGTGGGCACAAGTTAAGCAGTACGTTGAAATGCACAATACGACATTCAAACAAAGAGATATTGAACAATTAATTGTGAAGGGTTATCAGAATGTAACAGTGAACAACTGGCGGAATTACATTGGCCACCTTGCCAACTTGCAAGACGATGTTGAAGAGTTTATAATTAACGTCACACATTCATCATCAGATCAAGATTCTTTAAGTGATGAAGAAAAATAAAACAATATGTGTACCTACTCCTTTGTATGGTCATGGTTAGTTTTTTCAAAAATGTTATCATGTATTAACTTGTTCTTATAAATGGGAAAATATATTTTTGCAAAATGAATTTGTGAGGAATTTGTGTCCTTAAATGTGTATATCGCAATGTAGGTTAACATATTAATATTCAATAAGACTATATAAGTCATGTAACATATTAAAAAATAAAAGTACATGTTGTGTGTGGTTATTGTTATTCTTTTGATAAATATGTATTATTTAAGTTGTTTTTATAAATAGAAAAGTTTTTTATGAAAAATAAACTTGTGATTAACTTTGTCTTGGTCGAAGAAAATTGTATACCTTAAGTGTTTCTTTGAAATATTAATTCATTTACTCTGGCTTACTATATTCAGTTAGATTTTAAATAATTTTTTACAGAACAATCCCAAAGGATTATATTATTACAAATATTTTAAATAATCCATCTTCTCATATATTCTCCCCTTTTAGTGGTTCAAATTACTATTAATTTTTTGTATGCAGTATGCATCAATTGAATGACAAACAGTCGTATAGGTTATGTTTTGATTACAAAAAATGTCAGATATTGAACCGGAACTGTAACGACATTATACAATGAGACGATTTGGCAACCATGAAATCAATTCCCATAAGACCTGTACTGCATAATAAGGTTGAGACGGACTATAGTAAATACAATAAAGTAAGCAGATGATCTCTATGAGCAATTAATTGCTTAAAAACCTGTTTAATATTTGAAATTCAGAAAATTTATTTCATTAATGAATTATTGCTGATAAAATTCAGTCTTGCCGCCAGTTTTTCGAAGGTAGTAACAGCATGCATGCTTCCTATTTTTAACCCTTCGAGTTACAACTGCAACAGCTGAAAGAAACTTTTTTAATCTCAAACTGATTAAAAATTATCTTGGAACTTCTACGGGACAAGAATGGTTATCAGACTAATCAATACTGTCCATAGAAGCAGAAAATTTTGAAAAACAAAAATCGTGTTCAGCTATGAATGTTTTAATAAGTAAGGCAATAAAAGCGTCTTAATTTCAACATAGACGTCGAATGACACTACGAACTATATTTTGCATTCACAACTAACCCAAAAAACCGCCGTCTATCCAAAATACATGATCATATTACGAATTGACTAATTTATAACTCAAGTATAGGTTTAACTATCTACGTTTTCTGTATTTCTAATTTAAAAATTAAAATAATCTTTAAAGAGGCGTTCGTTTATTATAATCTTTTATTAAATTTAGATATGCGATCAGTGATTGTGGAAATAAATTAGCTAATCCATTTTAAACGCATACTTATTGTTCCCCAAACTTGTTGGTAGTATTATATATACTATACAAGTATACAAGACTCTACTTGGTCTATTAAAATACCCCTTTGAAGCATGTGTTTTCGTTAAGTAAAATGCAGCTGCCTTAATTTATACTGACATTTAATCTTATCTGCATGCACGTAGGAGGTTGAATCACACTTTACCATTAAACAAACAAAAACATCAATATTTCTTCTTGAGTGTTACGTGGAATAACGCCAGTCTATTATTATTGCTTGATATACATTTTACCAAACGTATTTGTTGTTCGGATCTAACTTTCTCGTACGTTTCTCAGATAATGCGAAAGGAAAGTACGTTTATCTTTGTTTGAATACGAAAGATATCTACTACCATTCTCTCATAATGAAACAATGCGTTCATATCGTACATACAGTCTTGTGAACACATTAAATATTATGTTATACGTTTACACAGATAATATACAGAAAACTTATAATATTCATAACAATAACTTACTGACAAAATCGTGTCAGTCGTGCAATACAACGTGTTTCGACCATTCATAAGTATTCTAAATTATATTATTTATATAGGGTCATACAGGTCATACAATTAGCCACGTATCTTGGTAGTATAGGAATTGTGACCGTTCATTTCTCGTTTGAGCTCTAACAATTCATTTCTTGTGATGAGTTTCTACACGTTTTTCCATTCTTGCCTCACACTAAACTATTGTTCAACTTGGCTTCCTCTTATCCTCTTCGACAGGTCTCCGTCCTGGACCCTGAGTAAGTAGTGAATTTTGAAGATAACAAAAAAAAATCAATATCTCTAAAGTTGTTGACTTTTGTGTGAGACAAATTGGCTGAATCTATTGTAAATGAATTGTACTTACTACATTCTTTAATATGTAGGTTTATTTACCGATCAATCTGTAAACATATTGTATTATGTTATGTATTCTATTTACTAAGCTCTTCAAAAGTTTAAATTAAAATTAGTTAGCGCAGAAAAAAGGCGTCGACGTAAACTAAAAATTATTCATCTTTCGATACTGATAGCAAAGTAATGGCCAAGCTAAATTAATTGTATCGCCGCTTATTAAATCACCATAGCTTCGTCAAGCTTACGCTTACACTTTCAGGAATGCCTTACCTGTCACTACCCTTGGGTACAGATAATAAAGATGGTGAAGGAAACTGCCTCTAACTCAATCGTCTGTGGGTCGTGGATTTATACAGAATCTCAGATGGATGAATTTATGGACGCCATCTCCTTATGTAATATTCCCTATCCCAAAATGATCTTTGATCCAGAAGAAAAATCAGTCTAGATGCTCAGGTAGCAAAAGATAAGACAAAACCACAAATTCCCATCAACTGAAAATTTAATAAGATCAAAAATCACTTAAGTTATACAATTTCTTATAAGTTTAGAATTAGAAAATTATATATATATATATATATATATATATAAATTACACAAGGTTACGAGTGGTGTAACTTGTTCCACACAAAATAAGATTATTGCCAATGCACAATTAAAGTGATAGAGGTATTCTATAACCAGACACCCTGTATGTAGCACATGAATTTTTAAAACAGTTTCAATTACTTAAATTAAATTAAAACTAATGTTAGCAAGAGATCTCCGCTTGGCAAACAATTTACAACTTTGTCAATACGTGTTCACACTGTATAAAAATTTAAAGGTACTTCAGAGTTAAGTGAAACTCTAACAAGTGGATGACAAAAAAATGAACAAAATAATGAAATTCGGCTCAATGCCTTCAATAGTTAAATTAATTGAAATAACATTTAAATGACAAACATGTACGTTAACCCTCGTAAACTGAAAATATGCCAAATCGGTTAAGAACTGGCAATAGATTCTAAAAGGCTTAAATGGAAACTTAAGTGAGAATTTAAAGAACGTTCTATAGCTCTGATCAATGCAAAACTTACAACCTATTGAAACACACAAGTCACTTCCGAGCACTAAATTGGCAACGGGAAGAAATATTAAATTTCAGAGCGTAAGAACCTTATGTTATATAGAAATTAATTTTAAAATTAAACAACAAATTAAGCTAACGGCTACTTACACATTAACACAAATAATTATGAAAAACAACGTAAAAGACTTATCTTATTTAAGGTTGAAGGTAGAAAATCCAATTGAAAGCTGCTAGCGCCTTATTTATCGAATAAGAAGATTCAACTTGAACGCATCGAAAATAAGAAGATTTCCATCAAACAAGAACGAAGTATTAAAATAAGGTACTTAAAAAATTGTTATATGTAAATGTCTTAATAAAACAAGGAACTAAACAAAATAACACAGTTTCAAGTTGAGACGAAATAAATAAATATATTTATCTAGTAGAGATAAATATATTTAATAAAGTAATAGCGTTTCCAAAGTATAATCGATAATGGAATTTGATATATTTTTAGCGTTGTGTTGTATGCCTGTGTTGTTACAATTTTATTATAATGAATGATGTGCATACATCTTATTAAATGTTACCATTATAAAAATGTATTGAATCTATTTGTTAATGTGTTGCTTTCTTTTTTTGTTAAAAGCATTTTATTGTATAAGTATCTTACTCTGTTTGTAATAAACTATAAAATCATTGATTTCTAATATAATTATTATCTAAACTTATACAATGGTATTTTAGTATATTACACCCAATGATGCTCTAGGAAACTGTTAATTTATTATCTCTTTTATCCGAATCGCCCTGGGATAAGAATTGACCTAGCTGGTAAACAAATTAATTTATTTTATTTTATTTTATTATTCTATATTATTATTAATTTAACTTTCAAAACCAGTATCTATACAATATGGCTTCCAACTTTTGGGGCTTTCACTAGTTCATTTACATTTCATTTATTATCAATTTAATTTAGTAAGGGGGCATTTGAGGTGGTTCTTATTCATGACATACTGTCATACGTTTCTTTTGTGTTTGTAGCATAAGTCATTGGAATTGATGATTTCGAGTTACCATTATAAAGTAAAACGGCTTTGAGACTTGTTTTCGATGATTCGATTAACAATTGCCATTCTGCCGCGTTATATTCAATACTCATTTCATACAAAAGTTGATTTACAACAGTACAGTAACAGAAATTTCTTTCAACTTTGTAAAATTAACTGAAGTTTTCTTGTAGTGGAATGTAAAAGATTCCATTTTTTTATACGAGATCCCAAAATTTGTGATTTTTTTACGCTAATCTTGGTGAAAACATAAAAAAATTAATTTGAAAATGTGACGTGATACCCTATACTGGAATACAGTTTTTATGGTTAAAACAATGTCAAATACTAAAATTTTAGACTTTTAAGTCAGTTATAAAAATCGTCTCGGCTAGTATTATTTTTAAAGTAATTTTTAAGCAAATTGATATTGTATAATACGCTCCATAGTATTTAAATAATCTGGAAATATTTCAACAAAATCCCTCAACAATATAGATCTATGCGTATTTGAAAACAAAATTTCGGAATTAATTCTGAAGCCGGGTTGTTAAATTTATTAAAACTTGCGTTGCGTGTGATTTATGCTTCCCAAAACCGAACACAATTCATCTGCATACTAAACGTTAGTAACATCACCACACGCATGATGCCTTGCTCATTATCCGTGAAGAGATACACTTTTAAATATACGTATACAACGGAGAACCCCGGTGAAATATTTGGCAAAACCAATTTGGATAGTCATAAATTATGAGTGGCTGCTTATAATATATAGACATGTACACCACGCTAGTTAAAGGTTGCCATTCATCATTCAGTTTGGGTTTAAATATTAAAAAGTTCTCGTGCTGCCTGCCTTGTCGGGCCGCAACTTTTACAAGATACTTTTGGGAATTTCCACGGCAATGTTGTTGTCGGCTTTCTTCGTAGCCTGTATGAGATGGCAGGCGCGTTATAAATAAAATAATATAATATGTACATTTGTTAGTAAAGAGGACCCCTGTCGGAAACTTTATATGACAGTGAAGTGGGACATTTCTTGGTAGAATACAAGAGAGTACAACATTGACCCGCATGTGCAATTTTGTCTAGTTGAATATAAACAATAAAGAACAAATTTCTTTCTTTTGTTCGTTTATAAATTCATCAATTGTTGCAAAATAACTTACAAGTACTTTAATTGTAATTTGGTTGAGAAGTCTTTGAAATGGAGTACAGCTGGATATACGATGGTAGTATTTTATTTTATCTACCTATTATACCTATGAATGAAATGAGTTAGAAGACAAACATTTTAATTTTCAACGTTACAGTCATTAACTCTAACACACTTATTTCAATGTTTCTTTAACAACGCTATTCCTTCGAAAAAGGGTTCTTTTGGTAATTCCGCAAAATACAATCTCACAGCGTTTTTCACGTCTTCATTCGACAAAAATCAACGCCCTCTCAAGTATTTTTTTGAGTTTTGGAAAAAGATAATAGTCACAGGGAGCGAGGTCGGAACTGCAAGGTAGATGGATAGAGTTTTCAGAGCAAAATGGTGGGGTCTCTTTTCGCGTATAGCCGTGTTCAATTTCTTAAGTGTTATTGTAGTCTCTTCTGGCATATACTCAATTAAGAGAATCCCATCCGTGTTCCAATAAACCATGGCTATCACTTTTCCAGGAAAAAGTTACGTTTTTGCCTTCTTGGGCGGTGGATAGCCCTTATGAATCCAATGCATGGACTCTTGATTCGTGCAAAGGTCCCAGTCATGTGCCCAAATTTCATTCCCAGTTACATTTCTATTTAGGAAGTCTTCATCTTGAAATAAAAGAATCATATACTCTTCACAAAATTGTTGTCTACACACTTTATGTTTGAGACTGAGAAGCCTGGGAATCCATCGTGCTGACACTTTGCTCATTCCCTAATATTTGTGTAGATTTTAAAAACATTCATTTCTGGTACTCCTATTTCTCTAGTAATAACTGGAACTTTTACTCAGCGGTCAGTCAACACCAGATCTTCAACTTTGTTGATGGTTTATTCATTGTTGTATATAAATGTCTTAATAAAATAAGGAACTAAACAAAATAACACAGTTTCAAGCAGAGACGAAATAAATAAATATATTTATCCAGAAGAGATAAATATATTTAATAAAGTAACATGTAATACCTACTACATGTGATTATTTTTGTAATGGCTTCCCTTGCTGATGGTGTTTCTCCTATTGCTTCTACCTCCAAGAATATTCATTCATGTTTATTGGCAATATCGTACTGACGATGATGAGCGAGTCCAAAACGCGTGTCTACGGTTGCACTGCAACATAATTCAGACTCGTTAGCCATGACTGTATAACATTTGTGTATATTGTAATTGTTTGTATCTTAAAATATACTTACCATACATTAAATATATACAGGCTGTACAAAGCGGTAGTTCGAGGTTTTTGTATAGTGACTCCTCGGTCAAAAATAAGTAAAAGACTTCTTATAAATATGGGCAGAATTTTCAACTGGCCAAAGTTGCGCTATATATGTATATTTCTTTTTTTCTGTTTACATACAGATAATGTGCGAAATTCTTAACTCTAAAGTTATTTAGAATTAAAATGCGTTTCCATAAATCTTTATTTTTAAATTGAAACGAGTAATTGACAAATGTAATCTTACAATACGAACATTGTTAAAAAATAAATTTCACTGCTACTCGAACTACCTCGTCGGGCACCCTGTATTAGAATCGTGTAGTTCCTTGTTACGAAACACAGATTCTCATAAATTGTGAAATGTGTGCTTGTCTTGACATTGCTAAAAGTGCCATTTAAGTTTACGAATCAAGAATATGCTGATATGTTTTTTTTTTGTATGGTTACTGGAATGGTAGCGCTGTTAGAACTGCGAGATTGTACATAGAGCATTATCCAAATCGAAGATCTTGTAAAACAAAACTATCCAGAACTCTTTCTAATCCCTTAAAGAACAGGATCAAAAAATAAGTCTACGCAAAATCGCAACAATAATAACGCAGTCAAAGTCATCAATACACACTACGCTACACAAAAATGGTTTGTACCCATATCATCTCCGTATCAATTATACCCCTAGGCAACTCTTTTGTACTTGGATTTTAAAAAATGAAGATTTATTTTCGATTACACTATTCTCTGACGTAGCAACTTTCACTAGAGAGGGAGTTACCAATTTCCACAACGAACATGTCAGGGACACCGAAAACTCATATGCAATTTTGAGGAACCATTTTCAGAATCGTTTTTCGGTGAATGTTTAGGGAGGAATGAGGAGTTCTGCTTGGGCAAAATGTCTTCGATGCAAACCTTAATAGCGCAATATATAGAGATTTCTTACGAGATCAGCTTCCATTACTGTTTGAAAGCGTCTCTTTGAATGTACGTCGGCAAATGTGGTTCCAACAGGACGGGACCCCCGCACATCATGGACGAATTGTCACAGATTTGTTGATAGTAACTTTTCCAAATCGATAGATAGAAAGGATCAGTCCCGTGCACTGGCTGACTCTTTCGCTCAATTTTAACCCTATGGACTTTTACTTATGGGACCACGATAAATCAATTGTTGTCAACTTTAGAAGATAAGAATTTCCCAGTTTTTATATAAGTAAGCTGAAAAAACGTCATATGTATATAGCGCAGCTCTGACCATGCATATTTCTATAACAGTTGAAAATTGGGCCCATGTTTATAAGAAGTTTTTTACTTATTTTTGACTGGAGAGTCACTATACAAAAACCTCAAACTACTTCGTCGGACACCCTGTATAATAATATTATAAACTTATTGTTCTCAATATATTTAAGAATTATTACAGTTTTATTGAATAAATGGCACCACAAAATAAATCTTGAACCTTCCGGTCGGTTTTATATTCTGTTGTGTATATTGTTCTACAAAGGAAAAAGCTAAAAAATTGTGAATATATACATATATTTTTTTCCATTAATAATATAATGTTGAATTACTAATACAGACAGTGAATTAACTAACTATTATTTAGATAAGTCTGATAATATAAGAATATTTTCAGAACCACCTGTAGACGTACTCAAGTCCTGACAACATAAGCTGACTATAATACCATTTAGAGATTATTCTACAGAATAATTTATTTATCCCATTGGTTGCATAAATCGGTAAAGAGAATTGTAATCGAATTGAAACAATCTTCGCATATAAATAACCGATACCAATTAATTAAAGAAATTCCAAATAAGATAAGTAAAGTACTCTAGTAAATCACTACAAACGTTCACACAGATAATTGCGGCTGGCATTGGACCTCCACGGTAGTGACCGGATCAAACGAAACAACATACGGAATTATTCACGCACTTGTTCCATTTATCTCAACCGAGAATATTTATGTAGGATCTGTATACCTATACGAGTATACCTACATACATATATACATGAAGAAGTTTTAGTTTGGTTCTTCTGCGCGAAAACCAATTCGGTAACTTTGCAGGAAAGTCAATAACTTTTTTCTTTTTCAGATATGGCAGACGTAATACATCATTCAAACGTCGGTTTAGACAAGCAGAAGTGATAAATAGAAATTAAAAAAAGGTAGGTAATCTTGTGAGAGGTTTTTTCTCGTCGGAGTACTCAGAAATTACGTAGAAAGCTTGTGGGAAAAAGTTTATTAAATATGTTCAAAATAATTTTGTTTTAAAATATTATTCATTTCTTAAGGTATTACTGGTATTACTGTATACTATAATAAACTATAAGTATAACAATAGAGACGATAAATATAAAGTGATAATAGGTACCTAGTTACGAAAAGTAATGAGGACTGGAATGAATACAAATCAATTAGAAATAACGTAGTTAAAATGATAGAGTACTGAAACACGGGTGTTTTAAAACGGTACATGATAAAACTAGAAGCAATGATGATTACAATAACTATGGAAACGTCTGAAAATGTTATTACCAACATTTAATGGAAATTAATAGCACATACATTGTCTTCGATAAAAAAGAAATAGAAGATGATTGAAGAATTGCAATAATAAGTACTTAGTAGCAAGAATAGATTGTAAAGGTGCAAGTATCAATAAAATGCCCAAAAGTTGGGCACCATATTGAAATGGAACCATCAATAAATTTATTATTAATATAATGTAAAATTGGTCCCACGTTGTTGCGTCACAATGTAATAAATAAGTAATAATAGTACACCCTTAACCCTTAGTTAGTCGCGTCATAAAAAAATACGTATCTGGTCGCGTGGGGTCATTATGACCCAATGTCCAGAAGGATGTTTTCTTTTTTAAATTCACTAATCAATAACTTTATTTTAATAAAATCATACATTGCAGGTCGAAACATAAACATTTTAGTAAAAACAACATAGAAATATTCTTAAAAATACTCTAATCGCTGTCAACACAATCGGTACAAAAAATTTTTTTTGTGTGTGCTTTGCAAATAAAATTGTTGCATTCACTGCCTCTAACAGACAGTTTGTTATCGTTTTTCCTTGGGCATTTTCCATATCTCCCTCGGGAAGGTCCAAGTACATTGGGTTGAAGTAATATATTCTCAGATATATTTTGCTGCAGGCCGATACGTGTTCGCAAATTTTTTGAAATAAAATTCGAAGAACTGCGAGATACTTGATGAGTTTTCACTAATTCCTGTGACAATGATTTTAAAAATATTCTTCTTTGCATGTTGGCGGTACTGTTTACGTATGCTTTATATATAACGTTAGAATTAATTGCAGCAACGTTTAAAAAATGAAAGAAGACAGCTAGTGTCCATCTTTTGGTTCATCTTCCAACATTATAAGTAGCAGTGAGCTGGTCGCAAACATCAACACCAGATTTTGTGCAATTTAAAACGTTATCAATTTTGGCTTCTGAAGATCTGTGGATTCGTCTATTTTGTCATCATGGTGCATGCTTGAAACCAAGATAACACTTTTTGATGTTTTAGGCACGTATGAGACAATTGTCATTTCCTTTGTGAAACCAAAAATGCTAGTTCTAACTGATTTACCTTTCTGCGGCAAAAATTCTTTTGGAATTCTTTTTTTATTTTTTTCTAAGCGTGCCAACCATTGTCAATTCATAGTCACTAAGCAATGACCTCACTAAAAGGATACTGTATACCAGTTGTCTATGGTAATATTGCGATTTGAATTTTTAATAAGTTCAACCAATCGCTTTACTATATCTGATGGCAGAAAGTCTCACAACAAATGTTACACAATTAGTCGCGTGGAGTCAAAAAGGTTTATATTATGCGACAGACAACATTTTTTGACAGTCAGAACAATACTGATCAGAAGAACCTTGAGTAGATGTCTATTTACGAAGGTAGAGCAGGTGAAATGGTTATACACTTCTTGAGTTCAAAGTTACAGTGGCGATCATGCGCTGTGGGGTCACAATGACCCCACGCGACTTATTAAGGGTTAATATGCCCCAAAAGTTGAAAGCTATATTGTAAAAGGAATTTTATTTGAAATTGAGGTTAATAATTGTAATACTATATTCTAAAATAAAATAAAATAAACTGTTTTGTTTGCCAGCTAAGCCCAATTCTTAATCTCAGGGCGATTCGGATTAAAAGAGGTGATAAGTTAACAGTTTTCTTGGGTGTAAATACAATAAAATACCCTTGTGTAAGTTTAGATGATAAATGTATTAGAAATCAATGATTTTATAGATTATTACAAACAAAGTAAAATACTTATACAATAAACTGTTTTTAACAGAAAAACAACACATTAACAGTTTCTTTTTTTAAGTCCAGAGTGCTAAGTTTTTACGTTAAAATTTTGGGTAGAATATAGGCGCATAAATATAGTGCTGTCATAAGAAATGTTGAAAATATGTGTGAAATAACAAATTGATAATTTTTGTGACAAAAAACAAAATCTTCAAATCAGTTCGCTTTTAATATAAAAAAAAACACATTTTTGTAAAAAGGTATTAATAAATATTTGTGACAATAGTTGATCGACGGAAATGGCCAATCGAAAATGATAACAGCTCTGTTATATGTTGGATTTCTGAAGACCACTTGTTAAACGACTTATTATTAAAGATATTCGAAGGCATTGGCCTCCAGAATACAGTTCTATTGTGGTGCTCATATATGACTGAGACGTACCAAAAATAAAAGTCAATAGTTGACAGATCATCCAAGGCGTTTTTCATTTTCTTTATTTTAGGAGGAATTACTTGTTCATCTTTTGCGATTACTACTTCCCTCTCAGGAAAAACTAGCTCATAGTAAACGCAAAAGACGTCCAAAAATGCCTGGCAAGCATCCGTTGCAAATTTACCGTAAAAGGTGGCATCCCAAGAGTAGGCAGACATATACTGCGTAAACTCATTTATTGATTTACAGTTTATTGATATGATACGTTTTATTTCTGTTTGTTTTATAGGTTTGTTTAGAGTAATACCACCATGCACGAAGAACAATTTTGTTCCCCAAATGAAGATTCAATATTGAAGTTTTGCAAATATTTTTGTCATTATTTACATTGCAAAAATACTATCGATACATGTTTGTGTTGTGAATGTAACTCTAAACGGCTCCGTCGTTGAATATCAATCGCCATCTTTCTATTAATATTTAATCATAATTTTGTAGTTTCTGATAATTTTACTAAACAATTACGTATGTACGCTAACCTACAAAATATATTCAAGCAGCAGGCCAATAATAATATAACAATAATTGTTAGACCCGTCATTCTTATGCCAAGTATTTTGACCATTTTCACTCCTAGGAAAAAGTAATGTAAAAACATAAAACAAAAACAGCCAGGTTATGTAAAGGCACATGAAACTAAATTTTATATGATTTGCCTTGTTTTAAGACACCCACTAACATCCTTCTGCGAAAGCCGCCGGCTAAAGTGGGGGGACAGTGGCATAGATTCCGTTGGCCCCTGCTGTTTTATAGGCGTGGTTTTAGATCTTTATATTTTCTGTTTGTGTTCGCATAGTTATTAACGCATGACGGTTGTTTATTAGACCCATGGATGCGGAACAAATTATTCTCCCTAATAGCTAAAAACTTTTTATATTCAGACACAGCAACACACACTCTTTCTCCGTCTATCTTCACAGCGCATACATACATAAGATTCGTGCGTACATACCTTGAACATCGAGTCGGCCGTATGATACTTGAATTAATAACGTTCGTCACGTGATATGTATTGTCAACAGGCGACTATGATCAATCGTTTCTTAAACGTAAATACTCATTAATTTACCATGACGAATTCATTTTGACCAGTTTGATGTGTGTACTCGCGTACCAGTATATCTATATAGCGTCTTTGGAAGTAAATGAAATTCCTAATTTACATACAATTATGCCCCGGATCTCCAGACTTATACAATGGGGCATTTCACTTGCTATTTACATACGTACATGTTTTATCAGTCGTCACTGTTCTTAGAATCACAAGAAAGTTATACAAAGTCCGCCATAAAATTGTATCAGATGGGAAAATAAATATTTTTTAAAGTCAAAAGTAAGAAATTACAAGTAATAATATAATGTCTTTATTCTGGAAGTATGTGCACTAGGATGGTCCTTATTTTTCAAGTATGAAATTTTTATTGCGACGCCCCCTAGAATTATGTTATTTTGTGAAAAAGTAACGTGTGCAAAAGTTGAGGTCAATCGGATGATGGGAACACGTGGCACATTCAATTTGAATATTTGATATTTTAATAACTCGATTTTATATAGCGATTTCTAAAGAAAAATAAACGTTATAGTATACAACTGAATTTTTTTATTTTATTTCAGATACAGATATAGAAAAGAAAATGAGTTGTGGCCACCACACGACTTTCTTATACGTATGAGCGTTTCAAATTATAGGATTTTAAGAATTTTTTATACAAAAATTATTCACAATCCTATTCTAAGTACTTCTATTCTCTTAATAAATCTCTATAGAATGTACACTTTGCAAGATATCAAAAAAGTGCTACTCGCTAAGAGTAAAAGTGCTACTTTCGGTCCGAATTTTGAAATTTCACATATACAAAAAATATTGCAAATCCAATTCTAAATACTTCTGTACTCTTGATAAATACATATAGAATGCATAAGTTATGACATATTTGCAAAAAATCGCTATTCGATAAGAGTAAAAGTGGTACTTCCGGTTTGAATTTCGAAATTTTTTTTATACAAAAGATATTGAAAATTATGTTTTAAATACTTTTGTACTCGTCACGTACTTATCTAAAAAAACATGACTTGCGAAATATTCGCAAAAAACTGATTTTCGATAAGAGTAAAAGACCTACTTCCGGTAGAAATTTCGAAAAACTTTTTAAATAAATTTATTCTCAATTTTAATTTTAAGCACCTATGAATTCTTTATAAATTTGTTTAAACTTAGTAGTTGACGGAATATTGGCAAATTTCGATTTTTTCATTGAAGTAAACTACTATTTCCGGTCTGCCAATTTTGCTGAAAATCTAATCAGTTTTCAAGAGGGGGATTATACTACTAAATACAAAATTTGGAATAGATAGGTATAGCGGTTTGACCGCTATCGTGGTCAAACACAGACACACTGACACACAGACACACAGACACACAGAAAGACACCCAGACTGACACACAGACATTTTTTAAAAGCCACTTTTTTGGTATCAGGAGACTTCAAAACGTGGACATCTGCAAAAATCTCGAGGTCGAAAATTTTCATCATCACAATACTTCCTTATACTACGTATAAGAAAGTAATATATGTTCGTTATTGAAAAAATGAGGTGTGGCCACCACACGACTTTCTTATACGTATGAGCGTTTCAAATTATACAATTTTAAGAATTTTTTTATACAAAACTTATTCAAAATCCTAGTCTAAGTACTTTCATTCTCTTAATGAATCGCTATAGAATGCATACTTTGCAAGATATTCGAAAAAAAGTGCTACTCGCTAAGAGTAAAAGTGCTACTTCCGGTCCGAATTTTGAAATTTCATGTATACAAAAAATATTGCAAATCCAACTCTAAATACTGTTCTACTCTTAATAAATATATATAGATTGCATAATTTACGACATATTTGCAAAAAATCGCTATTCGGTAAGAGTAAAAGTGGTACTTCCGGTCCGAATTTTGAAATTTTTTTTGTACAAAAGATATTTAAAATTATAATTTAAATACTTTTATACTCGTAATGTACCTGCCTAGAAAGCATGACTTGCGAGATATTCGCAAAAAACTGATTTTCGATAAGAGTAAAACACCTACTTCCGGTTGGAATTTCGAAAAACTTTTTGGAGACAATTTGTCTCAAATTTAATTTTGAGTACATTTGAATTCTTTATATATTTGTTTAAACTTATTAATTGACAAAATATTTGTAAATTTCGATTTTTTCACCGAAGTAAACTACTACTTCCGGTCTACCGATTTTACTGAAAAACTAATCAGATCTCAAGAGGGAGATTATACACGTAATTACAAAATTTGGAATTGATATCTACAGCGGCTTGACCGCTATCGTGGTCACACACACAGAGAGAGAGACACACACACACACACACACAGAGAGAGAGAGAGAGACATTTTTTAAAAACCACTTTTTCGGTATCAGGGGACTTCAAAACGTGGACATCTGCAAAAATCTCGAGGTCGAAAATTTTCATCATCACAATACTTCCTTATACTACGTATAAGAAAGTAAAAAAGGAGGTGTGGCCACCACACGACTTTCTTATACGTATGAGCGTTTCAAACTATACAATTTTAAGAATTTTTTTATACACAAATCATTCAGAATCCTATTCTAAGTACTTTCATTCTCTTAATAAATCGCTATAGAATGCATACTTTGTAAGATATTCGAAAAAAAGTGCCACTCGCTAAGAGTAAAAGTGCTACTTCCGGTCCGATTTTTGAAATTTCATGTATACCAAAAATATTGCAAATCCAACTCTAAATACTTTTGTACTCTTAATAAATATATATAGAATGCATAATTTACGACATATTTGCAAAAAATCGCTATTCGGTAAGAGTAAAAGTGGTACTTCCGGTCCGAATTTTGAAATTTTTTTTTTACAAAAGATATTTAGAATTATCATTTAAACACTTTTATACTCGTAATGTACCTGTCTAGCAAGCATGACTCGCGAGATATTCGCAAAAAACTGATTTTCGATAAGAGTAAAAGACCTACTTCCGGTAGGAATTTCAAAAACTTTTTTATGACAATTTGTCTCAAATTTAATTCTGAGTACATTTGAATTCTTTATAAATTTGTTTAAACTTAGTAATTGACGAAGTATTTGTAAAATTCGATTTTTTCACCGAAGTAAACTACTACTTTCGGTCTGCCGATTTTTCTCAAAATCTAATCAGTTCTCAAGAGGGAGATTATACACGTAAATACAAAATTTGGAATTGATATCTACAGCGGTTTGACCGCTATCGTGGTCACACACAGACACACATTAATTTCCGAATTCCAGGAACTTTTCACGGTGGATGGTGGATGGCAAAAGCAATTTATTGTTTAAAAATGTATATATTTAGGGAAGAATTTGTAATGAGTGCAGAACTGGAAACAGGAATTCGAAATATTTGTGTCTTTCTTGTAAGGCTTTATCTTAAAGCTTGGATTCAAGCCCCACTTGCAGTGAATGCTCCGCGGCAAGATTTAGAATTCTTAAAAAAATATACGCGTATAGGAGATGAAGCATCTTTCTTAAAACATTTATAGGTTAAACTAAATCGTACTTTTCTAGTTTGTATGCACAAATGAACATTAAAGACAAATAAATTCAACGGCTTGTTATAACATATTCTTGTAGAGTTAAAATATCAAATATTAAAATTGAATGTGCCACGTGTTCCCACCATCCGATTGAACTCAACTTTTGCACAAGTTATTTTTTCATAAAATAACATAATTCTAGGGGGAGTCGCAACAAAAATTTTGAAAAATAAATTCCATCAAGTATAACTAAGGAGCATCCTAATGTGCACATCTAGTATTACAGATATAGACAGTAGAAGCTCACAAATTTGAACCACATTGTTCTTTGGGCAATTATAATTATCGAAATGTTCTAATTTTCCAACGTTCTTTAATTCACTCAAAAAAGCTAAAAATAACACCGATGATAAAAATAATTGCCCACAAAGGGTTTTCTTATTAGTTTTTACTTGTATATAAATAATTTGTAATGTGAGTTTGTTTTTTGGTTTTATACAACCCCCATTTTTGCACACTTTTATCAATTTGCTATAGGAAAAGGAATTATTGGTGTGTCATCCATAACTAAGTCGTCGCTGCTACCTGAAGCATCATCATCGCTACTGAGTTTATATTCAAGTACGTTTTTAACAACATCTTCATTCCATTCTTCGATTTCGTCTACACGAATGGAATTGTTTGGTTGAATTACTGCGTTAGGTTTCTTTCGAACACTTCATTTTATACTTTTACTGTTATAATGAGATGAAGTGAGAAAGATCCTTATTTATAACAATTTCCCAAGTTGTGATAGTATTTATGTAGGTAGTTATCCTGGGCCAGCTTTCAACGATAGCTGACATTTATTTTAAAAGGCTAAACTCATAATCTTTTTACACACGAAAAAGGTTGACAGCAAAACTCATAATTTTGCTTGGGCCTCTAATACGCATACGATGATTGCTGTGTTTGAGATTTAGCCTCGAACCCAAAGCCCTTTTGTATTTTAATTACGTTTATTCCCTTATTCATTAATACGTACCTTAGTTTAATCATATTACTGTTTTAATTAATGTGTAATTAATTTGTTATTTCAATTGTTATATCAATCTAATATGTTCATTATGTTAACGGTTTATTATTAATGCGTAATTTAATTGTCACGTTGACCTTTTATTATAATAACTGCATATAATTTACATTTTCTCTTTTGTAGATACATTTTGGGTTCATTTGATTTCTTTTTTTAATTCATTATATTAGTCAAACACTTATATACTATACTAAACGTATACATTTTTAATCAGTCTTTTACTTGTATACTTCATTATAATTGAATTTATAAAGAAATAAATATTCTTGTAGTACTAATCTTATTTACATAAAATTATCAAGTATTGTACGTCTTGTACATCTATGCGTAATGAAAATATATTGGCCATTTCCATAATAATATTTAAGTTTATTTAAAATACAAACATATTCAAAAGTTAACAGCTTTAAGCGTTCTTAAAATTTATGAATCACAAAGCACTCGACTGAAGAAAAATAAAAAAAACGACGACGAGAGGAGAGCGCATTTTGGCCGCGGGTAATTTTCGTTATTACTTGGTAAACGAGATAGGGGTAAATTTAGATGCTCCGTTAGCTTTAGAGCGCTGATTTAGCTTTTTTAGGGTCAATGAATGAACCAGCCGACGCATGAGAAAGGCCGAAATTAAGGCAGCACGTACAAGAGTATGAACACTGAAGTGGAAAAAGAGAACAAGATAAGCAACGAAAGAAGTAAGATATATTATGTATACCTATAGATACACAATAACATCGGTTTTCTTATTAGAAAGTAATATATTTAGGTATATACTTAGTACATGTAAGAAATTCGGTTATTCGTAGTATATTGTAACGTTTTCGGGTTAGCAATAAACAACTCGTGCAATTTATTTATTTAAAACAGCCTGTATATTCATACACGTAAAATTAATTACAATATAAAAATATAAAACTAATGTATCACACTTAAACTACTAGAATAGATTAACACAGGTATTTATTTCTATATAACACTCTAATATTTATATAATACTACCGTATTTATATCACTTCTATTTATATAACACGGTAATATTTATGTCTTTATTACACTATATTTATGTTTATTCTTCGGCTACCACTCAAAGAACTATTTATTTATTTCTTATATTTATCTTACTGTTCCGCACGAGACTTACTCATCCATCGGTGACCCAGCCGCCTTATATACACATACGAAACATCTGGAAGCATTCGCGTAAATTCCATCTTCCTCTCGATGTTTGTAGAACATTCGATAGACATTCTGTCTCTTTGCAGTACAAAGCAACTGGATGATTTATTGCTTTATGATGTTTACCAGTCGCGTCGAGACGATTTACAACCTCTCTTTTGTCGTCTCGCGGATGTCTACTGGTTTCGTTACTATATGAACTTGTTTGTAGCCGTTCGACCCTGGTTGGGTTGCAGAAAATGTTTTGAAGGGGTATCCTATTGTGATTGCTACATAAATCCCTAGAATTAGAGATACCAAGTATGATTCAATTTATTTTATATAATTCACATTGAGAATAAACGAACCAATCATGATGAAACGAGCAAATAAATGAAAAACACTAATCACAGGAAACTAAAGCGCTTTATAACATATATAGAACGTATTGTAACGTTGTAGTGTTATTGTAACGTATATAGAACGCGAAATATTGCAAAAGTAGTAGGTCATTACACAGGCTCTCGTTATATAGAGAAGACCTACATACGTAAACTACTTAAATTATTGTATACAGGGTTGCTCATTAGTGCGTCAAAGTCCAATATAGGCGTCATTAAATAGTACTGAAGAAATTTATTTTATAAAAAGTGCCTCAGTAACAAGAAACACACATTTTGAAAATAATTTGAATTATACAGGGTGATGCGTTAAAATGACACACATTCGAATTTTTTTTTTTAATGAAACACAAATTAAAGTAGATAAGGAAAAAACAAAAAATATACAGGGTGTTTAATTAAAAAAAAAAAATTTCGAATGTGTGCCATTTTAACACTTCACGCTGTATAATTCAAATTATGTTCAAACGCCTATATCGGACTTTGACGCACTAATGAGCAACCCTGTATATATAGATCATTATATTCCATTATTGGAACACTACTGTATTTGAATATTTAAAAACTAAATACATATTTATAACTTGTTCTAAATGCTCTTGAAATCAACTGAAGCAATTAAAACTTAGTTTTGTGTTTCTATTTAACAAATTTAATTTTTTGTTTACTTACAACGTCAATTTCAATTTTATTATGTGTTTGTTGTTATTATAGAATATACTAATAAAATATTATTATAATAAATTCTATAATATTAAATGTTATACGTACTTGTATTTTTCAAATACCGATTAGTGAATTGACATTAATTGAAATTTATATAAATGTATTTCGATCGATAAAATAGTAATATCTAGCGTTATAACAAGTAAGAATAAAAGACTATCCATCCAAATAATAAAGAAAGAAACATTGCGGAAGTATAAAGAATCCAAACTCCGGGAATGAGCATCCGATTACCTGAGACAAGTATATTATCTGTGACTGAAGAAGTTGATAGTAGGTAGAAATAAATTATAAAGAGGAATTTATAAATATCTAACACGATTTCAATTATTATCAATTCGTATAATCGTTTTCATTTTAATTTATATTTACCTTGAATTCCTTCGTAACAATGCGAACATTAAATTTATGAAACAACCAATCAAATCAACAGGAGGAAATATACAAGAAACTAAAGCTATTTTCTTGGTTATTTGACTGCTTTGTTATCCATTTACTTCATCAATTTATCAAACGTATGGCAATATGAAAAATGTGCAAATCATGAAACGATATTACTATTAAGGTCATTAATTGCTTTCTATCCCAAAACCTCTCACACGATGCTTTCAAAAATGTATTTAAAAGAAAAACTTACGCTTTCTAACCGGATTATTCCGTAACGCAAGACAATTAATTAGCGAATCTTCTGATCTGACAACGAATGACGTCTTTCTGTCTGTCGGAGCACTTAAAATCTCAATTTCACGGATTTAGAGAACAACATGGGGCGAACAAAAATTGCGAGCCGCTTCTCTTATCACTTAACTCTTGAAACACGAGATCGACTTCAAGATGTATCTTTCATAAACGGACAAGCGTATTGTTTACCCCGAAGCAGAAAGAGAACGATTTGAATTTTTAATAAACTCTGAATGTTTCTTTAATTTGCTGTTTCGGAGAGTGTTCCAGTTAAAAATTAATCCTTCCTTGTGTTTTCCTCCGGCTTTTTCTTTTTAGATTTGTAACAATTAAAAAGCGATTATATTTTTTTGCCGCCCTTTTAGTTAAATAAATGCAGATTTTCTTCAAAATATTTTATAATTAATATATTTGTCCATGGGTGCAAGGCGTTGGAAGTATAATAATAATATTAATAATAATATCGTTTATTTACCATAAATTCCTATGGAACATAGACAATTGTCAAGAATATAAAATAAAGATTAACCCTTAACTTGACAATGTATCTCCTCAGATACATATATTTCAAAAATTCCCAGTCGTCTTGCACTTTATTTACCTACTATATCTTGATCATGTGTCCGACCGGATACATGTTATAGCACAAATGCACCTATACTTGACGATATTATTTTAAATTACTCACCGTTATTCAACCACTGTCTTCAGTTGTCTGTCAAATACTGTCGCAGCCGGAGGGTTACCGACATATCAGATGGTAAGTCTGTTGTTTTACCTCACGATTTTTACTTATTTTAAATTACTTAGATGGTAATTTGTTGTATAACATGTTAGTTTATTTGTAGTATATAAATAATTTGATAAATCTTACTAATTTTTTCATAAACGGTATACTAATATTATGTATCATTGAAGATACATTGCCAAGTTTGGTGGGCTATATATGTTGTCTTATTTTTATAGCAATACGGGAAGAATTGACCGTGTTTTTGCATTGTCACCACCTGTTGGCGCGCAAAGTGATCCGCAGAGTGATGTTGAAAATGAAGACTTACAGGGTGAGCGAAGTTTTCGACAAAACAACACATATATGGTTGATAACAAAAATCGGATTGCGATTATCAAGTGGTACGACAACAAAGCTGTTGTCTTTTGCAGTTCTTATGTGGCAGCTAATCCAACTCAAACAATTCAAAGATATTCAAAAGCAGGAGGCGGTAAAGTTCACATAGTCTGTCCAAAAGTAGTAAAGCAATATAACAGCCACATGGGTGGAGTCGATCTTGGCGATATGTTGATTGCTCTGTATAGAACTGGCATGAAAACCCATACATGGTATATGGGTTTATTTTCGCAGGTTTTTGATATATGTCTTAATAACGCATGGCTCCTTTATAGACGAGAACGTAAATTATTAGAAGATCAAAAACAAGCAATACGACTAAAAAAATTAGAATAAGTGTTGCAAAAAGCCTATTTTATACAAGCAAAGTAAAAAGAGGTAGGACGACCTCTTTTTACTTTGCTTCAAAGACACCACAACCATCAAAGAAAATAAAAAGACCGCTGCAACCAAGACCCCAAGATGATAGCAGATTCGACAAGCTGGATCATTTTCCAATATTTCGAGAAAAAGGAAGATGTAAGAATTGTATTTCTGGCCAAACACATGTTGTTTGTCGCAAATGTAATGTTAGGTTATCGCAACCTACTAGAAATTGTTTCGTGGATTTTCATTCTAACAAATAAAAGGTTTTAAATGATATGTGTTACGCGTTGGTTGTATTTACCTTGTTATCAGTTATAGCGTTTTATTGACATTATTTTTTATTTAGTTACCATAATTGTTTGTTGTTGTTTTTCCTTTAAAATGAATTTTTCGAAAGAGGAGCTCATAGATATGATATTTGCTCTTGGCGCTAGCAACAGAAATCCATTTTTAACATCAAGAACATATGCGATGGAATATCCCGATCGAAGAACACCGGATAGTAGAAAATTTGTTGATAAGGTTTCTTCGAACGTGTTCAGTGAATTACGTCGAACGTGAAAGAAGTAAGACTATGATTACAGAAGATAATGAAGTGACAATCGTCCAGTCCATTGTAGAAAATCCGCACGTATCTACAAGAATAATTTCGAAATAACACGGGATAGAAGTCACTGCTGTAAAAAGATTTTATAAAACATTAGTTTCACCCTTACAAAATTCTAAATTACATGACACATGTTTGTCTAAAGGTCATTTTTTTCATATGGAACAACCTGTATTTCACACTAACAACATTACTCACGTTATTATTTTAAAAGTGACCATTACTGAGCTATTGTCGTTTTTTTATATAATTTTGACAAATTCAATATATATTTTTTTTAAATTTAAATACTGTATAGTGAACCATGGATATTTGCAGCGAAATTGACAATTGAATGATTGGCATTTAATAAGTTGCTTATAATTCTATAATGATTTTTTTAAAAAAAGTAACTTAGGGATATGATTTTTGTATGTATTGGAGAAATGACAGAAGAAGTTGATATCATATTTACAATACACTCTATAACAATTTTGTTCATGAAATAGTAGAATATGGCGCAATAAATACATTCTAAAACCAAACAATTTAATACCTTGATTTTAGCAGTTGTATAATCAGAAATTCTTACCCAAATGTATGAGTAATTATTGGAAGAGAAATTATAAAATAACTATAAATATGAACATTAAAATAGATGTAAATTATTTGTTCAAATAGATATTCATTTAACATTTTTGTACACGCTAGCGAAATGATAAATCGATATTAATAAGGAGTTTAGTACTTTTTTCTAAATATTTGTCGAATATGCTCCGGCATAGCTTCTTTTGTTGCTACAGATATATTGTATATTTGCTCGAATGGATGGTTCCAGAAAATCCAGAAAAATCTAGTATTGTTGTGTCCTTTCTTGAAAATGTTGAAAGCTTAGGAAAATTAAAAACAAAGAACTACTACTATTTGATCATAGATGGCGCAAGTATCAAACAAATTTTATACTTTTAATTTAATTGAACAGTCATGTCAATAGAGTGATCACTTTTAATTTTGCGCCTTTGGTCTATCATCTTCTTTACAATTTAATTGATGCATCTGAGATATTGTCAGGAATGAAAGCTAATTCTTAATTAAGTTTATCTTCCTGGAGTATTTAACAGTTGTTGAATCATGAGAGAATTCTTAAATTTATTTTGTTATTATGGGGTAACCTGACTTTGTACGCTTGATCACGAGTGGTCACTGCACCAAATTACTTATATAAATTAATTTCTTTCAGATTTTTACTACAAACTGCTGCTGTAGTGTAGTTTATCCAATGTGTCAAACATAAATTAACTTGTGCAGAGTTTTAGAACATCCTGAATACGGCTTTCCAAGTTATGAAGTCAAAACTATAGCACAAACGCTTTGATTTATTTTCTTACTTAGTATATGGACGTATTGCTATGATGAAAATTTTTTTGGTAAAAATGATCCCCCCCCTCTTCCCTGTATGAGTGTCTAGGTATGTCCACGAGAGCGTTCAAATTTTAAAGCTAACAATGCTAAACTTTATATTATGTACTCGTTATTTTATTTTCGATAAATAAAGTTAGTTACGTTAAAAAAAAGGGAGCCACGAATAAAAAAGGGATAGCTGTTTAAACAACTTTGGGGAAAAAAGCGATAATTTATGGTTTGATTTAAATAAATTCTTATAATTTGACCTACGAAACAAAAAATGTTAATATCACAATGAAAGGAGTAAGGGCAACAATGTTAATAGATTGTGAATTAATCAGGAAATGCAAGAGCGTAGAATTAATTATAAATTGTATTTTGAAAATGTGTAACAACAGCTACACAAAATGGTGGTAACATTGAACATTATTCATTTTAATGCGTGTATTTAGTTTTATAAAGAAAGGGGACTTAGTTGTATTGTAATGCATTAAGATAAATTCCATGTAGATTTCTAAATATATTCACATATATAAATAACGATATTATTACATGTGGCACGAATGCACTTGTAATGTGTAATAATGTAACCGCATTATTATAACTTCATTTGTAACAGAGGGAGAAAAAAATGTGAAATTTGCGTGTAAGAGATATGCATAATATAAATTAGTGCTAATAACATTCACAACTTGGATTTTCATAAATCGTACCACACATAATTACGGTTCATTTACAAGATTAATTACTTGACTGAAATTTATCGATAATAGGTACAAATAAGGAATTATTTATGAGTTTAAAAGCATTAGGTATGTGCTGTTCAGAAACTTGATATTATATCATAGATATGTTCTTTGTTGAAGGGTTCCTAAGGCAATAAAAACGCTTTTTAATACTCACATAGTTGTTGCACTGTTAAACATTATATCAATATATCCTATTATAAAGATATGGAGGAGACATATGTAAGAGTATGCCATGATAGAGACATAATGCCTGGAACTTCCTACGCCTCGCCATGCACAACTAACTCGCACCACAAAACTTTTGAGAGATGTGATATACTTTGCATATATTGTAAATGTATCGTTGACAAGCATTTTGTATTCTTTGAATTCTGTTGCTGGTAAAAAAATTCAATACCCCATGATACAGTGTTGAACAGTAAAAAAAATTCGACAAAACAAAAGCCTCATGTGATAAGCCTGGTCCTGAGGCTTACCTCTACTTGATCGTCATCTCGATTGGCTCTCTTTAATCGGATCGAGATTGGGAATTGTTAAGAGGATTTTAATTAAAACACATCACCACGTTAACTAACTAAATCTATTGTGTATATTTAAGGGTGTTGTATAGGTACATTTTCAAATATTTACAGATTAAAGGCTACCTTTAAACTTTATGCAAAAATGATTTAGATGAAATATTCTTATAATGTTAATCTACACGTCCCTAGGCATTTTGTTTTTTCAATTTTTTATTAATTGTTATAAAAAATTAAATATAAATAGACCATCGAAAAATAAAATGCGTACCGACGTATAACATATTATTGTGAACATTAATTTCTAGCAAAATTTTTTCGTATTTATTAAGATAAATGTGTAATTTGATAAGAAAGAAATGCATTTTGGCACTGCTTTAGTACGCCACCTGCAGTCAAATATTTGATATATCCTTGCAATCCAAGACAGGGCGGAGTTACTTTGTTTAGGTGGGGATTCACTTTACGAGCGATATTCGGAATACAGAAATCGTTGTTACGGTTTTGAGTAGGTATTTGATTAAACATTTTTTATATTATTTTACATATAAAATTGAAAACATTATCGCGTAACCTTGATTTAACTTTATAAAATTAATATCTATTTTCTTTTTGTAAAATTTACTTATATTATTTTGTATTACATTTCATAAAATTGTACACATTGGCTGGCAGGCTTTGATAACTTTTACATAAATACAAACTTAAACAAAAACATTACATATGATTCATAAATAATACTAGCTTTTTTAGTTCTTCCACTATTTTACATTTATCAAGATAAAATACTACTGACATTTATAAGTGAGTTAAAAATAATGTAAAACTAATATAGAAAATGAGATGGATATAGATGGTGCCTACTTCCTCTGTACAGATATTGTACCAGACTGGTAGACGTTCAAAAGATTAATTTACGACCTAGCAAAAAATTACTCTCAAACGATTCAGTGTTCGGACAGTTATAAAAAGATTTGAAGTAAACCAGAAATTGCTCCGAAAGGATATCTTTTATTTTAAAAATTTAGCTGGATTACATTCCTGTAGCGCCAAGACACCAGACTAAATAAATCATACAAAATATTACTAGCACCTACGTTACGTAGAGTATGTGTAGCCTGAACAGAGACAATTAGCACTTAACGCATCAGACGTATGTCATTTCGAATGCATCGCTCCATAAGGGCGGTACTTATAAATTGGGAACTGTACAATTTAGATTTTTACTATAGCATTTAGCAAAACAGTACATGGTAGTGGGGTATTGGCAAGTCCCACCCATGAGCACTACCCCCCGATACCCGCGCCGAAGACGTCGAAATTTTTAGTTTGCTATACAACACCCTTAATGTACATGTTCGGATTGAAGTAAATACATTCTATCTGAACGATAATGGATAATAATCGTGAATGTGAATGTCCTTAAAACTAACTTACACTTGTATATATAACTTATTTCTATATTAACCTACTTAAACTATTTACATCGCTGGTGTATCGACATCATGTATTCCCATATATGGGCATTGGAAGAAATGCTTACGCGTGCATATGCATATGCTCGGCAATAACCTTTGTCTTGAGTGTTGCGTTAATGCTATCTTTGTTGAATTATGTTAAATGTACTTAATGTACGGGGTCTAGCCAATTAGTGGGTTATTACACTCACACAAAATTTTGTTTACCGATTCATTAAGAGTACGCCTGTAAAGGTATAGTTTCTTCAAAGTAATATAAGCAGTGGTAATATATTTGGATATCTGATCTTTGTATCTGAATGAGTCGTCAATGTAGAGACCAAGGCTCTTCACTCTATTCACAACCGGTAAATGTATATTATAAATAACAATCTCTAAAGTTCTGCCAATGTTGAAGCAAGTTCTTTTAGGACCGAAAAGAACGAACTGCGATTTCTCCGGGTTTATATGAACACTATGATTGACAAATGCAACAAAAAGATTTGAAAGATCAGTATTAATTTTGTGCATTGCAGCATGCCGTTGGGAAAGGCAAGCTACAATGTGGAAAAGGAGTAATAAAGCTGAGTATCATCACCATACATATGTGATTTGCAGTGCTCTATACACAGTAATAATTTTTAGGTATAGAATTGGCCCAAGAACTGACCCCTGAGGTACACCCAGCACTAAGGCAAGGGGAGCAGAGGAATTGCCATTTAATATTACCACTTGCATACGAACATTTAGATAATTTGTCATTGAAGTGAGAGCGCTATTATTATAGCGAAACAAATTTTTTGCTGTATTCTTAGTGAATGAATTCAATTACTTAGAAATTGTTTTAGTTAAATTTATATATTATATACTTTGAATAAATTTTAAATGTGAGTAATAACTATCACTTTTTAATTTAATTTATTTTAAAATTTCTTCTGATGGATACGATACATATATGCGCCAGCTAGAAAAGTAAGTAGCCAATAAGGGAGCCACTACATACAACGCATCTAGCCGCTTAGGGGATTAAAATAACTGCATATTTAAACCAGAAATGATCAAACGATCCTATACGTGACATGTATTTGACAATTTTACAGAAATGCTCCTTTTGAGTAGAACACTACAATGCCAAACGTTATGGATCGCTCTGTATTTAATAAAAATCTCGTATTTACGATACGCAATGTACCGAAACAAGAAAATCACACGTAATAAATTACAAAACGAGAAAACAATTGCTCATCTCATTCTCACAGCGCCATATCCAGATCCCATTACACAAAATTGTGTAAAACTTCCGCCGTAAATCGATTTTGTTGAAAGTTTTAAAACATTTTGATGATTGATTTATCGCGTATAGAAGAAACGGCCGTACCAAATTTTGAATCCCCAAGTAATATATCTTAATTAAATTCCAGTATGTGAAGGTTTCAGAGCAGGTGTCGCACGTCGACGGCCGTTTTAATCCTCTTCGATCAGGAGGACTGTGTGTCTCGACGACGAAAAGAGACTCTATCACACGCGTATCACCTGAGAGAATGGGAAAAAAATCCCATCGTGCGTGGTGAATCGAGTGGACAACCTAACTCACGATTCCGGGGGGAAAAACGAAACGAAACAATGGAGATTCTATGTTGTAGTGTGATTACAGAAGAAACCATTAAATGTGGGCGTTTTTGTCGATACTGAAGAGTAAGGTTTAAGCTTGTATGGCGTAGGTAAAAGGTGAAGAAATATGTCAGTAGTCATCCACTTGAGTAATTATTATTTTAGTGTCTATTATTATCACAAGTAAGATCTTAAGAACTCTATCAAAATTCTGAATGTTTCGTTATTTAGTTTTGAACTTGAGTTAATGCAGGTGCAAATTATGTTATTCAATTCAAAGTATACATATTGCTGTGGCCTTAAACTTAGAAATATCGGAAAATTATGCAACGTACTAAAGCAAAAACTAACCACAGATATATTGCTACATTTTAAATGGGTTTACAGCGGTTTACATTCTAATTTGCCCTTCTTACCTCTTATACAACTTCCCTAGCTAAACTCCTTAGTTCAAGTGGAGCTTATTTATTGCAAAATTACATTTTATTTATTATAAAGGTATGTTAAGTATGTAAAATAAACAAATTTTTACTTATAAAATGGTACAATGTTATTAACAAATATACATATATTATATAATACGATTTACATATCGTTGAAATACAACAGATAAGGTCATCATGTAAAAGAAAAATAATTTATAATACCTAACATTAACAATGAACAAACTTTTGAATGCAATATTAACATTTAAACGATTGTTGCTGTGTAGTAAATCCTTTTAGCATAATGTAATGCTTTAGTCTCCAATATACACAAAATGCTTGTTGCTTACACAGACGCTTTTATAAACCGTCAAAAGGTTTATCCTACAAGTGTGTGCCCAAGAATTCAACTACGTTAAAATTGTTATTTATTTATAAAACATTTCACTACCGAAGAATTTATTACATTTTGAAAATACATGTAAAAATTTAATATCATAGTAAAATTCTAAAATAAATGCCTTAAATTATCGTATAACTCATTAAAATCCTTACTATCCATGTTACCCTTTTAACTTAGAGTTGATAAATACAATATAACAACGTGAGTACACCTTGTATATCTATGTGTGGGGTGGATTATACCACTTCCACCTATTTGTTTTCTAGAGGAGTGTTTTCCCCGATTGCTCGTGGGATTAAAGCTGCACTCAAGCCTTTTATAGATTTCTCCCACTTTTCAATTACAATTTTTAAAAATATTATTTCCCTTATAGACAGTAAACACAAAAAATGTCCTATTCAAGAATATCTAGTTTGAAAATACACTGCTACTAAATAAAACTCCAAACGTGTTGTAGCAGCAATGACACTCTCACTCAAATCACATCTATGTTTATAAAATGGAGTTAACTCTTTGACATCGATGTTTGTGTATTTTTAAAATCGATTTTAAAACAAAATTAAACAAAGTTACAACGATTATATTAACTTGTTACACTCTCTAAAGTAAGTATTGCCTATACACATTCATATTTAATCATATAATTAGCATGTACTATGTCTTACAACCATTGTTGCAAAACATATTGTAATTTCTCATTACTTGAATTTATATTCCTTAACCAAACTTTCTTAATATCAGGTTGTCTTAATTCGAATACGTCTTTTACGTGATTTGTCAGGAAACACTGTAAAGAAAACAACAATAACGGGAATTCTTGAAGTAGGTACTTTGGAAAGAATTCTCCGAATTTGTCTTATCTGCACAAATAAACCACTTTTTGCGTCTGAAAATAAAGTTATATTCAGGCTGAAATAAATAAAACACATCATATAAGAACTCTTACATTAAAAATATAGAAAATATTAATTATACAAATCTTATATTTATATACAAAATTTTCATTAGATTACGTACTACAGTAATATTTACAGAGATTTTAGATTACACAACGATGTAATTTTATCTGAGATATTTATATCTTCTTTTTATTATATTTATACCGTAGTCGTTAAATTTTAATTTCGGTTTACACTTCTATCCCATGCAGAAGATGACCTTATAATATGCAGCGATGCCTGTTTGCTAACAGTGGTGGGAGAGCAACGCAGTGTCGGGGGACCCTCACGCCTTACATTTCATAGGAAACGTTTGTCGAGTGTACTGTCTTGGCAGCCTTGCTTATGTTTATCTTTAGTTTATTTTGTCGCGCTCTTTTCCTCTTTCTACTTTCGTATCAGAAATTAAAATATGTCGACCACGGTATATCTTGCGCGTATACAGCATTGCCGTAATCATAAAAGACAGAAACAAATTCCAAGAGCAATAAAAAGCAAGATACTGATATCACGTAGGTACGGTCAAGTTTTAAATGATTTGTATTAAGCCAGGCTACGAATTCAATTTTATAAATTATATAGTTCTTTTCAGAAAACATGAATATTAAGGGATAACTTAAGTAAGATGGAGTGCAACAATGGGAATTTTTTGAAAATACTGTAAATACAATGTAAGTAATTAATTACTACAATAATAGTATTAATTAGGCTATAAGCTGGATTAAATAAAATTATGTAATATTAATGATCCAAACAAATACCGGGTGTAACGAAAGTTTTCGGACTATTTTGAATGAAAAATGTTACACCTCCGGAAAATTTTAGGGATATCACGAAGTTTAGTTCGGATCTTCTTCCTTAATTGAACTTTATTTTGTGCTTCCTATCCATTGCCGTAGATCTTCTGAGTTAATAAAGCTCTCATAAGGTTTCGTGGTCGGCAATTAATAATAAGTTAGCCTTTTAATTTAAGTCATAATATCAACTATCGCTTATTGTATTTGCTGACATTTTTCTTTTCACAATATCTTCTGTTTCAGGCAATAGTACTTCCTAAGAGAATTCTGTTTATTGTTTAAAATAATGAAATACATAGAAAATAAACGAAATTATAGTATTTAAAAAGTGTTGTTTAATTGAGTAAAATATATTATGATATAAATAAAGTAGAATTAAGCAAACAATAACACAAACACATATAAATATGACAAACGTTTAAGAAGTTATTTAATTAATAATTCTAAAACAATAGAAATTCTATATTATAGAGACGACAGAAGAAATAATTAGTTACGGCCTTCATGGATATCGACGGGACACGTTGAAACATGTAGGTAAAAGGTATAATCCGTGGGGTAGTTAGAATTAATTGAGGAGACAAAAAGCTACCAAATGTGTCCGAGCCTTCAAATAATTTATATTAATTTAACCCCATAAAATATAGTAATAAATGTCCGACCATGTACAGCACATACAAATCCCGATCTACAAAAAGCCGGTCGCCTTGTTTTACAAAACCACAACTTGTTTTTGCCATTCATCCGTTACAGATGCAAACATGTTGATTTATGTCGCAAAAACACACTGATATTACTTACTTTTGCTACCGTATTCAACTTCTATTATGGGAAAGTTAAATTGACTGTCCGAATTAAAAGAAACGAACGTTCGCGAATTGAAATATATACATACCTATATGAATAATTGGATTGGGATCAGCACGTTTACACAACGGCGCTATATTATGTTAAAACTCAGTACATATTATAATACGTGGTGTATATTGAATCCGGTTATTATTTTTAATATCCTATTAGTGAAAAAACAAGTTTCGTATTAAACGATATTTTTATATAGAATTTTTTACTAACACTGCAAAAATTAATTCCACATTGCGTGAAAAATGAATATTTTATTTGAACGGATTTACGCTAAAACGACAAACGCCATTTGTTAAATTTTACAGGGAATGGAAAAAATCGATTAGTTTCTTTGAAATTCCTTGTATTTTAATGAACCGCATTTTTTGTTGTATAAATTTGTTTAATTATTTTCTATCTTTTTAAGTAGGTACATACTATATTTGATATTTTTTTTCAATTTTACACATTAATGAAATACGTCGCTTATCCCATTTATAGTTTTTATTTGTCGGTTATAGCTTTCAATAGTGGCATTTATGGCCCCTTATGTCAATATAACTCAAGCTTTATTGATGTTGGCGTTTGTGTCATATAAGAATTTGCGTTACAAGACTAAATTATCTATCCTTTATTATTAAAAAAAGCGACCTAATAAATTGAACAGAAATTATAACTTCTTAAAAAAATGAGGTGTAGTCACCACATGTCTTTCTTATACGTATGAGCGCTTCAAATTATACTACATTTTGCTAAATTGTTTTATCTTTGAAAAATAAGTCAAATTTTAAGATTTCTTTTATATAAAAATTATTCAAAATTACTAACAAAATACATACTTGGCGAGATATTCCAAAGAAAGTGCTCCTCGCTAAGAGTAAAAGTGTTATTTCCGGTCCGAATTTTGAAATTTTATTTACACAAAAAATATTCCAAATCTAGCTCTAAGTACTTTTGTACTGTCGATAAATATATATAGAATGCATCATTTACGACATATTTGCAAAAAACTGATTTTCGATAGGAGTAAAAGACCTACTTCCCGTTGGAATTTTGAAAAATTTTCATAAGAAAATTCTTCTGAAACTTAAATTTGAGTACATATGAATTCTTTATAAATTTGTTCAAACGTAGTAGTTGACGAAATATTGGCAAAATTTGATTCTTTCACTGAAGTAAACTACTATATTGTATATTGTATATTTATATTATAGTTCGTAATTAAAATATTACAGAGCATCGTCAATAAATCACAAAACATTAATAAATTACAAAACATTAATACAACACATTACAACACAATACAAAAGAGTACGTAAAATTTCAGGCAAGGAAGTCTGCTATTGCATAACACTCCATATCAACTAGTACATCCCTCATCTTCCTCCTGAAACAGGTCATAGGTAGCGTTGTTATATCTGCGCTTATGCGGTTGTACAGCTTTGGGCCCCAGTGGTCCACAGACAGTTGGGAACGTGCTAATCTGTGATGGGGAGTTCTTAGTTGGTTTCTCCCTCGGGTAGTATATTGGTGATTGTACCCATTGATATCGAACAAGTGTCTGTTAGCGTGAACATACACCACCGTCGCAAGAATAAATGCCGATGGCAAGCCCAAGAATTTGGCGTTCCCACCTTCTTCTAATGTTTTTTGGTAAATGTCAAGGATTGTATTTTGTCAGGATTTGTTTTCAATCTGTTTGCTGCGAACCATTCCTCGGCATGTTGTATGGCTACAGTGGATTTTCTCCGCAGTTCATCCTGTTCCCCGGCTCTGACCAGCAGCGACGTATCGTCGGCATATACACACAACTCCGCATCCGAAACATTGACTGGCATATCATTGATATACACAAGAAACAGAAGTGGGCCAAGTATTGACCCCTGAGGCACTCCGTATTTTATTTCGGATATCTCAGAGACTCTATTGTTCCATGCTGTCATCTGAGTTCTTTCTGACATGTATGATTTTATTAGTTTTAAGGGGAGGCCACGCACCCCATGATGTTCCAATTTTTCGAATAGTATGTCTGGAGTCGCCGAGTCGAAAGCCTTGCTAAGGTCAAGCATACTCATCTCTGGACACATCCCATTATCTAGTGCCTCAAATATGTAATCCAAGGCTGCTGCCATGCCACTTATTACAGAGTGTCCCTTCCTGTATCCATGTTGCTTGCCGGTTAGGAATCCTTTTTTTTTCAAGGTAGTGCCTTAATCTCTGAGCAATAGCCTGCTCAAAGATTTTTGATACAGCTGGCAGAACACTTATCGGTCTATAATTTTCACACGAACTTGTATCACCGTGTTTGTATATAGGGATTACCTTTGCTAATTTCAGTTGTTTTGGGAAGGTGCCCTGTTCAATACACTTATTAAGGATATCCGCAATAGGTGTGCTTATCTCGTCTCTGATTTGTTTCAGTATATAACTTGACACATTGTATACATCCCTGGTATGCTTCGCCTTGAGGTTTATGATAATTTTACGTACTTCTTCATTAGTAACTGGCTCAAGATAAAAGGAGCCAGAGTTCTCCAAAGACAGATTTTGCAGGTATCTCTTCGGTGTGTCAGTCGTTTTAATATCTTTTACTGTTCTCTCACCAATAGAACAGAAATATTGATTCAGTTTCGGGGCCTCCAGAGTCAGGTTGTTCTTCCTCTCTCCCGCACTCCCTGTCTCTTTTCTGATGACATCCCATATTGCTATGCTTTTATTATCTGACTCCTTTATATACTGTGCATTTGAGTGGCGCTTGTGGTCAGATATCATTTTCAAATATTCCTGTTTAAGCTGGCGATATATGGTATAACATTCCTGATTTTTGGTCGTTTTAGCCATCAATGCCCAGGCATCCAGTGTATTTTTCATATTGATAAATTCTTCCTTATGTATTTGTTCACTACTCCTTCTACCATTCGGTACCCCTACTTTCTTTTCAGGGAAGTGTTGCTCGAACTCGCTCATGAAGATGGTATGGAAGCAGGTGAAAGATTCCACGGCATCTGGTATTGTCATCGATAAGTATAGTTTACTTGCTAATTCGTTCTTAAAGTTATTGATATTGTGCTCATTGAAACTTATCTTGGTTTTTGTTTTTATTTCAGCCCTTTGTTGCTTAAATGTCTCGAAGGAGAGGAATTGCGCATTGTGATCTGACAAGTGAAGGTCCACGGTAGATGACGTATAGCTGGACCCCTCAATGTTCGCGAAAACATTATCTATCAAGGTGCTACTGGTATGTGTAACTCTAGATGGCTCATAAAATACCTGTCTAAGGTTAAAGACATGAAAAATGTCTGTCAGGTTTTTTATTTTTTGATTATTCAACTGGAAATCCATATTGAAGTCACCCGCAATAAAGACACTTTTTTCGTTATTGTTTTGATCTACTATATCTAACAATTCATTGATTTTTTCCTCAAATATCTGGTCATTTCCTGATGGTGGTCTGTAAAAAGCTATTACCACCATCTTATTAGTATTAATTTCTATTACTACTATACTACTATACTACTTCCGGTCTGCCGATTTTACTGAAAATCGAAGCAGATCTCAAGAGGGAGATTATACTCGTAAATAAAAAATTAAAAATTGATAGCTATAGCGGTTTGATAGTAACAAGTATAATTAAAAAAAAAAACAAAAATAAAATTCATTCTAAACACCACAAAATTAAAGCTCTCAATAATTATTCCAAATCTTCAATATCTCTCTTATCCAATACATTAGGTGACTTATTGCTAACCTTGAAATTTAAATACTCTAAATGATATTTTGCATCAACAGCCTGAATTTCACATATTTTTTAAATTAGGGTCAAAGCAAAATACAATTTACAACTAATTTCCAGTATAATCACACTTTATTTAAAAAATACGACATGTTTCGCTACGATGTAGCTTCTTCAGGTATTGCGTTACAACTAAATACATTCTACAAATTTATGATATTTCCAACACATTTTCTACACACTTGTTCAGTACCTAATTACAATAAATCTCGTAATGACTACCTAATGTATTTATTGTAATTAGGTAATGAACAAGTGTGTAGAAAATGTGTTGGAAAAATCATAAATTTGTAGAATGTCTTTAGTAGTAACGCAATACCTGAAGTATTTTTTAAATAAAGTGTGATTATACTGGATATTAGTTGTAAATTGTGTTTTACTTTAACCCGAATTATTATGGAGTTCCAGCAAGTAACGGCCGATTCAATCAAGATTTTTTAAATTGTTAAACTGTTTCACATTAATTGACAGTTCTTATTGTATATTTTTGTATAACGCAATTTTCCTTTAGTTCAAGATCTACTGCATATTCTTTTATTTACCCTCTTTGCAAATAAATTACTGCTACATAAATAATTGACGGAAAAATTAGAATAATGAAAATTGTTTATAACTTTTAGAACAGCACGAGTATAATGTATGTATTCGGAAAATATTAAACGTTTAATTACCATCATTCGGCCACGAAATCCTTCATAATTAGACAACAAAAGAGACAACAAATTCGTGCTTCTAATGAAAAATCTGTAATTCCGAAAATTCCCGTAACCGTGCGCGACACTAATAAGGTCTTTTCGTGTATAATTAAACGGTTTCTGATGAGATGAAGAATGAGACGGCCAGGAAACGCGAATAAATCAATCAATTGAGAAAGGCGCGGGAAAGAAAAGCTCCGATGTGACGCCAAGAATGGCTCCGTAATTACATAAAAGAGGAAAGAGCAGCGGGTGAGTTTTAAATAAAAAACGCATTTATTTTAGACTCTCGCATTTCCTGTAGAAAAGGCTCCAACTTCTGCTCCCCTAGGTCGCAGTTTTTCTGTTTTCTTTGTCGATCATTTCCTAGCATTTTGTCTCTCACTCCATGTACAGCGACGTGCAGGTTGCATAAACAAAATATATTACTTAATTGTTGCTCAAACATTTCACCAATTATATCAATATGCAGTTGTGTTATGAATCTTTATGAAAACCAAAAAAAAGAGGAATGATTAAAACCCAAATGTTATATAAAATCGTAACCAATTTCACTATGAAAGAAATCAAAATTAATATCTAAGATGTATTTTTTTAAATAACAGTGCTTGGTTCTATTGAAAAGGACGCTTAAAAATTCGGCAAAAATAGAAGCAAAAATTTCTTTTACTATACTGATGCGCAAAGAGATATGAAATAAAGTAATAAAAGAATTATAAATCTTAAAATACCAGGAGAAAGTCTCATTATCATTTATGAAGTACAATCAAATGAAATATTGTTTAAATGGAATCTAGATATTCATACATATTTCACAAGAAATAATAGTCGCAATTCGTCTTTACAATCTAATTATTCCGACCCTGGAGAAGTGTACTAAAGAAAGACAATTTTAAAATTAAAGTAAAGCACATTTAAATAGAGACTTTCGTATACTTTGTTAATGAGTTTGTGACACTATTTAAAAAAACGGCTTTAGTCTGGTGACGTCCAGATTTCCTTTCACTTCTTTCCATTTCTTGCTTTTGACATTTTGTTGATTCTAGTGATGAAATGTGTTATATCATATGTATGCGTACTATTTATAAGTGCACTTTTATTTTAATTATATTTTTCATTATGACTTGTCTTATGTATTCTATTCTATATAAAAATTTAGTCAAATTACGTTGTAAAACTGATGAAGCTGTACAAACAAGCAAAAATACAAAAATCTGTACAAACATGCAAAAATATAAAACTCTTTAAGTAATTAAAAAATGAAGTGTGACCACCACACGACTTTCTTATACGTATGAGCGTTTCAAACTATACAATTTTAAGAATTTTTTATACAAAAGCTATTCAAAATCCTATTCTAAGTACTTCCATTGTCATAATAAATCTCTATAGAATGCATATTTTGCAAGACATTCGAAAGAAAGTGCTGCTCGCTAAGAGTAAAAGTGTTACTTCCGGTCCGAATTTTGAAATTTCATGTATACAAAAAATATTGCAAATCCAGCTCTAAAGACTTTGGTACTCTCGATAAATATACACGTTGGACAACCCAGGTGCTCGGCATGATCTAAGTATCGTATATGAAATGGTATAGGAAATAGTGGTGCGGTGTTGCCGTCGCAGTTCTTAATTCTCCCGTCCCGTGTTTAATATTTATAATATTTCAGTACGGATCGAGACGCTGTGGAGTATGTTGTTGCCGATTAAGTAAATATTA